>CM069863.1:7330750-7720750 GCA_036172795.1 Pelodytes ibericus | reverse complement strand
CATAAACACATAGAATAAAGATATAAATATCACTTAAAACATGAATCGTTTACGTCACTGTGTAGGTTTATATGTGTAGGTTTATATGTGTAGGTTTATATGTGTGAGTTTATATGTGTAGGTTTATATGTGTGTGACACCACAAACTGTTTACACATATGTGTGAATGTGCCGTGTATTCCGATGTGTGCTTCTCACCTGCATTTTATCTGCAGTGTTTTATTATTATGTGTATTTTATTGATTTATTTACAGAGTGTTTCTCTTTATTTTGAGCTTGTGTTTATGTATCGTGTCAATATTGTATATGTGTGTTTATTTGCTGTGCTTATTGTGTCTGTTTAATTTGTGCTTGTGTTTATTTACGATGTCTATATTGTATGTGTGTTTATTAGCTGTGTGTATTGGTTGTCTGTTTATTTACTATGTGTATATTGTGTGTTTATCAGCTGTGTGTATTTTTGTCGCTGTTTATTTACTGTGTGTATATTGTATGTGTGTTTATTTTCTCTGTGTATTGTGTCTATGTTTATTTTGTGCTTGTGTTTATTTATTGTGTGTATATTGTATTTTTGTTTATTTTCTATGTGTATTGTGTCTATGTTTATTTTGTGCTTGTGTTTATTTACTGTGTATATTGCATATGTGTGTTTATTAGCAGTGTTTCTTTTTTGTCTGTGTTTATTTACTGTGTATAGTTTATCTCTGTGATTTTTTTACTGTGTGTATTTTTGTCTGTGTTTATTTACTGTGTGTATTTTGTGTCTGTTCATTTTCTGTTTATTTTTTGTAAATGTATTTGTTTTGTGTGTTTGTTGTATATCTATTTGTTGTATGTGTGTGTGTATGTTGTATATGTTTTTGTTGTGTGTGTTTGTTTTATATGTATTTGTTGTGTGTGGCTGTATTTGCGTGTATTTGCTGTGTATGTGTATTTGCTATGTGTGTGTGTCCTATATGTATTTGTTGTGAGTGTGTGTTTGTTGTGTATTTGTTGTGTGTATGTGTATTTACTGTGTGTGTTTCTTCTATATGTATTTTTTGTGTATGTGTGCGTTTTTGTGTGTTTGTTGTGTGTATGTGTATTTGCTGTGTGGATAATTACTATATGTATTTGTTGTGAATGTGTGTGTATTTGTTGTGGATATGTGTATTTGTTATTTGTGTGTATTTGCTCTATGTGTATTTTCTGTTGTGTGTGTGTGTGTGTGTGTGTGTGTATTTGCAGTGTGTGTAGTACATGACTTTTTATTGCTTTTCCCAGCGTGTCTCATGCAGTGAGTGCTGTGTGTGTGTATTTGTTGTGTGTGTGTGTATTTGTTGTGTGTGTTTGTTGTTGTTGTGTGTGTAGTTTATGCTGTTGTATAGCTGTTATTCCCAGCGTGTCTCAGGCAGGGAGTGCTGTGTGTGTGTGTATTTTTTTGTGTGTGTGTATAGTATATGACTTTTTATAGCTGTTATTCGCAGTGTGTCTCAGGCAGGGAGTGCTATGTGTGTGTATTTGTTGTGTGTGTGTGTAGTACATGACTTTCTATAGCTGTTATTCGTAACGTGTCTCAGGCAGGGAGTGCTGTGTGTGTATTTGATGTGTGTGTTTGTGTGTGTATTTGTTGTGTCTGTGTGTAGTACATGATTTGTATAGCTGTTATTCGCAGCGTGTCTCGGGTAGGGAGTGCTGTGTGTGTCTGTTGTGTATGCGTGTGTGTTTGTTGTGTATGTGTTTGCTGTGTATGGGTGTGTGTTTGTTGTGTGTGTGTATTTGTTGTGTGTGTTTGTTGTGTGTGAGCATTTGTTGTGTGTGTGTGTATTTATTGTGTGTGTATGTGTGTGTGTGTTTGTAGTGTGTGTGTTTATTGTGTGTGTGTATTTGTTGTGTGTGTGTATTTTCTGTGTGTGTGTTTGTTGTGTGTGTGTGTATTTGTTGTGTGTGTATTTGCTGTATGTGTATGTGTGTGTGAATGTGTGTGTTTGTTGTGTGTGTGCTTGTGTGTGTGTGTATTTGTTGTGTGTGTATTTGCTGTGTGTGTGTGTATTTGTTGTGTGTGTGTATTTCTTGTGTGTGTATTTGCTGTGTGTGTATGTGTGTGTGTTTGTTGTGTGTGTGCATGTTGTGTGTGTGTATGTGTGTGTGCTTGTTGTGTGTGTGTATGTGTGTGTGTTTGTTGTTTGTGTATTTTCTGTGTGTGTATTTGTTGTGTGTGTGTATGTGTGTGTTTGTTGTGTGTGTATTTGCTGTGTGTGTATGTGTGTGTGTATGTGTGTGTGTTTGTTGTGTGTGTATGTGTGTGTGTATTTGTTGTGTGTGTGTATGTGTGTGTTTGTTGTGTGTGTATTTGCTGTGTGTGTATGTGTGTGTGTATGTGTGTGTGTTTGTTGTGTGTGTATTTGTTGTGTGTGTGTATTTGTTGTGTGTGTATTTGCTGTGTGTGTATGTGTGTGTGTTTGTTGTGTGTGTGCTTGTTGTGTGTGTGTATGTGTGTGTGTATTTGTTGTGTGTGTATTTGCTGTGTGTGTGTGCTTGTTGTGTGTGTGTATGTGTGTGTATTTGTTGTGTGTGTGTTTGTTGTGTGTGTATTTGCTGTGTGTGTGTATTTGTTGTGTGTGTGTATGTGTGTGTGTGTATTTGTTGTGTGTGTGTTTGTTGTGTTTGTGTGTGTGTGTAGTATATGATTGGTATCGCTGTTATTCGCAGCGTGTCTCAGGCTGGGAGATGAGACACATTTGATTCCTTCTGACCTTCAGCCTAGGAAAGCTTTCAGCAGCCTTTTCTTTTCTATTCTCTTTACTGCCTGCTTAATTCTTTCCTGATTTTCTCCCTCAGCCTCTCATGGTTTAATAAAAACCAAATCAGATGGGGGGTTTCCTTCTTCTCAGGCTGGGCAGGAGCCTGATAATGGGAGTCCTGAGAGAATAGTTCTCCTCACCCCAAACTCCCCCATAAGAGCACAGCTGATCTGGGTGAGTATTACCTTTACCTGCAGTCTGGGCTACAGGTGATGGCTGGCGGCACAGTGGGGGATGTACATCCAAAGCAACTCTAGAAGCAGAGCAGTCACCATGGTTACCAAATAGAATATTCCTGCTGATTGTTCCATGTTTAGAACATTGCCATAGAATTTCTCACCCACCTGGAAATGAGCGTTTTAGGTTACAGCTATTATCATGTATTAAAATAAAATCAACACAGAAGTGGGATAAAGATGATTGATTTATATCACTGGAATTTTAAATAGACTCATTTTAAAATAACTTTTTTTTTAGTTGTATAATTTTTTTTTCAATTAAATATAACATATTCCCTGTATTTAAACCGCGGAGAAACTCATTTTTTTTAACACTTATCCCCTGCTTATACTCCTATTCTCCATAAGAGCTTACACTCCAAAGTGAAAAACAAACAAACATTTTTCTCTCTCTTTAAATCCCTTAATTTGCCTAAGCTATTTAGTATTAATTAAAGTTTCTTTAATATAAATTGTCACTTCATAATACTACAAGTTAAATTTATTTTTAACGACCCGAACACTTTAAAATTATTATTAAATATTTTTTCTTGATCAATTACAATTTTTTTTTTGTCAGGACCCATTTACCCGTCTGTATCTTGCATTATATAATTTATTTTGCTGTGACTATATAAAAGTATCGTCTATAGTCACTCTCATTCTACTAATTATGATTTTTTTTTTAATCGATTTGTATTAAAAAAAAAAACTACCAAAAATCGGAAGATATTATCCGGGCTCCTACTAGAGAAATTTGTATTTTTTTTTTTTTTTTTTTAAATTAACAACACAATCCATGTGTACCAGATGACTATACCAAAATCTAGAAATGAAATTCAAAGACGGCAGGGATGTGTTATATTCGTTTTATATTAAGCCTTTATGTTGTGTATTTAAAAAATAAATAAATAATAATTTCACGTATCTTATAAAAATCGCTTTTCTTATATATCTACAGTTACTAATTTCCAATAATCTTTATTTTTTTTTTAATTTCCAGCGATAAGAGTATGAAAATTAGTAAATAAAATACATATATAAACAAGAAATACAATTATAATAATAATAATATTATACATGCTTTAACCTTCCTTGTATAAACGTTAAATCTACAGGCACCTTGCTCTAGAGCGGTTTATAGCTGATGTTATTTAAATTTATATTTTGAATACATAGGGGTTACTGGTTTGAGACTGGGTGAGACCTGTTATCACAATATAAATTGCCTTTTACATTTTATTCTCTTTCATAGAAATTACATTCTATTTGTAATGTGACTGACCCGTCTGTCTATTTATTGTAAGGTTGTTAAAATTATTATTTAAAAAAAAATGAAGGAAATATCCTAATTCGCCACCCAAAAAAAGCAACAAGAAAAAAATCTAAAAAAACATTTACAATATAAATATTATGTAAATAAAAAAAAAAAAAATATATAAATTGTATATGTATTTAGTATGTGTACATAATATCAAACACAGCCGGGAAGCATCATTCCTGGTTATATAGCCTGCTTGAAAAGTACTTAATGAAAAAAAGGAAAGATATAAAGTAATGCAGGCTTATAAATCAGATGATCTAGAAAACATTTTGTATATGAGCTGTTGGCAGCAGGGAGGCAGTTATATGGATTCAGGAATCGGAGCCAAAAAAATCACTTTAGATTTTCTTCTTACAGGTTGGATGAAATTCTTTTTTTTATTTTTTATTTATTTATTCTGTGGATAAATACCATTGGCCTTGGGAAACTGAGGGTGATTAGAGTTGGATTCCCCTGCAACTGAAGTACTAGACAAGATGTCTACCTCCTGATCAGATCCCCCCATATTTATTTTATTTTGTTTTTAAAGGGGACTCTCTCTCTCTCTCACACACACACACACTCTCTGTCTCTGTCTCTCTCTCCCTCTCTCTCACACACACACACACTCTCTGTCTCTCTCACTCTCACACACACACACACTCTCTGTCTCTGTCTCTCTCTCTCTCACACACACACACACACTCTCTGTCTCTGTCTCTCTCACTCTCACACACACACACACTCTCTGTCTCTGTCTCTCTCACTCTCACACACACACACACACTCTCTGTCTCTGTCTCTCTCTCTCTCACACACACACACACACTCTCTGTCTCTCACACTCTCTGGCTCTCTCCCTCTCTCTCTCACACACACACACTCTCTGTCTCTCACACTCTCTGTCTCTCTCTCCCTCTCTCTCTCACACACACACACTCTCTGTCTCTCACACTCTCTGTCTCTCTCTCCCTCTCTCTCTCACACACACACACTCTCTGTCTCTCACACTATCTGTCTCTGTCTCTCTCTCCCTCTCACACACACACACACACACACACACACACACACACACACACACACACACTCTCTGTCTCTCACACTATCTGTCTCTGTCTCTCTCTCTCTCTCTCTCTCTCTCACACACACACACTCTCTGTCTCTCACACTATCTGTCTCTGTCTCTCCCTCTCTCTCTCACACACACACACTCTCTGTCTCTCCCTCTCTCTCTCACACACACACACACTCTCTGTCTCTGTCTCTCTCTCTCTCTCTCTCACACACACACACACACTCTCTGTCTCTCACACTCTCTGTCTCTCTCTCACACACACACACTCTCTGTCTCTCACACTCTCTGTCTCTCCCTCTCTCTCTCACACACACACACTCTCTGTCTCTCACACTCTCTGTCTCTCCCTCTCTCTCTCACACACACACACTCTCTGTCTCTCACACTATCTGTCTCTGTCTCTCTCTCCCTCTCTCACACACACACACACACACTCTCTGTCTATGTCTCTGTCTCTCTCTCCCTCTCTCTCTCACACACACACACACTCTCTGTCTCTCACACTATCTGTCTCTCTCACACACACACACACACACACACACACACACACACATACACACACACACACACACACACACACACACACTCTCTCTGTCTCTCACACTCTCTGTCTATGTCTCTGTCTCTCTCTCTCCCCTCTAAAGGTCCATATGTCTTATATTGGGGATATAAGTGAGTGACATGAAATCATTTGTTTTAATTTAGTGGATTAATAGTTTGGAAAGTTGACCACAGCTTTTTCTCTGCATTTTAGGCAGGGTGGAAAATCTCTCCTGACTTCTCTACACAACACTAGTCAAAAAAGTTTCCCATCTTCCACCAGAGAGCATGGATTGATTAGCCACAGGGCTGATCAGATAAACATGCTGATAAAATAATGCTACAATATTATTTCTGGGGTATAAATTGTCCTCCACCCCCTGCCACATGTAATATTTCTAACCTTTTCACTACCACAGGGTTTGCATCGTGTGTCATTTTTAAGTACTTTGATCCTACAGCTGCTGTGGACTGCATTTCCCCTGATGCTCGGTCACATGATTGTGGACAAGTTATCTGCTTGAGCATCATGGGAAACGTAGTCAGTACACAGAGGTTGTAAAGGCTAGCCATCCCTGTCTCCTAAGGTTAGATCTAATACATTTCTAATTGCACTGGGATCATAATCAGCCAGTTCAGTCCTGGGAGTAAGGTTTATTTTTATAACACCTGGGACATTTAAGTGCCCTGGGTTCTGAAATAATATTGACTGAGGTTGATTTGGTTTCATCTGTTGCCAAGACATACAGTAGATTATGGCTGTAATATTAACTGAATCTCATTGAACAGAGAGGAATGGAGACCAGCCCTGTATGAGCACTGGCTAATATTACACAAATCTAACAGGTGACTCTGCTCAAAGAGTACTGTGGATTGCAAGCTCTTCAGGATAAGGCTAGGTTTGCATGTCCCGGATGATCACTGTGACTGTAACAAGCCCTGCATGCATCATTACTGAGCTAAGGGAATAGTAATTCAGCTGATATATTTTTTATTTAATAAGTCAGATGAACCCACTTTGATTTCTTTTAAATTGTCATTCACTTCTTGGTCCACTGCAGAGAGAAAGTGACAATGCATTTATGTTTAATGAACAGATCTAAAATGAAACCTTGATAAATACTGTGTGACATTCACGGAGGCTGAGAGTGCTGTTAGTGGAGGTGCTTTTGTATGTTAGAATTTGAGCTGTACTGGTGCAAAGTTTCCAAACTGGAGCAGTTACTATAGAAACAAGTGGGACGTTCCTGGTAACTATAGAATTGTGCTTCATCCAAAGCCCCCTCCGGTGGGAGAGAAGTAATGTTATTTTTAGCAGATTTTATTCAAATGTTATTTTGTTGGAGATGATTGAAATAAATTTGTAACAAAGAATAATTATAATGAGATTATTAGTCTATAGATTGCTATACACTCCACCGGTTTAAAGGGACCCTATCAAACATTATTTATACTGTAAATTTAGAGAATAAAAACATGATAAATAATAATCTATACATTGTGTTAGTGGAATTGCAAGATGTGTGCTGTCTCCTGTTTATGACATCACCTGTGGCTTGATATGCAAATGAATTACTTTTCAATGGAACGTGTGTAATTTGCATATCAAGCTGCAAGGTGATGTCATAAGCAGGGGACATTTTCCTCTTATTCCATGCATTTGCTGCAATTTAACACAATGTATAGATCATTCTTCATTTTCTCCATACTTCTCTATATTTACAGTATACGCAATGTAGAGCCCCTTCTACTTTCCATTTTCAACAGATGGAGTGTAGAGCAATGTGTAATAATCATACATATGATATTATAATTATACTGAGTAATTCATTTATAATGTATTATGCCAGGGCACTGGACAGCTGCAGATAAAGTATATAATAGTCACATATGTCAAAGTGTCTTGTCCCCAAAATCTATACAGACCCCATCAATTAGAACCTCGGGTAACCCTTGATTTCTCATTCGCAAGGCTTAGTGGGTTGTGAAATGCGTCAGTGTTTAACAAAAAGAGACAAGCAAGTTTTATGAAATCAAAGTCAAACTTTGGTCGGTCTGAGAAGCGAGTGAACCATCAGGATGATCCAAACCATGTGTGCCCTCTATTTAGTAAACAGTCAACAGCAATGAACTGAAAGAATCAGGCAATACTAGCCGAGCTGGGAATATCCTCCCACCTGATTGTCCTTCCAACTCAATTACCAGTTCACCACAATTCAATCTTCAGTGAATAGACCCCATATTGTGCCATCACCGAAGGCTTTTAAATTGGAGCAGTTAGTAGAAATTCGCATTGTATGTTTGTATAATGAGCTGAGTATAGACAATACATGGCCACTCTTACTGTCCTGTTTTACCCTGGCCTGGTGCTCTGGTTCCTTGCTGGGGTGATATTAAATTAGTGTCCCCTTTGCTATCTCCTTGCAGCTCATTCATAGTACAATAACAGGGGTTCATGGTAAGATAATTAATGTGGACAAACATAGAAACATAGAATGTGTCGGCAGATAAGAACCATTCGGTCCATCTAGTCTGCCCAAATTTCTAAATACTTTTATTAGTCCCCAGTTCCCTTTCTTATATCTAGGATAGCCTTGTGTCTATCCCATGCATGCTTAAACTCCTTCACTGTGTTTACCTCTACCACTTCTGCTGACAGGCTATTCCATGTATCCACTACCCTCTCAGTAAAGTAATACTTTCTGATATTCCTTTTAAATCGTTGCCCCTCTAATTTAAGACTATGTCCTCTAGTTGTGGTAGTTTTTCTTCCTTTAAATATACTCTCTTCCTTTACTGTGTTGATTCCCTTTATGTATTTAAATGTCTCTATCATATCCCCCCAGTTACGTCTTTCCCCCAAGCTATACGTGTTAAGATGCTTTAACCTTTCCTGGTAAGATTTATCAGGGCTTTTTCATAAAAGAGAGAACTGCAAACTTAAGGCCAAAATAGCAGAATATGAAGTAATACTGAATGGGATCATTATTCTAACTCAGCTACTTTGGACTTAGGTTTGCAGTTCCCTTTCTCACTGCCATCTTTCTCAGTAAAGCTCACTGTTTGCTCTGATATTGCAGCTAATTAACTCTTATGGAGTTTGCAGGCCGTGTTTATAATTCAGTTACACATCTTCAATATATTCATTTATTAAAGAAGTGGCTGGTAATCTCTGTCTTGTAACATAAGACATCAGAAAACTAACAGGGCACAAGACAGCCCCCCACCCGCCCCCCCTCCAAAAAGAAACATTCCTTGTGATGATTAAATTGGATGGATTGATCATATCTCTAATAAAACCTTTCAGCAAATCCAGCAAATTACAAGGATTCAACATGATATAGAATCTCAGCTCAGATGTTCATCTGCCGGAGGTCATTAAAATTAATTCCATAACAAGTAAAACCTGGAGGTATTGCCTTTTCTGAGAGGGTGGTGGATGCATTGAATCGAATCCCAGCAGAAGAGGTAGAGGTTCATTCAGTGAAGGAAGATTAACACAAGAACCAAATAAGGACTGCAGAATATGGGCCGGGGGGAAGGCTGGAAACGACTGGTGGGAATTGGGGGCAAAAACTAGTGGCCGAAGGTCCAACTCCATCAGCTGACCCGTATTGATCAGAGATCGACCCAAATAGAGAGGCAAGAAAGATAGGGGGGCTGTACATATTTGGCAGAGTGCCGTATAGCAGTTCTAAAGGTTACACTGAGCGTGTTACAATACTACAGTGCAAAGGATTCTGGGTTGGATTGTCCTGATATTATTGATCCCAGTCAGATGACTATGAAGGATAACAAATGATATGGTAGAGATCGATAGAAATACCTGTTTGGTGTGTGTATTTCTGTTTTGCCCCCCTGAATTTCAGGTGGAGGGGAGTTCCCATCACCTTTACTTAAAAGTTTCATGTTTCTTTAATGTCCATTTTTACTTGCAACATCTGTTACAACCACTAGAGGGCATCTGTTCTGAGTAAGAATTTCAGAAAAGGTTTCTCCCCTGGCTGGAACCTTTCAGTGCTTATTCTATGGCAGGGGTGTCCAAGATTTTGCTCTGACGTGGGCTGTAGTACAAAAAAATGCATTTTTATTTATAATAATGGTGAAGAATTTCTTGTTAGCCATAGAAAAATGTTTGCCCTTTGAGCAGTAAGAAAAAAGCAGTGCCGAACACATGTAAACTATTGAGAATATGGGCAGTTAAGGCAGGTTGTATCCTGGCTGTATCTGTCCCGTGGGCTCCCCCTGTTCTTTGGGCTTTCCATCCAGCTATTAGAATTAGAATGTAATCATTTGAGGATCTACTCAATATAAAGAGAATAGTGGGTAATTGAGAGGGGAATTTCAAACTTTAGCCCAAAGTATCCGAGTTGGGAAAATTCATCCATTCAGCTGTATTATGATTTTTTTTCCAGCTCGGCTACAGTGGCCTGAAGTTTGAAATTTCCTTCTCAAGTCCCTGCAATTCTCTCTTTATTGAGTAGCTCCTATGATGTAAAAATGTCTGAGTATAGTCCTCAGATCCATAAACCATCCAGAATACTGTGATTTCTCACTCACAGTAAGGTATCTGAAGTCTAGTTACTAAGAGTTACAGTTGCTGAGATATGACCGTATTATGGAGGATGGCCCACCCTTTTTGTGCCTGACATGTTCACAGCTTGGACAGTGAGGGGGAGGCAGCCCTTAGAACTTCTTTAGTAATATGAAGCCTTTAAACAGCTGAATATGATTTTGATGGAAAGTAAAGGTTTCTGGTAATATCTCTCGGCTCCCTGGGATATCCTCCTGCCCTCTGCATTGTGATGCAAAATTCCTAAATATTATACCTATATTATTAAAAATACATCTGCATCTCAATAGCATCAGATCTATTAAGGGGCGGATATGTTGTATTAAACTCTTGTGTCAGATCTTCCTTCTTTTGACCTAACATGTCTGCCCCCCCCCCCATCCCCCCCCCGATAGAGCTACATGGATCAAACAGAGATCCACAATGTTCTTTATTCTATTTTTTTATTAAAACATGTCTATTTAAAATGTCTACACCATATGCAATATTTCAATTAAACATGGCTCAAAGGGACTGTATCACCTAAACATTGTTTTTACTGTGAATGGAGAGAATAAAAAAATGATTAAATATTGTGCAAAATTGCAAGAGAAAATTAGTTTTTAATGTGTCTATGACATCACCCCTGGCTTGATATGCAAATTACACATTTCTCATTGAAACTTACATGTTCAGGTGATTTCATTTCATTTTTTTTTGTCCTTAAAAATGTTGCTCCCAAAAATTTGTTTTATTGGAGACTCAAAGTCCATATTCCAAAAAAACACAGTCACTGTAAGAAAGGCCCTGGGTACTTTGACAGTTTCTGCTTTGCCTTAATCACTGGAGACCTTGAGGAGGTCAGGTGAGGAAATGGTTAATTGTCTTGACACTTCCTGTCGGCCCTTTGATATGGCAATCACCCCCCCCCCTGTTCGTTCGTAGACGTGTAAGTGAGTGGATGCTGAATCTGCAGATCTCCAGAGAAACTCGGATTTCTCCTTCTCAGTGTTACATGTACCATTGGATGCCAAGGTCTGTTTTTTTTATCCTTGGTGAAGTCTGGCCTAGGAGTATAGATAGGAAGACAGATACCTTGGTACCTGTAACCAGTAGTATCACAATGATCTTTCCCCACTGTACTATGTGCATGGCTATCCTGCTCAGTTTTGACGGAGAGCCAGATAGACGCTGTACTTGTTTCGTTGCACAGGGTGAAGGATGTCGGAGTTGGATGCTATTTCTGGACCTCAAAGGACTCTATACATTTCTAACTAGGAATTGCAGAATTGCAAGCAAATGCATAGAAAAAAAAAGTATCTTAAACATGTCTGCGGTGTCTCCTGTTTAAGGCAGTGGTGTATCTTGGTTTTGTGCTGCCCTAGGCAGAAAAAAATCGGGCACCCCCCCACCCACATTGCACACACATTAAATGCCCAATCACCCCATTACAAGCCCCCATCACCCACATTGCACACACACTAAATGCCCCATCACCCCCATTACATGCCACCATCACCCTCATTACATACCCCACCACGTCCATTACATGCCCCCATCACCCACATTGCATACACACTAAATGCCCCATTACATGCCCCCATCACCCTTATTACATACCCCACCACGTCCATTACATGCCCCCATCACCCACATTGCATACACACTAAATGCCCCATTACATGCCCCCATCACCCTTATTACATAGCCCCACCATGTCCATTACATGCCCCCATTAACCCAATTAATTGGAAGGAGCCAAAACTTGCTGAACGGTGGGGGAGGGAGTGAAAATGTTTGAAGCACCAGAAGTGTGCTTTAACACCCTCTGGCAAAGTGCCGCCTCTGGCAAAGTGCCGCCCTCTGGCAAAGTTCCGCCCTCTGGCAAAGTGCCGCCCTCTGGCATAGTGGGCCACAGAGCAATAAAGATTGCAATAAAGTGTGTATTAAATTAGTTTTTGTATTAACATGTGCAAATAAAATCCTTCATTCTTATTCTAAATTACTTACTAGATGAGACAAATAGTTATCATTTCACCATAAGGTCACTGAAAGGTTCCAGTAAGGCCCCGCCCATAGCCGTGCCACGCCCATACAAATAAAATTGGCCCTCTTTGGCCATTGAAGTATTGGTAAGATGCATGGGTAATTTTTGATAATTTTTAGTATAAAAAAATAGTATAAACACTGTTTAAGTCTCCGGTTTCTAATTTCTGAGCAGCAGGGGACAGATTTCAGTCGTGTCGCCTTGTTCTCTAGACATTTCGCATGTTCCGCCTGCTGTCATTGGTTGTTCTTTGGCTGGAGAGCCTAACGACGGAAGGCGCTGATTACAGACGCTCCCTTGAATTTGGCTAGGCTAATACCAGCCTGAAGACGAGCTTTGAGGGTCTATAAAATGACAGCCCTGTCAACCCTGTGGGTTACGGCCACCTGTCCCTCAGAGCGGCCTGAGAGTTATGGGGTGCAGCATTTTAATAAAAAACACACACCTCCAGGTTTAATGCATTAAGAGATTTCAAACACAGCAGGCGGTTTCTGCTAGAAGTGTATTCTCACAACCAATAACTCAAACCTAATCCCCACGACCCTTAGTAGTCCTTTGGATGTTAAAATGTCTACATAGGAACTTTGTACCCGCTAATATGTCACGAGCATAGGTGCCAACTGGCCCTTATTTCCAGGCACAGTCCATGACTTTGGTTTTTTAATTCTTTAATTTAACTTAGTTAAAACCAGATTGTAAAATCTGGGATTTTTAACCCCATACTATTTGCTAATCAACAAGAGTATAGTAGACAATGCACAGGACCATGGAATTTAATACGGCAATGGTCGTGAGGGGTAGGGGTGTAAGACTTCAGGGTCCTTGTCTGTGTGCGCCAGTGAATTCGATCCAGATGAACTTCACACCTCCCGTGCAATACTTTCTTCATCGTTGAAGGTGAGTGGTGTAATGTAGAATGAAGACTCTAGGACATTGACCATTGACCATGTAAGTGTCAGAGTGGCTGGGAAGTTCTCCTGAGTTTAGGAGAATTAGAAAGACACTTAAATGTGTCAATAAAGGTATACTCTACTCAACACCCTATAGCTGATAAAAGTAACATCTGCAGGGAAATGTGCCAATGAATGCTCCTTGGTGAAATCCCTCTTATTCTAGTGTGAATCTGTTCGTCAACCTTTGGTAGGACCATAAATCGAAGGTAAAACCTGTAACATAAAAAACACTCTCTGCGATGTAACTATATGGCGACCTTTCAAAAATATTGTTGACGATGCATCTTGGTTCAATGGCTTTGGAGAGAAATAGTTCTGAGTTCTAGTCGGTGATCCATTCCATATTTGTGCCATTCATATAGTTATTCTTGAGTCATAGAGGTGACCACTCAAGTCTGTGTTCATTTTGGAGGCCGTACTTTTTGGAATATTAAGCAAGCAATCCTGTTAAGTGTCCATCTATTCGGGTGGACTTGCGGCCATGCCTTGATGCAGTTTGTCCACGTTTGGAATAAGCTGCCATGATTCTGGAGTCTGTTCCCCATTACGTATTCTGGCAGTTTTTCGGAATGATGCAACTGTAATTCAGTCACCGACCGTTGGAACTCTCTGTTAGTTGTTTCCTGGTGCTTTGAAAACTCACGTATCAAAGTGACAATAGTCAATCCTCTTATAGTTGACACATCATTACTGTAATTTAGGAAATCGATCTAAAATGTCTAAATTTTTGTGGCCTCGTTTGTCATTTTGGTTTAGTTTTTCTACACTTTGAGAATATTCTCAGAGCATCTACCTGCTCTTCTGCTGCTTGCCCAGGGGTTAATGTCTATAACTTGAAGAAGTCGAGAAGACTTTCTGTGAAAAATGTTTTATAAAGCTGGTGGATTTCGTGAAACGCCCGAACTTCTGTCTCAGTTGGAAGCCATAGCGGTGGCTAATCCATCACCTGAGATTGACTGTACAGAGGAGAAAATCCAGGGGATCAGTCTGACTAACGTGCAGTGACCATAAGGGAGTCAGGAGTCTACCCATAAATCAGTGGCACTGCTTTCTCTAACCTTCCTAATTAACCTCTGCCTCTGACGGCTGAGAGGTGTAACATGCTACTGCTCTGGATTAGCTTGCATTGAATTTATGAGGTTCAAGAAAATGTAGAAAAGGATTAAATTCAGACATGGACTGGGGGGGATGGGGGGCTCAGAATTTATTTCCAAAACGTCACCATTATCCGGGGCCATAGAGTGATTATTCATTTATTTAAACTATGTTTGTCATGTGAAACAGATATGATTTTATTTATCTACATTGGGGGCTCACATTAAAGTGCCGGAAAGAGAAAAAAGAAAGATGCCCCTTCCTATCACCCACAGGAAGCTAATGAAGACATCTACCTGCGTTCCTCTGTATACCACTTCCGCTCAAAGGTTATAGAAATATAGAAACATAGAAACATAGAATGTGTCGCCAGATAAGAACCATTCGGTCCATCTAGTCTGCCCAATTTTCTAAATACTTTTATTAGTCCCCTGTTCCCTATCTTATAGCTAGGATAGCCTTATGTCGCATGCTTAAACTCCTTGACTGTGTTTACCTCTACCACTTCTGCTGGAAGGCTATTCCATACATCCACTACCCTCTCAGTAAAGTAATACTTCCTGATATTAGTTTGAAATCGTTGCCCCTCTAATTTTAGACTATGTCCTCTAGTTGTGGTAGGTTTTCTTCCTTTAAATATACTCTCCTCTGTTACTGTGTTGATTCCCTTTATGTATATAAATGTTTCTATCATATCCCCCCTGTTACGTCTTTCCTCCAAGCTATACATGTTAAGATGCTTTAACCTTTCCTGGTAAGTTTTAAAATTAGGTTATTTCAGATATCTACTACTTTTCCGCTTTGCTTTTATCCAGAAAATTATACACCTGATACTTTTCTATCTCCTCCATGTCCTCTTGTTCTAAAAAAAAAATGTCATCAATCCACCTTAGTGTAGATTTAAATTGAAAATAATTTCGCTGGGGCTTCTAAATTCACTGACATCCAATCAGGAGGGGCTTGGAGAGATAGGACTGTTGCTATAGCAGCAGCAATAAACCTGTTACACTGTATGTGCCATTTTTAGGAGATAGATGAGATAAAAACTAATAAGACAGATCTGTTTTTTCTCTCTACTTTATTGTCCCTTATTTTACAAGGGACAATAAAGTTGGAGCCCAAGATGCATCTGCCAAATATTAATGTATATTAAAGTACATTCAAAGAACTTTAAAATGCATGTTTTACAGTTTGCATTGCTTAAAATAAAAAATACTTACAGCTAGATGAAATGGGGAAATTACAGCACTTTGCAAGAAACCAGGACTGCCTGCACTAGTCCTGGTTTCCCTTTTTCTTTTAATTTTGCTGCAGGGACCAATGAGAATAATTTAATTCAAACAAATGGAATTTCCTGTCTCTATAGTGATGTCATCAGACAATGTGTTGCACTGTTAATAGATCCTACTGCGTAGAAGAACAAGCTTATTACATTTTACACAATGTATTCTATTCCAGCAGCACAGGCACTGACTAAATGAAACAAAGCTTTGTATGCTCAGTGTCTATATAATCAGTGCCGCACCTGCAGTAAACATGCAGAGTAATCACTAGGGAGGGCTTGAGTCAAATATTAAAAATGGGATTTATGCAGAATGCCTGAATCATATCACACAGGGAAAAAAGCCTGTGCACTATACAAACAGTAATCTTCATTTTGCACCAAAATGAGTTTGAAGCGTACCTGTTTCTCATTTCTGTGCTGCTATTTCTTTAAGAGGTGATTTAACTCTTTGGGTGTCTGATTTACCTCAGTCCTTAGCATTAATACATGTGAAAGTTTTGTATCACAGTAATCTCTCTCTGTCTTCACTCCCAGCAACACATGTTAATATGTTGTGTACTTGTATGTAATCCAAAGGGCGATACACCCAGCTAGATGCACAACACAGACACACACACCGCCAGATGGAGTTGCAGTTTTTAAAGGGTGTTAACTTGATGCAGCATCTGTCCCAACACATTCCACAGAACTCCTGTTACTAGCACTCCCCCAATATTCACACAATACTGCTTTCCAGGGCCGCCTCAGACAAAATTGCAATTTATTTCCTTTAATTTTTCAGAAAATGGTTAAATAATAACAAAATGTAACAGAAAATAAATCAATTTCTTCAAATAACACTTTTAGGGCCAACAACGGCAAATACAAGGTAATGTGCAGACCCCTGCTCTGCTGGCAGTGATGGTAGAGACTGCTAGGTCATCTTGGGACAAGGAATCCCCCGTACATGACATAAACAGAGCTGTGATTGGCTGTCCTTGAACATGCTCTGAAGCTGTAAGGCCTTTTTATTTCCCTTAGAGTTCATAAGTTTGTCATTGTTTCATTGCTTTTCTAGCAGACTACAGCAGTAGAATCTCTGTATTTTCTATACACTTTGGCTATGCCTATGACATATCTCTGTTGTGATGCCATTGCTTGGAAAATGTTGTGCAAACAGTACTCAAGAGCTCTGTGATACACTCACACACTGCACATTACTGTGAGTTTTATTGCTGCGGGGTCTGTGATAAACTCACACACTGCACATTACTGTGAGCTTTATTGCTGTGGGGTCTGTGATACACTCACACACTGCACATTACTGTGAGCTTTATTGCTGTGGAGTCTGTGATACACTCACACACTGCACATTACTGTGAGTTTTATTGCTGCGGAGTCTGTGATACACTCACACACTGCACATTACTGTGAGTTTTATTGCTGCGGGGTCTGTGATAAACTCACACACTGCACATTACTGTGAGCTTTATTGCTGTGGGGTCTGTGATACACTCACACACTGCACATTACTGTGAGCTTTATTGCTGTGGAGTCTGTGATACACTCACACACTGCACATTACTGTTGATTCTGTGAGCTTCATTGCTGTAGAGCTCTGTGAAGCTCTCACACACTGCACATTACTGTGAGTTTTATTGCTGTGGAGCACAGCCAAACACTCACACACTGCACATTACTGTGAGTTTTATTACTGTGGAGCACTATCAAACACTCACACACTGCACATTACTGTGAGCTTTATTACTGTGGAGTCTGTGATACACTCACAAATTGCACATTACTGGGAGTTTTATTGCTGTGGAGTCTGTGATTCGCTCACACGCTGCACATTACTGTGAGTTTTATTGCTGTGGAGTTTGTGATACACTCACACACTGCACATTACTGTGAGCTTTATTACTGTGGAGTCTGTGATACACTCACACATTGCACATTACTGTGAGTTTTATTGCTGTGGAGTCTGTGATACACTCACACACTGCACATTACTGTGAGTTTTATTGCTGTGGAGTCTGTGATACACTCACACGCTGCACATTACTGTGAGTTTTATTGCTGTGGAGTCTGATACACTCACACACTGCACATTACTGTGAGTTTTATTGCTGTGGAGTCTGATACGCTCACACACTGCACATTACTGTGAGTTTTATTGCTGTGGAGTCTGTGATACACTCACACACTGCACATTACTGTGAGTTTTATTGCTGTGGAACTCTGTGAAGCTCTCACAAAAAGCACATTACTGTGAGCTTTATTGCTGCAGACCTTTGATTTAGCTGTTAAGAACTGACTGTCCTTCCAGACCACGAGGGTCACATTGGTGGTGGGGGTATGCCAAAAAGGTAAATGATGATAGAAAAAAGCAGGGAATCTGGTGTGAGTTAATTTTACAAATAAACACAACATGGGAGAAACTACAAAACGCATCTTTTGACTGTGACAAAAATACTTTTTATTCAGTTTTATAAATAGACTTTTATATACACAGTCAGGCTACTGATGGCTTGATAACTAGCCCAGGATATATCATTTGACCTCAGTTCAACCTCCTTAAACAAAACATTGTCTGATAACCTTTACCCAGATCCTACTGACTTTAAAAAGCTGCTTATAACTTGTGTTTGTCATTTGTATATGATTGGCCACTGTTTGTTTGTCTATTTTTAATCAAAACTAAATAAAACGTTTCTTAGAAATTCATACTTTCTTTCATTTTCCTTGGGCTTAGTGGGCATTTTGCATCATCACTTCTCTTACTCTCTTTCATCCTTGCTGAGTATAGAGGAATAATTGTGTTTTGAATTCTTTAATTGCACCCATTTTCACCACCTTACAAGTTTCCTACATAATTGTTTTAAGAAATCTGCATTTTTGTCCATTCCAGATTCCCTATTAACGTTTGTTTACAGCTCTCGGTGGACTTTAACTCCTCTCCAATCCCAATAATAAAATATATTCAGCCCCACAAAATAAAAATACCAGTTATTATTTTGGTCATCTGAAAAATACTCAAATTTCCATGAAAAAAATTAATAAAATGATGGAATTAACTCATGAACACCAGGGCTCGTTCAAACCGACAACAGAGGCCCTTGAAAAGGAAACCAAAAATCCCCAAACAGTCGGAAAGAACGTTGAAATGGATACAGGAGAAAAGGACGCCAAATATTTCAATAATGGAAAGTGGAACCAAGCCCAGATAGGCAGTGTCTGGGGGTCTCTTGGTGGGCATCGACAGGGAGTATCAGGGCTGAATAAAGCTCCCAGGAACGGGCTCTGACAGGAAAGCATGAGTAGCCTGGAGAGACGGATGTATTGGAAATAGACAACTATCTGTGTTCTTCTGTTATGTGGCCAAGAACCTCCTACATCCTCAGGGACCAAAACAATTTGCAAAACTAAGAGTTAGAGGCCTGACTGAATCCAGTGGGGTACGGAAAAAAAAAGCCCAAGAGCAACGACAGATAAACTTGGCACTGCTGATGTTTTGGGAACTACAAATCCCATGATGCTCCATCTTGCATCAGGCTAGCTCAGTGTCATGGAATACGTGGTTCACAAAACATCTACAGTGCCAAGGTTAGCCATGATTGCCCTAGAGGCGTATACACAGAAATATATACAATATCATTACAAAGTTTGAAATGTCCTTGTTTTGGAAAGAAAAGCTCATTTTGTCCAGTATTTGGTGCTATCTGCGCGTCTCAAGTGTTTCTAAATCACCTCTATTGTGTCAGCAGAGGCACAGATTAAAAGAAAATGTGGTTTCAGTTTCCCTGTGCTGTGTCCTGCTTCTAACATCACTTGGTCATCTTGGGGTCTAATTACTAAAGTGTGAGATGTTCATGTCACTGACTCAACTATACATTGTGATGGATAATGCAGAGTTACATCTTTACACACTGTCACTTTATAACAATGCATTATACAGGGCCAACTCTGTTCTTCTAGCAGGAGAAACTCACCAGACCCTGCACAATGTATAGAATATATAGAAGAGCTCAGCTGGCCATGGATAATGCAGAGTTACATCTTTACACACTGTCACTTTATAACAATGCATTATACAGGGCCAACTCTGTTCTTCTAGCAGGAGAAACTCACCAGACCCTGCACAATGTATAGAAGAATATATAGAAGAGCTCAGCTGGCCACGGATAATAGATAGTTACATTTTTACACACTGTCACTTTATAACAATGCATTATACAGGGCCAACGCTGCTCTTCTAGCAGGAGAAACTCACCAGACCCTGCACAATGTATAGAATATATAGAAGAGCTCAGCTGGCCATGGATAATGCAGAGTTACATCTTTACACACTGTCACTTTATAACAATGCATTATACAGGGCCAACTCTGTTCTTCTAGCAGGAGAAACTCACCAGACCCTGCACAATGTATAGAATATATAGAAGAGCTCAGCTGGCCATGGATAATGCAGAGTTACATCTTTACACACTGTCACTTTATAACAATGCATTATACAGGGCCAACTCTGTTCTTCTAGCAGGAGAAACTCACCAGACCCTGCACAATGTATAGAAGAATATATAGAAGAGCTCAGCTGGCCATGGATAATAGATAGTTACATTTTTACACACTGTCACTTTATAACAATGCATTATACAGGGCCAACGCTGCTCTTCTAGCAGGAGAAACTCACCAGACCCTGCACAATGTATAGAATATATAGAAGAGCTCAGCTGGCCATGGATAATGCAGAGTTACATCTTTACACACTGTCACTATATAACAATGCATTATACAGGACCAACTCTGTTCTTCTAGCAGGAGAAACTCACCAGGCCCTGCACAATGTATAGAGGAATATATGTAGGAGCTCAGCTGGCCATGGATAATGCAGACTTACATCATTACACTCTGTCACTTTATAACAATGCATTATACAGGGCCAACTCTGTTCTTCTAGCAGGAGAAACTCACCAGGCCCTGCACAATGTATAGAGGAATATATGGAGGAGCTCAGCTGGCCATGGATAATGCAGAGTTACATCTTTACACACTGTCACTTTATAACAATGCATTATACAGGGCAAACTCTGTTCTTCTAGCAGGAGAAACTCACCAGGTCCTGCACAATGTATAGAGGAATATATAGAAGAGCTCAGCTGGCCATGGATAATGCAGAGTTACATCTTTACACACTGTCACTTTATAACAATGCATTATACAGGACCAACTCTGTTCTTCTAGCAGGAGAAACTCACCAGACCCTGCACAATGTATAGAGGAATATATAGAAGAGCTCAGCTGGCCATGGATAATGCAGAGTTACATCTTTACACACTGTCACTTTATAACAATACATTATACAGGGCCAACTCTGTTCTTCTAGCTGGAGAAACTCACCAGACCCTGCACAATGTATAGAAGATTATATAGAAGAGCTCAGCTGGCCATGGATAATGCAGAGTTACATCTTTACACACTGTCACTATATAACAATGCATTATACAGGACCAACTCTGTTCTTCTAGCTGGAGAAACTCACCAGACCCTGCACAATGTATAGAAGAGCTCAGCTGGCCATGGATAATGCAGAGTTACATCTTTACACACTGACACTTTATAACAATGCATTATACAGGACCAACTCTGTTCTTCTAGCAGGAGAAACTCACCAGGCCCTGCACAATGTATAGAAGATTATATAGAAGAGCTCAGCTGGCCATGGATAATGCAGAGTTACATCTTTACACACTGTCACTATATAACAATGCATTATACAGGACCAACTCTGTTCTTCTAGCTGGAGAAACTCACCAGACCCTGCACAATGTATAGAAGAATATATAGAAGAGCTCAGCTGGCCATGGATAATGCAGAGTTACATCTTTACACACTGTCACTATATAACAATGCATTATACAGGACCAACTCTGTTCTTCTAGCAGGAGAAACTCACCAGGCCCTGCACAATGTATAGAAGAATATATATAAGAGCTCAGCTGGCCATGGATAATGCAGAGTTACATCTTTACACCCTGTCACTTTATAACAATGCATTATACAGGACCAACTCTGTTCTTCTAGCAGGAGAAACTCACCAGGCCCTGCACAATGTATAGAAGAATATATAGAAGAGCTCAGCTGGCCATGGATAATGCAGAGTTACATCTTTACACCCTGTCACTTTATAACAATGCATTATACAGGACCAACTCTGTTCTTCTAGCAGGAGAAACTCACCAGGCCCTGCACAATGTATAGAAGAATATATATAAGAGCTCAGCTGGCCATGGATAATGCAGAGTTACATCTTTACACCCTGTCACTTTATAACAATGCATTATACAGGACCAACTCTGTTCTTCTAGCAGGAGAAACTCACCAGGCCCTGCACAATGTATAGAAGAATATATAGAAGAGCTCAGCTGGCCATGGATAATGCAGAGTTACATCTTTACACACTGTCACTTTATAACAATGCATTATACAGGACCAACTCTGTTCTTCTAGCAGGAGAAACTCACCAGGCCCTCCACAATGTATAGAAGAATATATAGAAGAGCTCAGCTGGCCATGGATAATGCAGAGTTACAGCTTTACACACTGTCACTTTATAACAATGCATTATACACGGCCAACTCTGTTCTTCTAGCAGGAGAAACTCACCAGGCCCTGTACAATGTATAGAAGAATATATAGAAGAGCTCAGCTGGCCATGGATAATGCAGCGTTACATCTTTACACACTGTCACTTTATAACAATGCATTATACAGGACCAACTCTGTTCTTCTAGCAGGAGAAACTCACTAGACCCTGCACAATGTATAGAAGAATATATAGAAGAGCTCAGCTGGCCATGGATAATGCAGAGTTACATCTTTACACACTGTCACTTTATAACAATGCATTATACAGGGCCAACTCTGTTCTTCTAGCAGGAGAAACTCACTAGACCCTGACAATGTATAGAAGAATATACAGAAGAGCTCAGCTGGCCATGGATAATGCAGAGTTACATCTTTACACACTGTCACTTTCTAACAATGCGATATACAGGGCCAGCTCTGTTCTTCTAGCAGGAGAAACTCACCGGACCCTGCACAATGTATAGAAGAATATATAGAAGAGCTCAGCTGGCCATGGATAATGCAGCATTACATATTTACATACTGTCACTTTATAACAATGCATTATACAGGACCAACTCTGTTCTTCTAGCAGGAGAAACTCACCAGACCCTGCACAATGTATAGAAGAATATATAGAAGAGCTCAGCTGGCCATGGATAATGCAGAGTTACATCTTTACACACTGTCACTTTATAACAATGCATTATACAGGACCAACTCTGTTCTTCTAGCAGGAGAAACTCACCAGACCCTGCACAATGTATAGAAGAATATATATAAGAGCTCAGCTGGCCATGGATAATGCAGCATTACATATTTACATACTGTCACTTTATAACAATGCATTATCCAGGGCCAACTCTGTTCTTCTAGCAGGAGAAACTCACCAGACCCTGCACAATGTATAGAAGAATATATAGAAGAGCTCAGCTGACCATGGATAATGCAGAGTTACATCTTTACACACTGACACTTTATAACAATGCATTATACAGGACCAACTCTGTTCTTCTAGCAGGAGAAACTCACCAGGCCCTCCACAATGTATAGAAGAATATATAGAAGAGCTCAGCTGGCCATGGATAATGCAGAGTTGTATCGTTACATCACTTTATAACAATACATTATACAGGCCAAATCTCCAGATTTTAGCAGGAAAAGTGTAGAAGAATTAAAATGAAACATTTTAAACACAAAAATATTTACGTACACGCATAATATACTAATGTAATATTTTATAATAGTATACTTGCATTCAGAGAACATTTTTTTTACATTTTAATAAAAAATAATTTTATATTGTTTGATGTTAATTTTCTTTATTTTTAGGTATTTAATTAATGTATCATGTCAACCTTTTTACATTTTTCTTTCCACTGATTTCTATTTTACCGTATTACACTTCGGAGGTTTTCGGCTATAGGTGAAGTCCTATATGTGTAATAGCCGAGGTTCTCCCCCGAAATAAGCCGATGACCGAGGTTTCCACTTTCGGGGAATTTCTGGTGTTGAATGGGCTATGACTTCTACATTGAGGACATATTTGAAGGAATATCGATCGGTTTGATCCAAATTAGTCGACAATTCATAGGCACCATTTGGGTGCCGAAATCCAGAGCTATTTGTATTAATGTATATTTCTGTAAAATGTTGCTGTCTACACAAATAAAACCCTCTTCTCCATTCATTCGCGGGTCTCCATTCATTCACAGGTCTCCATTTTTTCGCGGGTCACAATTTATTCGTGGGTCTCCATTCATTCGGCTTCTCCATTCTTTCGCGGGTCTCCATTCATTCGCGGGTCTCCATTCATTCGCAGATCTCCATTCATTCACGGGTCTCCATTCTTTATGGGTCTCCATTCTTTATGGGTCTCCATTCATTCACAGGTCTTCATTCATTCGCGGGTCTCCATTCATTCGCGGGTCTCCATTCATTTGCGGGTCTCCATTCATTCGCAGGTCTCCATTCATTCACGGGTCTCCATTCTTTACGGGTCTCCATTCTTTACGGGTCTCCATTCATTCACAGGTCTCCGTTCATTCGCGGGTCCCCATTCATTCACAGGTCTCCAATCTTTCGCGGGTCTCCATTCATTCGCGGGTCTCAATTCATTTGCAGGTCTCCATTCATTCACAGGTCTCCGTTCATTCACGGGGGCTGAATTGTTTAAACGGAATTAGAGAGGGATTCTCATTCCGCTGGACTGATCCCAGCGAAGCCTCCAGCAAAATCCCCCTCAAACCCCAACCTGCCATGCACGAAAGACTTCACCCTGCCAGACACAGGACTAGTGGCCAAACTTGTGCCTCCTTGGGACATTAAATAGGGAGATTTCTGAACCAAAAAAACAGCTTGGAGCAATTCACATAAAACAAATCCAAATGCAGAATATCAGATTTCATTGTTAGAAAAGGCTGGGGCCTTATATAGGGTTAATCTTAACTAATTTATTCATATTTAACCCTTGATTATGTTCAATACAGTGGAGAATACATGTACCATAGCTGCCAACTCTCCACACAAATGTGTTCCACATGCTGCAGAAAGAGCACAGAGCAGCCCGGCAGTATGTAAGATGTATATACACACAGTGCAGCCCGGCAGTATGTAGGATGTATATACACACAGTGCAGCCCGGCAGTATGTAGGATGTATATACACACAGTGCAGCCCGGCAGTATGAAGGATGTATATACACACAGTGCGGCCCGGCAGTATGTAGAATGTATATACACACAGAGCAGCCCGGCAGTATGTAGAATGTATATACACACAGAGCAGCCCGGCAGTATGTAGGATGTATATACACACAGTGCAGCCCGGCAGTATGTAGAATGTATATACACACAGAGCAGCCCGGCAGTATGTAGGATGTATATACACACAGTGCAGCCCGGCAGTATGTAGAATGTATATACACACACAAAGCAGCCCGGCAGTATGTAGGATGTATATACACACAGTGCAGCCCGGCAGTATGTAGGATGTATATACACACAGTGCAGCCCGGCAGTATGTAGAATGTATATACACACACACACACACAATCCAATTCATGTAAAGTGCAGCCCGGAAGTATGTAGGATGTATATACACACACACACAATCCAATTCATGTAAAGTGCAGCCCGGCAGTATGTAGGATGTATATACACACACACACAATCCAATTCATGTAAAGTGCAGCCCGGCAGTATGTAGGATGTATATACACACACACACAATCCAATTCATGCAAAGTGCAGCCTGGCAGTATGTAGGATGTATATACACACACACACACACACACACACACACAATCCAATTCATGTAAAGTGCAGCCTGGCAGTATGTAGGATGTATATACACACACACACAATCCAATTCATGTAAAGTGCAGCCCAGCAGTATGTAGGATGTATATACACACACACACAATCCAATTCATGTAAAGAGCAGCCCGGCAGTATGTAGGATGTATATACACACACACACAATCCAATTCATGTAAAGTGCAGCCTGACAGTATGTAGGATGTATATACACACACACACAATCCAATTCATGTAACGTGCAGCCCGGCAGTATGTAGGATGTATACACACACACACACAATCCAATTCATGTAATGTGCAGTCTGGCAGTATGTAGGATGTATATACACACAGAGCAGCCCGGCAGTATGTAGGATGTATATACAGACACAGACACAATCCAATTCATGTAAAGTGCAGCCCGGAAGTATGTAGGATGTATATACACACAGTGCAGCCTGGCAGTATGTAGGATGTATATACACACAGTGCAGCCCGGCAGTATGTAGAATGTATATACACACAGTGCAGCCCGGCAGTATGTAGGATGTATATACACACACACAATCCAATTCATGTAAAGTGCAGCCCGGCAGTATGTAGGATGTATATACACACACACACAATCCAATTCATGTAAAGTGCAGCCCGGCAGTATGTAGGATGTATATACACACACACAATCCAATTCATGTAAAGTGCAGCCCGGCAGTATGTAGGATGTATATACACACACACAATCCAATTCATGTAAAGTGCAGCCCGGCAGTATGTAGGATGTATATACACACACACACACAATCCAATTCATGTAAAGTGCAGCCTGGCAGTATGTAGGATGTATATACACACACACACAATCCAATTCATGTAAAGTGCTGCCCGGCAGTATGTAGGATGTATATACACACACGCACACAATCCAATTCATGTAAAGTGCAGCCCGGCAGTATGTAGGATGTATATACACACACACAATCCAATTCATGTAAAGTGCAGCCCGGCAGTATGTAGGATGTATATACACACACACACACAATCCAATTCATGTAAAGTGCAGCCCGGCAGTATGTAGGATGTATAAACACACACACACAATCCAATTCATGTAAAGTGCAGCCCGGCAGTGTGTAGGATGTATATACACACAGACACAATCCAATTCATGTAAAGTGCAGCCCGGCAGTATGTAGGATGTATATACACACACACACACACAATCCAATTCATGTAAAGTGCAGCCCCGCAGTATGTAGGATGTATACACACACACACACAATCCAATTCATGTAAAGTGCAGCCTGGCAGTATGTAGGATGTATATACACACACACACACACAATCCAATTCATGTAAAGTGCAGCCTGGCAGTATGTAGGATGTATATACACACACACACAATCCAATTCATGTAAAGTGCAGCCCAGCAGTATGTAGGATGTATATACACACACACACAATCCAATTCATGTAAAGTGCAGCCCGGCAGTATGTAGGATGTATACACACACACACACAATCCAATTCATGTAAAGTGCAGCCCGGCAGTATGTAGGATGTATATACACACACACACAATCCAATTCATGTAATGTGCAGCCCGGCAGTATGTAGGATGTATATACACACACACACAATCCAATTCATGTAAAGTGCAGCCTGGCAGTATGTAGGATGTATATACACACACACAATCCAATTCATGTAAAGTGCAGCCTGGCAGTATGTAGGATGTATATACACACAGACACAATCCAATTCATGTAAAGTGCAGCCCGGCTGTATGTAGGATGTATTTACACACACAGACACAATCCAATTCATGTAAAGTGCAGCCCGGCAGTATGTAGGATGTATATACACACACACACAATCCAATTCATGTAAAGTGCAGCCCGGCTGTATGTAGGATGTATATACACACACACACAATCCAATTCATGTAAAGTGCAGCCCGGCAGTATGTAGGATGTATATACACACACACACAATCCAATTCATGTAAAGTGCAGCCTGGCAGTATGTAGGATGTATATACACAGACACACAATCCAATTCATGTAAAGTGCAGCCCGGCAGTATGTAGGATGTATATACACACACACACACAATCCAATTCATGTAAAGTGCAGCCTGGCAGTATGTAGGATGTATATACACACACACACAATCCAATTCATGTAAAGTGCAGCCCGGCAGTATGTAGGATGTATATACACACACACAATCCAATTCATGTAAAGTGCAGCCCGGCAGTATGTAGGATGTATATACACACACACACACACAATCCAATTC
This sequence comes from Pelodytes ibericus, assembly GCA_036172795.1. Classification (NCBI taxonomy): domain Eukaryota; kingdom Metazoa; phylum Chordata; class Amphibia; order Anura; family Pelodytidae; genus Pelodytes; species Pelodytes ibericus. The sequence goes on along the minus strand of CM069863.1, from coordinate 7,692,696 downwards.
ATGTAAAGTGCAGCCCGGCAGTATGTAGGATGTATATACACACACACACACACAATCCAATTCATGTAAAGTGCAGCCCGACAGTATGTAGGATGTATATACACACACACACAATCCAATTCATGTAAAGTGCAGCCCGGCAGTATGTAGGATGTATATACACACACACAATCCAATTCATGTAAAGTGCAGCCCGGCAGTATGTAGGCTGTATATACACACACTCACAATCCAATTCATGTAAAGTGCAGCCTGGCAGTATGTAGGATGTATATACACACACACACACAATCCAATTCATGTAAAGTGCAGCACGGCAGTATGTATGAGTTTCTCTGACCCGTGGTTTTGCTTATCTGAAAACTTGCGATTGTCTTGCTGGAAATCATAATTGAGATTTAGTCTGGGTCTTAGGACTAACTTTTAATTGAAAATTTCATGGTATGGAAAATCCTCCCCATTACTTATATGATCCTGTTTGTGTATTGAAGGTCTGTGTGATATCACTGTCCTCTCTGACCATAAATCACAGCCCTGTCTGACCACATTATCATGCCAGATTGGACATCCACGGCACATCGCACTGTGAAATTCCATTTTAATTACTGCGTAGACTTATTTTATGAGCTAAGACTCCCTTAAATTGACCCTTTCATTACATGAAGGGGAATCCTGCAAATCGATATGGCGGATCTGCTGGATCCCACTGCAAAGGAGGCTAAGTAGATTTATAGCATAATTCTATTCTCCCAATATACAAAAATAAATCTGCTAAAAGCTTCCAAGGAAATATATCTAAATGCATTTTATCAGATTAAATGCAACATTTTTAAAAGGTTAGGTTTTTTTTCGAATATTTTCCTCAAGTGTTATGTAGAGATTTTTCCGTTGCATTGTTGCCCATGATTAAACCACGTTTATTTATCACACGAACTGCAGTGCCAGCCTTTTTCCCCCCGTATGGATCACCTTGGTATCGTGGCAGCAATTTGAACGATTTGCATTGGCTAGTGCGCCTTTGTAAAGTTCACAGTGGCAAGGGTAACACCCCTTACTGTAATTTGCCATCTGTAGGAGCCTGGGATTTCTCCATTGTGGGAGCATTTTTTAAATGTTACTTTAAAACAAAGCAAATCCTTCATAGATAATAAAATAACAGCATAAACTTCAGTTTTTTGGTTGGTGTTAAATCCTTTTACTATGGGGTCTATTCAATATGCGCTGTTTTTTGGCCAACACCAGACTTATTTGGAGGTAACCAGTGTGCCCCCATGTGCCTCCAAATAGATCTGCAATTCGGACAAATCTGAATCAATGCAGATACCTACCGAAAATGAAAACACTCAAAACATGGCCAAACTGAATGGGAGCTGAGCTAACAGCCCTGGACACCCTAACTATACCCAGAGATGGGAACTGCCCAAATGGCTCTCAGCCCCTATACCATAGATAGGGGACCAGGGCTATTTACCCATGCAATAAAAATCCCTTCTGAGTTTGGGGGCTGCGCTAAAACCTTTGAACCCCACCCCCTATTCAAAAAGAACTGAAAGCCCCCAAAATGGTTCCAGTCTTGGATACAATAGCTAGCACAATCTGAAAATCATTTTTTAAAATGTTTTTCTTATATTCTACAATCACAGTATGAGCAGTGTTCAGGGAGAGGGGAAGATTTTATATTGTGCATTGAATTTATACAATATTAAGTTTATGTTATATTCCTGTACACAAATCAGACTCAGCTTACATCATTTCAATCCGCATTGGCTTTTCCCTGGAATTTAAAGCCAGAGAAGGGGGGGGGGGGGGGGGGGGGCTACCTGCATTTGTTCTGGTCCAGAGTCTCTCTTTGTGAAATAAACTATGATAACCTTTAACAAATTGGTTAAGTGCCTTTGAATGATACCAATTCTTAGTGGAAAAATTGCTGATTTGAAAACAATGTTTCTTTATGATTCATTTCAAAAAATCTCTTTCTCTCTCTGCAGAGAATAACATGCCCCATTGTATTATTTGTGCGGAGGAGGTAATACTAGGTTACTATACTGTATATATGTTTCTTTTCTCTCCATTCTCTGAATATTCTATACATATTTGTCTTATCTTTGTCTATGGGGTAGCCACCTTTCCTTCCAAAATAAATGCCATCCCTGCTACACCCTCAATAAACTCCCTTTCGAATGATCGCGTAATTAAGCGAACCTTTTCCTTGGCTTATTCACTTTTAGTTCGCAACTCTGCAGAATGAAACCCATAAACACAATCTTGCTCTTGTATTTTTTTTTTTAGCACCAGTAAGACTCCCCCCCCCCCATCTCTCATTGGAAACCCATGAGCTGATCCTCCGTAGGTTCCGTCGGAAGACGCCTGGCAGCTACCGGTCATTCCTGATATATAGACCCCTTTTAGACTTTATAAGAAATTACTTCTAGATGCCTCTCTATTTAGGTGGGGCAATCCTTATTGGAGACCCAAATACCACTATCCTCCTTTGATGTCCCTCTTTTCTAGGAGCTCAGAACTTTTTGGTGTGTACGAGTGTATGACCGAGCTCCAGAGCAATAAAACTCACACCCAAGGGTCTTTAGACTGCAGTAAATATATACATTTTTGTAAATAAAATTCTTTATACGCATACTGAATGGCTTATCAAATTACAAAAATAGTTACAAATTTACTGCAAATGTTAAACGTTCCTAGCGATCCCCGTCCAGAGCTACACCTTTCAGCTACTCCCATAGAAACAAAACATTGGACACTTGAAATATTGGTAGATATGCTTTGATAAAGAACCCTGATTTTCTGTTCTTTACAATCTGCTGGATTCTTTCTTGGATTGTTCCTTGTTACATTTCTTTCCTGGCCCCTGCAGGTCAGTTGGGTCTGGCAGCCACTTTTTCTCCAACTGAACAGCTTTATCATAGCATAGTGCTCTACAACTCTACAGCCCCGAAGCGATAAGTCACAGGCCAGGTTATTATGCTTCCCTCTCTCTCCCTTGCTAGGTTTCAAAGCCTTTGTTTTTCCTTCTCAGAGGATAAGGAAAGCTTACAGCATGGCTTAGCTATGCCGAACAGGGCTCTTAACTAATACAACATGTTAGGAGTTTTAAGACAATCATTATTCACCAGACAGAGCAAAGTCATGACCAAGCTCTGCAGATACAGGGGCAGTTGGCAGTTAAATAATTGCTGAGCGTATGTCTCTCAGCACCAGTGTATCAAAGTATTCGGCTTCTTCCTCCACAATGAGCCATAGCGTCACTGTGACATTACTCATTAGGTTTGTCTGAGGGCCTCTGGATAATTGGAGATAAATGGAAGTGAGAGAGAACGTATGGTTCTAGGGGAGTCATTGAACGTATTCTTCTTGGCAATTATCACTAGTGATATCTCTAATGGCTGTATTAGAGAAGAGCTGGGTGTGATGGAGGAGAGCTGGATTAGTGGAGGAGAGCTGGGTGTGATGGAGGAGAGCTGGATTATTGGAGGAGAGCTGGGTGTGATGGAGGAGAGCTAAGTGTGATGGAGGAGAGCTGGGTGTGATGGAGGAGAGCTGGGTGTGATGGAGGAGAGCTAGGTGGGATGGAGGAGAGCTGGGTGTGATGAAGGAGAGCTGGGTGTGGTGGAGTATAGCTAGGTGTAATGGAGGATAGCTAAGTGTGATGGAGGAGAGCTGGGTGTGATGGAGGAGAGCTGGGTGTGATGGAGGATAGCTAAGTGTGATGGAGGAGAGCTGGGTGTGATGGAGGAGAGCTGGGTGTGATGGAGGAGAGCTGGGTGTGGTGGAGTATAGCTAGGTGTAATGGAGGATAGCTAAGTGTGATGGAGGAGAGCTAGGTGGGATGGAGGAGAGCTGGGTGTGATGGAGGAGAAGCTAGGTGGGATGGAGGAGAGCTGGGTGTGATGAAGGAGAGCTGGGTGTGGTGGAGTATAGCTAGGTGTAATGGAGGATAGCTAAGTGTGATGGAGGAGAGCTGGGTGTGATGGAGGAGAGCTGGGTGTGATGGAGGATAGCTAAGTGTGATGGAGGAGAGCTGGGTGTGATGGAGGAGAGCTGGATTATTGGAGGAGAGCTGGGTGTGATGGAGGAGAGCTGGATTATTGGAGGAGAGCTGGGTGTGATGGAGGAGAGCTGGATTAGTGGAGGAGAGCTGGGTGTGATGGAGGAGAGCTGGATTATTGGAGGAGAGCTGGGTGTGATGGAGGAGAGCTAAGTGTGATGGAGGAGAGCTGGGTGTGATGGAGGAGAGCTGGGTGTGATGGAGGAGAGCTAGGTGGGATGGAGGAGAGCTGGGTGTGATGAAGGAGAGCTGGGTGTGGTGGAGTATAGCTAGGTGTAATGGAGGATAGCTAAGTGTGATGGAGGAGAGCTGGGTGTGATGGAGGAGAGCTGGGTGTGATGGAGGATAGCTAAGTGTGATGGAGGAGAGCTAAGTGTGATGGAGGAGAGCTGGGTGTGATGGAGGAGAGCTGGGTGTGATGGAGGAGAGCTGGGTGTGATGTTGGAGAGTTGGGTGTGAGGGAGAAGAGCTAATTGTGATGGAGGAGAGCTGGGTGTGGTGTTGGAGAGCTGGGTGTGATGGAGGAGAGCTGGGTGTGATGGAGGAGAGCTGGGTGGGGTGTTGGAGAGCTGGGTGTGGTGTTGGAGAGCTGGGTGTGATAGAGGAGAGCTGGGTGTGATGGAGAAGAGCTGGGTGTGGTGTTGGAGAGCTGGGTGTGGTGTTTGGAGAGCTTTGTGTGGTGTTGGAGAGCTGGGTGTGGTGTTGGAAAGCTGGGTGTGGTCCAGGAAAGCTGTGTGTGATAGAGCATACCACATTGCTATTAATAAACATATCTGAAAATGTTGATGGATTTAAAGATGAACAAGTGCTTCAGCTCTGCTACATTATTTTATCACCTAATTCGAGTACCGGCCACGATGCAGTATTTCCATATGTGCCATCCTATCAATTGGCTCTTCTCTCGTAGTCTGCTTTAGTATTCGTAGCGTATTGTGGTGGGGATGGCATAGCTCTGTTCTGTTGGTTTTATTATTGAGTTATAATAATGGTGGGATAGGCTCACCCAGCATTCTCAGGATTTAAGAGGACAATGAAAAAATAAACATAATATATAGAACTTTTTTTTTTTTATATTACGGAAAACTAAACAAGGGATGCAATTATTCTGAGCTGACTTTAAAGTATTGCATGAAATAATAAACCAAACAGAGCACAATTATCCTTCACTGGTGGTTTATCCACTTGGTGTGCTTGGAACAAACAAATTTATCTGAAAAACTGTGGAATAAGGTGCTACACATAGGTAGATACAAAGAGGGTTATTTACATAGGTCAATTATTGGGTCAAAAGGGAAGCAGTCACCATGGCAACCAATGGACTGTTCTTGCTAATTGGTCCATTTAAATGTAAACCCAAAAGATCTTTTCCATCATTTTGCCATAACGACATAACATGTTATTTATATAGCAACAGTTATATATATATTTGTAGAGCAAAACAAAAATACAGCTTATTTCAAAATGATCCCATCCCCTGCTGATACATTTCCTCCCATATGGCAGGGTGAGGTAGGTCCAGCCCATTTTTTTTTATTTACATTTAAAAAATGTCTAGTGTTTACGTAGAAACAGATAATAATCGGCTTTTACAGCATAATCAGAAAAGGGAAAGCAGGACCACCATATAATAGCAAAGGAGCCTGCTGTGCCCCCCCAGTGTAGGTTTATTAGCCCATCTGCATAGGATGGGCAGTAAAACAAAATGCACTGGTCCTCTTAGAAAAATACAACTTTTAAATCACGCAGTAAAAAGAAGATCAGTATGCAACATTATCCAAAAATTGGCAGCTCCCATCTGATACGTTTCATCCTGAACAATAATGGGGCTCAGATTTTACCCCATTAAAAACCATGTGACAGACATCTGCACTTACAGATACATTTGAATTTTGTTTTGCTGTTTTGCTACGAGTTACAGTTGCAGAGACATTACAATTTCACTGTGGAATCATCTACTTGGAGGGGTTTCATTTGACAAATTTGGTAGCTGTATTTTGTGAAGGCAGTCTTTCATTTAGCAGTGTTGCTCTTGTACTCACTTCTCTGTCGAAGTCCATGCTTCACTTGGAAGTACGTTTTTAAAAGAAACAATTATTTACAATATATATTGTATGGACCTTTTAGATATCTGCCAGCTAAATATATAAATATTGAAACATTCAAAAGTCTCTGTTTAGTCAGCAAACTATCTTAGCAGACAAACCTGTTTTTTTTTAAATGGTGCCTGTCAGCAGAAATAAGTAAATAGTCAATATCTCGGCTAAATTATAGAAACAATTCAAAATGCATTTTATTTTGGTCACACTTCATTTCCAGTTTAATGGTGGGTTTTTTGAGTGTATTTTTTTTTATTACAGATGAAATGTTCTTAATGGAGCATAAAAAAAATTGAAAAACTGCTATCTAATGTATCATAACATAGCTGGAAATAGAATAGCGCTACAAAGGAAAAAGAATAGAGCTACATAGGAAATAGAACAGAACTATATATGTACTGTTACATGTTCTTTCTCACAAAATAGTCCAGATTCTTTTCGAATTAATGCAACCAATTCCCATTTTTTTAATCTTATTTTGAGAGCCAAATTTAAAAAATAGTCAGCAGCGAGTCTGTGACAAGTTAGCCAAACCTTGCAAGCCAATGCATTATTTATTTGTTGCAAATATAAACAAGGTGTTGCAGGCCAGATTGGTTTCCACCACTACAAATACCGCATTCGACAGCTCAGTAGACAGGAAGATGCTATCAGCCAGCCTGAGGGCAAGGCCTAAGGAGCCTCTTTCACGTCCAACCAACCAAGAGATCCTTGATAAAAATAATTTAATGGAATAACGATGGACACTTGTCGTAGGACAGCATCCAACGTAGTATATTTAAATCTCATCGACACAAGATTGAACCTGACTTTAACAGACAAAGAGTCTGTAATGACCCCCCAAAATTAGGTCTTTCTACTTAATTAACAAAGGCCTTCCAGGCCTCTCTCCTTCCTACAGGTGGATAGCTGCTGGGAAGTACTCTTCCAACAGAGGTCTTCAAGGTCATCCCTTCCTCTAAAAGACATTCCATTGTCCAGAGTCGTGTTGCCCTTGGGCCATTGGGGCAGATGCAAGATGAGTAGATTTATCTTGGTTGTTAGTGAGGGTTTTTTTTTATTTGAGGGCATATAATTTTCAATTATAGAAAAGGGAAGCTTTTTATAATTTAAACCATGAAGCCTCTTTGGTTCCTTCACTGGTACTCAAGGGTCTGTGCTGCATTAATGGCTTTTATTAATTAGTGGCATGTGACCACTCCAGGGGGGTGGGGGGGGGGGGGAATTTAGGATATTTGTCTGCTCAAACTGCAAACAGACTTCGATGTCCGTGTTATAAGATAACAGGACTATTAGTCACAGATTTGGGAAATGGGAACTTCTAGGAGAATGGACTAGAAGTATATTCTTTAACGTCTGCCATGGCTGTACAATCCAGGAATTGATATTATAAAGAGGTAAGGATACTGAAGCGTTTTCCTAGGATAACCCTAATTACTTACTACTGGTGTCACGTAGACTTTGAAAATAATGGTCGCAAATGGACCTGTACATGACAAATATTCTAAAAATTCCTAATTCTTGTAAACCAGCTTCTTACTCTTAAACCATCAAGTCAGGATTCACAGAGCACCCTTATTGGAAAATGGGCAAGTCATCTGGGTCTTGGCATAGGCCAGTATTTTCCCATGGCCTCTGGAAGACCCGTTCGAAGGATTTTGGGAACCGAAATGGCATAAACCAGGGCAAATCAATAGCTTCCAGTCATTGTGTAGAAGATGTGCCCTTGAAGAGAATGAAGGGACGAGTCAGATTTCTGACGACATCAAAGCGTTGCTCGTAATTAAATTAAATGTAAGGGAAATCCGTCTTTCTGAGCATGAAAGGATGGGATTCACCCCTTAGGAGCATCTTGAAAAGCAAGGAAGCGGCGGTAACGGACCAGCATCCGCCTCTCACTAGGTGAGCATGAGAATAATTCCCAAGAAACTCACAAACCGAGCTGAATTGTGCAGCATTTAAACTCTTGGTTCGCAAGATAATAAATATCCAATAAATATAGATCACTTCCATGTGACTACTGGATACAAATAATCAGGCCCGAAAAAAATAAGTATGGGCCAAAGTAATTAGAATTTATGAAAGAAGTTGAGTTAGTAGTTTGTGAATAAACTGACAAACTCTTTAAATAAATTATACACATATATATTTTTGGTATATATTGAATTCCTTGAGTATTGACATTATTATTCGAGTTAATTTTCACCAGAACTTGCTAGGTTAGCACAATTGGTTCTGTCCTTAAATCGGCTTGTCATGCAAACTCTTTCTGAATTTCTACAAAACAATAACAGCTTTGTTTCGTTTTAATGTCTGTAATTGGCTCAAAGTATCCGAGCTTCTCTTTAAGAGGCTGCAAATTTAATAGGTGAAATGTCAAGCCTAAATCCATGGCTTCTAGATTTTTTTCTCCCCTTTCTTTCATTTAGTAGATAGATCATCAGCTTTTATAATTTGTTTCTCTTGCAACAAAACATTTGTGAAGCACAATAAAAAAAAAATAAAAAAAAAGAGTGGATGGGGAGTGAAGATTTGGAGTAAGAGAAGGGGATACAAATTAAAAGGGGGGGGGGGGGGGAGGGGAAGGGGAAGGAAGAGACAAACAGAGGAACCAAAGAAACAATAAGAAGATGTCAGTAAGGACGAGAAATTGCGTAGTTCCAGCACAAATAACATTTCCTATAAATCAGTGCATTTTATTTGCAAATTCAGATGCAATGAGCTTTATTCAAAATATCCGAGTTGGAGAATTAATATTACAACTGCATTGCAGAATTGGCTACTTTGGCCTTCAGTAGGCAATTCCCTTATCAACTCCCCCAAACCCCTCTTTGATGAGCAAAGCCCACATAAAAAGAGGACATCCCCTTGAATGTTTGTACTGATTTGCATTATGTCTTGTGCAATGCATCGGTACTGGTCCATTTCCTCCGTCTCCCGTGACCTACAGTAAGCATGTCAGTAACTCTATCGGCCCCAACCTTCACCCCGGCTCTCTGGAAACGCTGTGCTCTAGTATCGGGTTGTAGTTTGCAGCAGCTGGAGTCCACAGGTTGTGTCTTCCTTCTGGAACTATAAATCCTGAACTTCCTCTACAGAGAATACAAAATACAGAAGACCTGAGAATTGCCTTCCATGCACATCACTGTTTGCTTCTCCGAAGTATAAAATTGGCTGGAACCACCCAGTGCCATATGTAAAGCAGTTACCAGAGAAAAGATCACAACAGAGCGTTATTAGCGACTGTGGTTTGAGGTTTTACGCACAACTCTCTTGTTATTTGTAACTATACCTTCTGGTTAATAGTCCCTTTCATCTACTCATAGTCACTGCTTTGCCAACACAGATACTCCTTCTTCCTGACTTTGGAGTATCAAGCTGTACCCTAGTTACAGGGCCAACAAACCAAGCTTTATTCCTGAAATAGGGAATTGACAAGGGAATTTCAAATTTAAAGGGACTTTCTAGTGCCCAAATTTTATATTTTCCAAATATTTAATGAATATTAATGTACTTTCAGATTATTTTAAAATGCATGTTTTATATTTTGCATTGCTTAAAATATAAAATACTTACAGCTAGAAAAAAGTGCGAAATTACAGCAGTTTGCAAGAAGCCAGGACTGCCCACACTTGCTGAGTAAATGTAATTTACTTTTTTGCTGTGGGAACCAATGAGAATAATTTCATTCAAATGAATAGAATTTCCTGTCTCTTTAGTGATGCAGTCAGACAATGTGTTGCACCTACTGTGTACAAGAGTAAATTTATCACAGTCCACACAATGTATTCTATTTCAGGAGCACAGGAAGGGACTAAATGAAACAAAACTTTATATCCTCAGTGTCAATATAATCAGTGCTGCCGCACCTGCAGTAAACATGCAGAGTGATCACTGGGGAGGGCTTGAGTCAAATATTAAAAATGTGATTTATCAAATCACACTGGAATAAAAGCCTGTGCACTATACAAACAGTTGTATTCAACTTGCACCAAAGTGAGTTTGGGGACTAGACCAGCCAAAGTAGGCCAATTATAAACATTCTCTAATTCAGCTGACTTGGCTACTTTGGCATTAGGTTTGAAATTGTGACCTTTCAATTTTCAAAATTTGCAACTTCAGCTTAGAGGCATATTTGCCTGTCAAAGGGTGTTACAATGTATCATGCAATTGTACCTCCAGCTGAAGTTATTTATACTGAAAAATATCACTATCTCTCCACAAAATACAGTTGTCAAATCTGTCAAATGAAACTGACATGAAGAAAATGCTGCAGTAATCCTTTAATAACTTGGCAATGGTAAATCATAGTAAGATTTTTTTTAAATCATTGGCCGGGCATGTAAATCACAATAAACATGACAAATAAACCCACTAAATAATCCTTACAGGCATCATCCACCTCAGTGTAGTCCATTGTCAAGGTGTCCCCAAAATCATTTTTACTGTTACTTCCCCATGAAGGTTGGTACGCAACTGGGATGCGGATAGACCTTAAAATACATGTGAGATAGACAGAATGTTTGTAGAATTCAGGAGATTGAAAGATCTATCAAGCCAACATCATTATTTGCATTTTGCAAAAATGTTTAAAAAAATAGAGGGCTAAGAGTGGTGTAAGTAAAAAACATATAATCTAAATTACAATATACAATTAAAACAATGCATTAAATGTAATATATAAACAGAGAAACGGTGGATTTTTAATGGACATAGGCTTCAGATAACCACAACCATCACTCCTGTGTTCCAATGGCACGTTGTGTTAGGTAATCCAAGATTATTATTTGAAAGTCAACGACTTGACTGTATTTCCTACTCATTTAGCAACTCGTTTGCAAAACAAGGACATTTTTTCTAAAAGACCCCAAACTTTTGAACAGTAGTGTAATTTAATAAACACAAAGGGAACATAGAGTTTCTTCTTGACGACAGATCGAGAAATTGGGCTCACATGGAACTGGTTGAAGACGACGGCAGGCTACTGATTATATTTATCAGAAGGGATGTTGAGGGGGGAGCAGGGGAAGGGGAATGACTTGCTTAGTAGTGTATAACTTTCATAATCCCTTTGAGGATGGCGTGGCCATGCCGAGATTCTCTCATATGAATGAAAGATTGTTTATAATAATTAATATCTTATTTACTATAAAGGCTTTGGGGCAGAGAAATACAGGGCAGAATCTCCAAACATCGTGCTCTGAAATGATCTTCGTCAACTATTACAAAACCAACAGAGTTTGGTCTATGTGGCTGAACATGTCCTTGGCGGACATTTAGGTCCCAGAGTTATGTCAATCGGGATGTTATAATTCCATTAAACAAAAAAAAAAATTGTTTTTTTTAAAAATGTATTATTTTGGCGTGTACGCACACAACTCCTCCTCAAACCCGAGAATTTGAAAGGGCAAATGTTGGGGCTAAAAATTGATCTATACGGTGTGTTAGCGGAATTTAAAGCAAGTGCGTAGATTAAGAAAAAAATGTGTTACAATCTCTGCGTGGTGTGTCCCCTCTTCATGTGCCTTGAGATGCTAAAGAGCTACTTTCAATAAGAAAGTTGGATTTTGCATTTTTTGTGTGTGATATCTGCGGAGCAGTTAATCATTTTTACGCCTCTCGCACATACGTGACCGCGTTGTATGTCACAGTCCAGGGATGGAAAATGGGTGGAGCCTAAATGACGCAGAGTTATGCAATGTCGTGTCACATTACCTGGCTCCTGGTTGGCCTGTAAAGACACCGTGTGTCCATTTCTATACTGTGTCCGCATGCAAGGTGTATATCTTCAGGGTGTACGTCTGCAGGGTACATATCTGCAAGGTTTATGTTTGCAGGCATACACGGTTTAAAGCTGCTTAGACAGTATTTATGCCGGGACAGACTCAATTTTGATTGGACAATACCCAAAAAAAAGGGTCTTCCCAACAAAATTCAGGATTATTGGCACCTATGCTCGTTTAAAATGTGTTTATGTTTAAGACGTCGGATTTTTGCGTTCTTCTTAACTGTCTGAATACCGTAAGGATGACTATTGCATATCAAGTTGTTGGATATCAATAAGGCATCCAAATGGGTTAATTTCCCTACCCATCTTAGCCTTAGAATCAGACTTGTAGCATTGCTGGCTACGCAGGGCTTGAGAAGTGATGCGAGGGTTAATTTTTCGCCGCGGTTCACCTGTGAGGTCCTCCCTTTGCAGGAGCCCTCTTGCTCAGCCTCGCTCAACTTAACAAACAATGTAGTCTAATAATGAATACTTAACGAAACCCCAATTTTAAAGGGATTACTGCTAGACTCTTGTAAAGAGTGTTCAATAACTAGAGGCCTTAAAAATACGTGGCTGTAATGGCCTGAGTGCCTGTCTTGCAAAGCAGATCATTTCCGGAGGGTAAAAGGCTTGTTTTTTTCCCCCCTTTTCCTCTCCCCTCTACACCCCGTGGCAATCAAAAATGCAGAACGAGCCCAGGTCAATAACGGACACTTGTGAAGAAAAATGGGTAGTCCTAAACTTTGATTGAGCGCAGCTGGCCCCACGAATCCTAAGCACAGTGGCTTTTCTTTTTGTATTTTTGTATTTTTTTAAAGCAAAGTGCAAGACATGAAAAAATTAAATCCCTTTGGTTTTTTTTTCTGTTCCTTTAAAACGCAGCGCTCACACGTCAGCCGACGGTTTGTGTGCCGTAAATTTCCCATCGTTTATGGACAGGTGGGCCTGTAACGTGGGATATTCCGTGGGAATACTTTTGTGTTTCCAGCAAGCGTTTTTCGGCTCATAAACCTGGAAGTTCCATTATATTGAACAAGGACATAAAGGAGCAGATTTAGGACTGTAAAAATCTCACAGCGCATAGGGTAAAAAAAAAAACCAGGGAATATTAATCCTGTAGGAATCGAATGGGAAATTACCAAGGTGATCTGGGTGTATGGGGCGAGTGAGCCAACATACTTTCGATAACTGGTCCTACCAGAAAAGTCAGGATTTCTGTAGGATATGTATTTTCACAGTTTAAAGTCCACCTAATGATATCCCAAGCAATTTCCCGTTGGGCCCACCCAAAGACGGCAGCATTTTTAGTATGGAAAAATGTTTTATTTGACGATTCTCTGTGTCTAGCTTGTAGGTGGTCACAACATCGACTGCCAGCATGCGATGTGGGTGTCCACCAGTTTAAACCATTGCTGGTAAAGTCAAGAACCAATATTTTCTCCTTCGTACTACGAGAATATCTTCATGTGTAGACAAGGCCACTCCACATTCACTTGATGGCCACCAGGGACCATTCATGCTGGGATGTTATGTAGATCTCTATAGAGTTTTAGAGAGATACCAATGACTGACACGCTGGTTTTGGTAAGGGGTTCTGGGATAACTTTTCATAGGCGTGACCTTGTTAGTGAGTGGACAACTTGATCCATTATGAAAGGTAGGTCACTCAGAGACATGAATTTGTAATTCCCTTTTCGACTAGTAATGAAGACCTAGGATTAAGGGGTATTTTTCCCCACTGGGCTACGTCTTTTACCAGGTTTATTTAGTTTGAATACCTATTTCTGGAATAATTAAGATATCATTCCTTCTTGTTACAGAGTGGCTGTTTGACGCGAGGCTCTGCCTGCGTCCATTTCCTATTTCTGATTATTGTCGACTGGGAAAGCGACAGTAGAAGGGATGTCGAGCGGATTGTTTGCCTGTGGCTTTTTTTCTTTTATTGTTCAGTTAATGATATCAAAGCCTGATTTAATAGAAGGTTACTGTATAACACCGCTTGGTCCACTTTGAAGTTCCAAGAAGAGACTTCGATGTCGTAATCTGACATTGACAATGCATTAGAATTAATATAAATGAAGTGGGATTGGTGGAATAATAATGTCTCTATATCAGGCGGGTCCAACTGCGGCCCTTCACCTGCTGGTGGTCTTCATCGTCCCATACTACTATAAGTCTGGGGAGTATGGGTGATGTGGCCATCAAACAGCTGGAAGGCCTCAGTTTGACACGATGCGGTCTTAGTGGCCTCTCATGTAGTTTGCATAGAAAGGAATGTGGATGGGGTCAGAGATGGGCTTCTGGGACCCTGACAGTCATGGACTACACCTCTGATGATACTTATACAGAGCTCTTGCCTTCATGGAACAGAGAAAATGGGGTTCTGGAGTTTCCTTGGATGAGATGAGGTTGGGGGTCCCTTCAAACACTTATGGGATAAGCTATAGCTTGGGCCAGGTTGCCACCTTTTCTTCCCCAAAAAAATACCAGCCCTGCTGAAGCCTCCATAAACTTAACATTGGTATAAAGACAATTTTTTTACCGACCTGCTGGGTGGTAAGCCATAAATGACATTTATATGTTTTCCTCTATACATCCCTCAGAGATAGTGCATGTGGGTAGGGGGGGTGCCCAAATTTTGTCTGCCTAGGGCAGCACAAAACCAAGATACACCACTGCGCTTTACCCAGAAGAGTGCACTACACTCAATTTAGTAACCTGACCTATGATGAACTGACAAGGGAATAGTAGAAATCAGTCACTAATAGTTGAGTTGGGAAAATTCTCTGCTGCGTTTGCCTTGTCCAGCTATTTTTCCGTCAAGCTTCGCTCTTAAACACACTCTACCACCTGCTTGCAGCATGATTATACAGCATAAAAACCATCTTGGGCACCAACCGGAAGCAAATGTATTGATTATAATTAGTAAAATGTGTTTTAAATAAACGCTGTCAACGGAGAATATGTAATTTGCGTGTGATGCCACCGGATGATGTCTTAGGCGTAAGACAGCGAAGACAAATACAAAAGATGTTTTTCTTTTAATCTACGCATTTTCTTGCAGTTTTGTTAACACGAGATATAATATATTTTTTTTTCCAATGTTTATATTTTCCACTCAAAATATTATTTCGGCAGCATCGTCCCTTTAACTATGTCAGGGATGTGCTAGTCCTGCCAAGCGTTTTCTTTCTGTTACATAGAAACATAGAATGTGTCGGCAGATAAGAACCATTCGGTCCATCTAGTCTGCCCAATTTGTTTTGAGTACTTTTATTAGTCCCCCGTTCCCGGTCTTATAGCTAGGATAGCCTTGTGTCTATCCCACGCATGCTTAAAATCCTTGACTGTGTTTACCTCTACCACTTCCGCTGGAAGGCTATTCCATACATCCACTACCCTCTCAGTAAAGTAATACTTCCTGATATTACTTTTAAATCATTGCCCCTCTAATTTAAGACTATGTCCTCTAGTTGTGGTAGTTTTTCTTCTTTTAAATATACTTTCTTCCTTTACTGTGTTGATTCCCTTTATGTATTTAAATGTTTCTATCATATCCCCCCTGTTCTAGGGGTTAAACTGTTCTCAGTTGGTTTTTGCTCTCCTGGGTGGTGGGGAGCTAGAGGGGGGGGGGGGGGGGGCACAAATTTTACAGCCATCCCCAAACGACATATTTTTTGGTGGTACAATTACTGGATTTGGACGAGTCAAAGTCTTGAAGTCTAGCGGAGGAAGAAGACTTCATGGGTGGTGAGTGATAAAAACACATTGTTTTTAATAATTAAGGTCACCAATAAACTGCTTGATTGAAAGAGAAAAAAAATACAAACAACTGGGAGGTAATAGAAAACATACTGGGGAGAACCAGGGAAACATAATTAATTTGTGAAAGGCAGACTGGTTACAGCTGAGGAATGTGTTCTTTTGCATGTATAGAGAATCCTTCAGTCCAGGGATCTCTCTGAGACTATTTATTAAAGGAAAGTTGGCTTCAAAGATGGTTGAGTTTGCGGAGTGAATTTTTTTGGGGATGCAAATAATTAGAGGGAAGAGAGGATTGTTACACACTCGGTACAGCATTTATTTTAATCAGATAAACCACATTTTCAATCAAAGCTGTGCTAAAGTGAGAGTTAAGGAGGGGGGGGGGGGGAGAGACAGCTAGGGGCTTTATTATGGGTTTTTTTTAATGAAGGGATTATATTCGGTTAACCCATAAATTGCCACGGGAAGCATCTGATGCCATCATCTGGCCTGGGAAGGTATTGATGGCATTTATCACAATGATGCATTTATGGGGTCTTTGCACCCAATTGTGATTTTTGGTGAATTGACAGCCAATTTGCAAAAATCAGGATCGGAGAATTTATTGCTTATTTTGGTCAGATTTTTGTAGTCTTTAGTAAATAACATACAGCAACCTGCGCATTCTAAATTCTATATTATATTTTAAATTATGTTATAATAAGCGAATAATTGTGAATTGATATAATTATTGATTTTTTTCTTCATATTCTAGCATTCCAAAAGAATATAAAATTGCATGCTCCTCCCCCTGGCTTAGTTTTTGTAGATTCTGAGGTTACCACTGTACACGCATCCCCATGAGTGGCCAGTAATTCCCTCATAGAAAATAACGGAGGTAGCATTGAGCACACCCGACTCTGATGCAATGTGCCCACTTAAAGCAGGACAGTTGCTTTTATATGGCATGAAATATCTTATGGGTCAAGTGTAATAAGTAAGTAAATGGAGCCTGGCAGTACCAGTATGGATCCGTCTGCGCTAAAGGTACTGGATGTGATGTCATTTAGTGATAGATAGCGTGGACTGCCAAGGGAACAGTAGAATGTAAAAAGCATTGCCGTCCAACCAACAGGCCAAAAATTGGCTTGGGGCCTTAGTTAATTCTCTGGGCTGCAATAAAAAGGCCAGGATTTTTTTGGGTAGAAAAGATGGCAGCCCTCTCTACAAGCCGCTACGGGTATTACACTTCCCGCAGCCGCCCACTCAAGTCTCCGTGAAAAAGATCTGATGATACGCATTTAGGGGTATAAAAGGGTCCATGTGGGAAGAGGGCCCAACATTTTTAGAGCATACATCTACAGCTCTGCACTCCGTTACATAACGGAAGATAGTTATACCAAAAGGCTTGCGCGCATATGGCCCAGAAAGCATTTTTACGCTGTTGGTTCTCCGAAAAATCGCTATTGTTTTCCCTCTGTCAGGTGAATAATTGAGTCCTTTTCTTAGAGTCGTGTTAACCCTTATAACTCAACCCAACCTGCAACTCTAGTAGAAATTCCGAGGCTCGGAGGGGGCCCTACATCTGTTTGGGTCTGAGCTTTCAGACGATCCCTCCGGAGGAAAAGGTTATCTGACAATCAGAAATCCTTTGCATTGCGTGACTGGTGACACTATGTTTATATAAAACCTTCTAACTGGCTTCATATGTATCTAGTCTCGGAGAGAACCTTTCATTAAAAATGCACCACCTTAAGCCCGGCGCATACATCCACAGAGATAGCAAATCAAGTCAAGTTTTCCCCAAAGTGCAGACAGAAAGTTCCCCTTTCCTTGAACCCAGAGGATGAAAAGACTCTCTGATACCATCATTTGAACTTAGACCCGCCGCAGTGTTTTTGTTTCTAAATCATGTTCCTATTTCGGGTTAAAAAAAAAAAAAAAAAAAATTCTCGCCAGCCCTGTAAATTGCCTGAAGTTAAAGTTTTTTAAAAAAAAAAACAACCTCCAATGAATTTATTCTCCCATACAATTTATTTTATGTTTCGCCTCCTGTTTTTATCCTGGTTTTTTTTGTACTTCCTGGTCAGTGTTAATGTGACCCTTTGACCTTATTTGCTCCCAACCCCTTAAAAAACAAAACAAAAAAAAAGTACATTTACTGGGGAAAAAAGCAGCTTAGAATTTAAAAAAACAAACAAAAAAAAAAACATAAAAATGTTGATGATATACATTGTGTCAGCAGAATTGCAAGCATATGAATACATTTAGAGAAAAAAATGTCTTTTAAATGTGTCTCCTGTTTATGACATGACAAGTTTAATTTTTTTTGGGGCACTTTTTTTGTCTTTGAATTTTTCAAGCTTTATTTAAAACAAAAAACTTTTACATAGCAATTCATCAACAAGATCTTGTAGCCTGTTGGCCCTCAACGGTTGCTCTTCTGTTGTTTTTTTTTCACGGTACTGAAAGGGTTACAAGCCGTTCCAGCGCATTTCTCAGAGCAGGGCATTGTGGGAAAGCGCGAGGAGATTAAAGAGGTGACATTGAAACCTTGCGCTGATCCCCAGGTCAGGGAGGATGCTCGTGTATTAAATATCAGTTACCGTCACAGCAAGGAGCCTGAAGGTTTCTCAGAAAAGAAAGGAGAACAAAAAAAAATCTCTGCACATTCAGATGTCATGATAACATTATATATCCAGCTCTCCCTCCCATGGCTTCCCCGCATCCCTTATCCACATCGAGCACCATGTGAGAGACCAGGCTAGCAGGTTAATGCAAACCAATATTAATTAGGGCATTACGACATGGTAATTAAAAGGACAAATGTTAGCAAAAAAATGTACTAATTGAAAGATCACCTTAAGTGTAGACATTTAAAAAAATGACATTTTTTTTTAATGAAAGTTAAGTAAAGTACCTTATGGAGCCCTCTTACCTAGATTTAGCTGTAACAGGGGGCGGACATGTTGTTTAGAATCTTGGATCAGATCTTCTTCCATTTGATACAAGCTTTCAAGCATTATGTCCGCAACCTGATAGAGCTATATGGAGCAAAAGTGGCTCAGTAAGGTACTTTATTTCATACCATATTTTAAATAAAATGCCTTTACTTGATGGGATCTTTTAATTAATCAGGACATTACTGTCGCCTGCAATTGTCTTTTTATGTTTTAAAGTGTCAGCAATGCTTTAGTAAAAAGAAAACTGCAGATAAATACACTGTAATATAGTCAGTAGTGTATCTTCCACAAGGCAAACAAGGCACTTGCCTAGGGCGGCACTTTGCCAGAGGGCGGCACTTTGCCAGAGGGTGTTAAAGCACACTTCTGGTGCTTCACTCCCCCACCATTCAGCAAGCTTTAGCTATTCGGTAATCGAGGGGATGGTGGCATGTAATAGGGGTGATGGGACATTTACTGTGTGTGCAATATGGGTAATGGGGCATGTAATTGGGTGATAGGGCATGTTGTGGGTGTGCAACGTGTGTGATGGGGCATGTTAAGGGTGTGCAACGCGGGGGATGGAGCATGTCGTAGGTGTGCAATGTGGGTGAGGGGGTGCCTGAATTTTGTCTGCCTAGGGCAGCACAAAACCAAGATACACCACTGAATATATGTGTCCAGAAGCTAAAAGATTTCCCTATTCAAACCCCCCCCCCCCCCCCTTTTACCTACCTGTTGAGAATGAATGTTCTTGAATATTACTTGGTCAGTGACCTCATGCAACATTTCAGAAGGTAGGGATTAGAAAGGCTGGATGGATTTGGGTAGTTATTATAGACTAAAATAGGAAAAATAAGGCTTCTGCCTAGAAATATAACTGTTTATTTTCTCACTAACATCAATATAATATATTACTTTTCTGAAACATTACTCTTACTTTAAGGCTTAAAAAAAAAAAATCTATCCAACTCCACTGTTGAGGGATAAAAAGAGGTACAACTGAGAAATGGTTGGAATTTTGGAAGGGTTTGTGTGAAGCGAGTGGGTTTCCAAAAATAGATGGGTTCAGGGTTACCTAAGACTCAGTAATTAATTTCAGTGGCCATACAAATTAAACCTCTCTAGAATACACACTAAATGATTACCTGGGAAGTCTTTAATAGGGTTATGGAATTTGACAAATCAATGGTTAGGTTTCTAGTTATGTTTTACCAATTGCTCCTGAGATACCTCTGTCATACTTTGGATCTGACTTTGCATTTCTTGAAAAAAAAATTGGCCCCTCTTCTGTGGTCCTCACTCCCCTCCCACAGACAGCAAGGATCTGCTAATGATAAAACAGGAATATGGCTTAAGGTTACAATTTCGGAAGGGTTTCTCTCTCTCTTTCTCTCTCGGAATAAGGGAAGAAGCAGACAGACCTTGACTTGAACGATAAACAGAATGGGAGTTCAGACGAGTTTATTGAGTGGGATTGTGTCGGTGTTCACACTGGTTATTTAAGATCGGGCTGGCACTACTTCTGGGGCTAACAAAAACACCCTGCAGGTTGAGATGGGCTCGATTTGGGTATTGACGTGTGGTCGGGACCATGCTGTGAGCGTAGCCAGCCGGTTGGTTGTGGATACAAAGGCGGGAACCGATTGTGTGGTCGGGCCCGCCGCTGGGGCACGGTTATGGCTACTGCAGAACGCAAAAACATGTTGGGCACGTGAGTTGGGGGGCTCACGGGCCTCCAGAAAGGGGGTGGGGCTCAAGGTCAGCTGGCTATCCTGGCCGCCCCGGGATACCCCAGTTTCAGTAGAAGGCGGCCCGGTGATGATGGACCAGCTGTCACGTGCGCTGCAGGCAGGCGGGGCTCAGCGCATCTCCAGGGGGTAGGGGTGCAGCATTTGGTTTGGGGACTCCTCCCTTTTTTAACGTTGTTATAAATAAATGACTTCTATTTGCCACCATATGCAAGTGTCCTGGTTTCATTCATGTGTTGTAAGGGGTTGATAAGGGTTAATTTTTTCCATTGGGAAACCGATAAGGCGTGGGAGCTTAATGTGTAACTTGCATATCAAGCCACAAGGTCATAAACAGGAGACACCACAGACTCAGTTTTGTATTACGTTATGTATTTGATGTTTTGTTCAGTATAAACACTGATTTGGTTGCTGAGTCCCTTAAAGACAGACAGGTTTCAAGAAGTGCGGTTGTGCTTGTCTAGTTTTTAAAAAGATGCCCCTCTCTTCCACATCCAGCACAGGAATCCAGAGAAGGCTGGAGTTTATATTACCAAATCTCCTGTAAACACTTAATTAACCTCACTGTACCTTATGAGGAGATGCAGACTGGGGATCAAAGCCTGCGGTAGGTTCGATTCAAAGCTGGTTCCCTTTAAATTTTTACGAAGAGCAAAGTTACAAGGTGTTAATGCTCCTTCGACGTTAATTGAGTTGGTTTAGGGAATTGGGACTTGTCACGGAAATCCCGTACTTGACGTGGTTGGACGTACACGGGATATGTGTGGAAATTCCCAGGCTCCCTCGGACCCAGAGAGCTTGCGCTCATATTTAATTAGCCAATCGGACGGGGGAACACTTAATTCGAAAGTCCGAGTAGCAGAGCAAGTGTAAGACTCAGGGAAGGATGTTATTACAGCATGCGTCTGTTTACAGTCAGGCAAAGAAATAGTTTGACGGAACTCACCAGCTGTTCTTGGCAAGTTTGTTTCCTCGCCGTACCATTTGAGTTCAAGCGATGGATCACATTGAAAAAGCCGAATGATTACCAAGATAAGTTCTTATTTGTTCACTATTCTTTCAGTCTTTTATGCCTTTACTTTCTATCTAATTGCCTGTCTATTTGTGTCTGTCTCTGAAGATAACGGGTGGGCGGATGAAATTGCTAATCGGGCCACCACATTTCCCCCCCCCCCCCCCAATCCTACCAGCGCGATAAGTTGCCAGCCCTCCCCTAGGTGGACAGTTCATAAGAGAAACAAGGATTAGTCTTCTGGGCATTGGTTTACTTCACTGGGATGTGGGATTGGTGTGTTTAGCACCTATGAGGGCTTGTTTCGCGCATTTATTTACAAAAAGCCCAAGATATAATCTGAGAGGAAAATGAAAGAAGCCACCAGGTTCATCATGGGTAAAAAAAACACAGTAATGTGGATAAATCGAACCTCGGGAAATCCTCAAGAGCTTCTTCAAGATGCTCAAATTAGCAGAGCTATGCTCAAACTCACTGTAAAGACTCAGCTTGGCCAACGCACAACATCACGTCATTGTAAACTGATACCCTACATTGCTTGTGTCTCTTGTATGTTCTCGTATGCTTCCTGATTAGACAACTAGAATAAATTCCTCCTTGCTGTTTTGCTGTGGAATCAAAGTACTAAACAATACCACCCTTCCTTCACTTCACAGCCTTATTGCCACGCTAGAGCGAAACATCTCAAATCAGCCATGTATTAGTTCATGAACCCAAATATCTTCATATTTATCTTTTTCGCTTCTGTTTGTTTTTCCTGTGGGTTCTACTTCCATTCTCCAATCGGACCTCTCCGCTCTCTCTCCCGGTCCACACTGATATCTAAAGTTAACTCATCACAGTAGCTGGACCCTTAGCGGATCCTGCACACAATCAACACCTTTTACACCTTTCTAAACGCATCATCGGAAATGTCAATTCTCCAGCCATTTGGGACATAGACAGAAAGAAGCTGAGTAAACAATAGAATAGTTAGCAGGGGTGCTAGCACTGGTGAGTCCATTTGTTAAAGGCCAAGGAATTGAAGGAAACTGAACTGGGCTTTCAACAAGTTTGTTGAGTTGTAATAAATAATGTTTAAGAATCTACATGACCTTGTCAAGGTTACATGCTTTTGCAACATGCCCATCAGATGATGAGACGATATCAAAGTCTTGCATGTTAAAGTATTAACCATGGATGGAGTTAAGATGTAGCCAGGTTAACAGCAAGAATATGGTGGTGGAGAGAACATGAAAGAAGCATAGAACTCATTGACTTACATGTGCCATATGAACCCCCCAGTGGCAATATAAGGTACTGCATGACCAAACAAAATGGCCGCACAGCTCCTTCCGAATAGATTAAAAAGCTGTGGATGAGGTTAGCTGCGATGGGTGCAAGGTGAACGCCCTGAAAATTATTGGTAGGATAAATGTGGTCACAGACGACAACAATTGGGGAAAGAGTCCCCTGGAGGAAATTAAGAAAAGGTCAAAACGAAAAAACATCTGAGTCAGCATTTCCACCCACAACAAAAAAAATATG
Organism: Pelodytes ibericus; assembly: GCA_036172795.1. Lineage (NCBI taxonomy): Eukaryota > Metazoa > Chordata > Amphibia > Anura > Pelodytidae > Pelodytes > Pelodytes ibericus. The sequence goes on along the minus strand of CM069863.1, from coordinate 7,669,791 downwards.
AGGGTTTGGGGGATTCCGCTAATGTTCCAGAAATAGCGAAATAAAATAAATAAATACAAATAAAAACACATGCGAATCATAAGTTAGAAGCCAGGGTTTGTGGGTAGCAGTGGAATATATTTTGCTGTTGTAATAGCCTCAAAGCGTTTGACGACTTGCAGAACTATTCAGTGGAAGTGCGTTGATGTTTGAAAAAAATAATAATATATAAATAAGGTGATTGCAACATGTACATAGCTCGGCCACTTTGTCATAGTCTGGTATGGCGGATAGCCACACACTGATTTAACGATGCTGACAAGCACTGCAGGGGAACCCTTCTTGGCGCCACTTGCATGGATGTCCTATGTACTGTGGTGCAATTGTAGTTACAAAGTGTGCTGTTGAGGCTGTCACAGAATCTAGTACTGGAAACACAGAGAAAACGTTCCTGCTGTTTTGTCAGCCATGTTGTAGAAGTGAATGCTGTGATAAGATATGCAACCATATCAACAGGGTTTCCCCGTTCTCAAGTATACCCTTGTAATCCCATTTAACGCAAATAAAAAGCGTAGTAGGTGTGGCTTATACTAAAAGTAGTCATCTAATGACAACATTCACTTCTACAGCATGGCTGTCCCCACTGCTTGATATGTGCGGTACAGCTGTATGCTTGGAATGTTTATACAAACAGAGAATGGGTGGAGTTAAGATCCATTCAGGTAAATAGCACGAAAATGGCAGGGATTCAAGATGCGTCTGCGAAGATTTAAAAAAAAAAATGTACCCACTTATTAAAAACTGGGTATGATGTTGGTCAATGCAGAATATAACACTTTAAAAAAAAAAAATATGGCCAGTAAAAAAATGCACAAACACATTAGTTTTCACCTGTGCTGTGAATGCAGAGTAAAAAAAGTTGATCTATACGTTGTACTAACAGGATTGCAAGCAAAGGCAAAGACTAAGTGAAAAGTGTGTTTTACCTGTGGCTGTGGAGTCTCCTGCTTATGACATCACCATATGGCTTGATATGCAAATGAACTACTTCCAATGGCAAATGTCCACTGATCTTACTTCGATGAGGTTTTCCCTGGGATGTCATGTTTTATAGACATCTTACATTGTAAAAAGTGTTTTTACCCCCGACGTCTTGCTCTGTCGGCATGTCAGCCACTAAAAGGTACCACAAACTACTGCTGACAACATCTAATCAATGACAGCCTGTCACGGACAGTTAAGTGGTTGTTTGTCAGTCTGGCTTTCATTGAAGTAATGAGATTAAAGGCCAGATTGTGATGTGGAGGTTAGTGATATACCAATACGCTCCCTCTTAAACAAGCACAGATGCCCCCATCTCTACTCCCCGCACCCCCCTCCTGGGCCCCTGACATCAGATCTCATATCACTTGCACTGTAACCCTTCAGGACCCAGCACTGGCACAAGAAGTCCCATAAAAGAGGTCTATGCAAGCATCTGAGCAGGCTTCTAATCTGCCCGAGACAATCCGAACACAACAAAGGAGCAGTGTTTACTGCCTTCTGATGGGCAACGTGTCCGTACTAGGTCCAATCGAGGCAAAGTGTCCATATATGGTCCATGCGGGGCATTGTGTCCATGGCAAGGTCCTACAAGGAAAGGGTCCGTACAAGGTCCAATCGAGGCAAAGTATCCATTTATGGTCCATATGAGGCAGTGTGTCCATGGCAAGGTCCATACAAGGCAAAGTGTCCGTACAAGGTCCATACAAGGTCTATACGAGGCAGTGTGTCTGTACAAGGTCCATACAAGGCAACATATCCATGGCAAGGCCCATACAAGGTAACATGTCTGTACAAGGTCCATACAAGGTCCATACGAGGCAGTGTGTCTGTACAAGGTCCATACAAGGTCCATACAAGGCAGTGTGTCTGTACAAGGTCCATACTAGGCAGTGTGTCCATGGCAAGGCCCATTCAAGGTAACGTGTCTGTACAAGGTCCATACGAGGCAACATATCCATGGCAAGGCTCATACAAGGTAACGTGTCCGTACAAGGTAACGTGTTCGTACAAGGTCCACACAAGATCCATACGAGGCAGCGTGTCTGTACAAGGTCCATATGAGGCAGTGTGTCCATGGCAAGGCCCATACAAGGTAACATGTCTGTACAAGGTCCATACGAGGCAGTGTGTCTGTACAAGGTCCATACAAGGTCCATACGAGGCAGTGTGTCTGTACAAGATCCATACGAGGCAGTGTGTCCATGGCAAGGCCCATACAAGGTTACGTGTTCGTACAAGGTCCACACAAGATACAAACGAGGCAATGTGTCCATACAAGGTCCATACGAGGCAGCGTGTCTGTACAAGGTCCATACGAGGCAACATATCCATGGCAAGGCCCATACAAGGTAACGTGTCCGTACAAGGTCCAAACAAGGCAGTGTGTCTGTACAAGGTCCATAAGAGGCAGTGTGTCCATGGCAAGGCCCATACTAGGTAACGTGTCTGTACAAGGTCCATACAAGGTCCATACAAGGTGCATACGAGGCAGCGTGTCTGTACAAGGTCCATAAGAGGCAGCGTGTCTGTACAAGGTCCATATGAGGCAGCGTGTCCATGGCAAGGCCCATACAAGGTAACATGTCTGTACAAGGTCCATACGAGGCAGTGTGTCTGTACAAGGTCCATACAAGGTCCATACGAGGCAGTGTGTCTGTACAAGATCCATACGAGGCAGTGTGTCCATGGCAAGGCCCATACAAGGTTACGTGTTCGTACAAGGTCCACACAAGATACAAACGAGGCAATGTGTCCATACAAGGTCCATACGAGGCAGCGTGTCTGTACAAGGTCCATACGAGGCAACATATCCATGGCAAGGCCCATACAAGGTAACGTGTCCGTACAAGGTCCAAACAAGGCAGTGTGTCTGTACAAGGTCCATAAGAGGCAGTGTGTCCATGGCAAGGCCCATACTAGGTAACGTGTCTGTACAAGGTCCATACAAGGTCCATACAAGGTGCATACGAGGCAGCGTGTCTGTACAAGGTCCATAAGAGGCAGCGTGTCTGTACAAGGTCCATAAGAGGCAGTGTGTCTGTACAAGGTCCATAAGAGGCAGTGTGTCCATGGCAAGGCCCATACTAGGTAACGTGTCTGTACAAGGTCCATACAAGGTCCATACAAGGTGCATACGAGGCAGCGTGTCTGTACAAGGTCCATAAGAGGCAGCGTGTCTGTACAAGGTCCATAAGAGGCAGCGTGTCTGTACAAGGTCCATATGAGGCAGCGTGTCCATGGCAAGGACCATACAAGGTTCAAGCAAGGTGTCTGTGGCAGGGTCTGTGAAGATTCACAGAACATCATTCAATTGCCTGTCACAAAGGCCATCATGAATCAAGCTGTTGCTTTCTCCTCCGTCTGAGGTATATAATTCCTAACGCCTGAAGAAGGGACCCAATAACTTGGTCTGTTAGCCAAAAAATGGTATCGTTCTACCACTACTTCATGCCTTTATTTCCATGGAGCAGACGGTGATACTCTTTTACCTGCATGTTAAAGAAATGGTAACTTTCCTACAAACCATTCTAGCCAAAAGTTTTCCCAAAGTATTTTTCTCTGGGTAGAGGGAATGTTTTGGTAGCCCACGCCCTCTACCTGTTTGCCCAGTCACTGACCATTTTAAGCTCTAACACCTCTCTATGTCAATTCCGGGGGAAGTGTTGGGCCCTCTGGACCACTGGTTTCCTAATCACGTTCTATCTTCAGGGCAGTTTCACTATATGTTTTTCCTTTCTTGACCATGTCTTGAGCAGCAGGCAGCCGCAAGTCCAAAAAGTAATGCGTGCAAAGGAGAATGATCGCAAGACAGTACCGCATGCCATTTTGATGTGCTAGAAGGAAAGGGTTAAACGTTCAGGGAGACTTTATTTCCAAATCCTTCCTTTACTCCTGATCACTGTTTTGTTGATTTAAGTTTCACCTCTAGAGGAGGAGATTCCTACCCCAGGTCATTACACTGCCTAGGGCAATGGAAAGAGTTCATCCCATTTAAATCCCTATGGTAACATCTCTGCCTTTTCCTCTTTACATCTGTGTCATCCCACCAAATATTCGGCAGCTTGGCCCCTCCGCCCCCTCTTTGATATCCACCCCGTGTTTACAGAGAGAAATTCCTCTCCATGTTGTATGAGAGCTCCATAGATCTCAGTGTCGATAACTGGATTAGTATTTTGGGGGGAAAGGAGACCAGGAGTGGGAAGGGAGGTTGCCTCCAAGGAGAATATCTCTGTTTGAGGATGACGGACCCCTGGTTTGGTGTTGGAATCAAATATCCAGCAATCAGGAAACTGGTTTTAGAAAAAAGAATTGTGCAATCATGGGCTCTATCACCTAAACATTGTTTGAGCTGTGACAATAGAGAATAAAAACTGATCTATACATTGAGGGACAATTACTAAGTCAGAAGTATGCTCTACTTGTACGTTCACTGGTGCATCACAATTTTTTTGAAAGACCAACCCATTTATACAAAAAAAAGGCACCCAATATTGCAACCAAGCGCAAAGCTTGCTGGGATGTAGAAAAAAGGTCCAAACGCTTTTAGATGCTCCTGTGTTACACAACTGGGCAAATCAATAGCAAGAATGTGTATAGAATAGCATACGCTCTAAGTGTATTTTGCACCCAAATACCCCTGTCCCTCTTTACTCCTCTGCCATTCATGTGGATGTTACTTTGACACGTTTCACCTACCTAAGCATTGTTACAGACCATGTACACCCTTTCATGGAAGCTATATTCCCTGATGACATTGGCCTCTTTCAGCAGGATAATGCTCCCTGCAGTGCTGTATTTACCGCGAGGCATCCTAGGCGGATGCCTAGGGTGGCAAATTTTTGGGGGCGGCAGCGTCCCCCAGCACTAAAAAAAAAAAAAAAAAATCCGCCCCCTTTAAATAAATAAAAAAAAGGCCGCGCTTGCAGGCAGAGACGGAGGTGAGAGGGGATCGGAAGATCCCCCCTCATTACCTCTGCCTGCCGGCAGCCTGCTCAGTAAGCCGAATAGGCAGCACAGAGAAACCCCTGTGCTGCCTGTTCGGCACCCCGTGCAGTGTGACACGGAAGTGCCGACAGTCACGTGACTGGCACGCTGACGTCATACGCACGCCGGGTCACGTGACCTGTCGGCACAACCGCCTGGGAGCCGAACAGGCAGCATGGAGGAGACCATGCTGCCTGCCACTAGCCACCAGGGAAAGGTAAGTGCTGATGGGAGATGGGGGGCAAATTGGCTGGGGCTTATTAAATGGCAAATAACACTGGCATATTATTGGGCAAATTAGCAGGGGCATATTAAATGGCAAATAACACTGGCATATTATTGGGCAAATTGGCTGTGGCATATTAAATGGCAAATAACACTGGCATATTTTTGGGCAAATTGGCAGGGGCATATTAAATGGCAAATAACACTGGCATATTTTTGGGCAAATTGGCAGGGGCATATTAAATGGCAAATAACACTGGCATATTATTGGGCAAATTAGCAGGGGCATACTAAATGGCAAATAATACTGGCATATTATTGGGCAAATTAGCAGGGGCATATTAAATGGCAAATAACACTGGCATATTATTGGGCAAATTAGCAGGGGCATATCAAATGGCAAATAACACTGGCATATTATTGGGCAAATTGGCAGTGGCATATTAAATGGCAAATAACACTGGCAAATTGTTGGGCAAATTGTATGGGACATATTAAATGGCAAATAACACTGGCATATTATTGGGCAAATTGTATGGGACATATTAAATGGCAAATAACACTGGCATATTATTGGGCAAATTGTCAGGGGCATATTAAACGGCAAATAACACTGGCATATTATTGGGCAAATTGGCTGGGGCTTATTAATGGCAAATAACACTGGCATATTATTGGGCACATTGGCTGGGGCATATTACATGGCAAATAACACTGGCATATTATTGGGCACATTGGCAGGGGCATATTAAATGGCAAATAATACTGGCTTAATATTGGGCAAATTGGCTGGGGCTTATTACCGGTAAATGGCAGAATAACACTGGCATATTATTGGGCAAATTAGCTGGGGAATATTAATGGCAAATAATGTTGACAATGTGTATGTAATGGAGTGATAGAGGCATGTAAATGGGGTGATGGGGCATGTCCTTGGAGTGCAACGTGGGTTATGGGTCATGTCGTGGGTGTGCATCGTGGGTAGGGGGGGGTGCCCAAAATTTGTCTGCCTAGGGCAGCACAAAACCAAGATACACCACTGGCTCCCTGCCACAAAGCAAAAATGGTTCGGGAATGGTTTGAGGAACACAACAACGAGTTCAAGGTGTTGACTAGGCCTCCAAATTCCCCAGATCTCAATCCAATCGAGCATCTGTGGGATGTGCTGGACAAACAAGTCCGATCCATGGAGGCCCCACCTCGCAACTTACAGGACTTAAAGGATCTGCTGCTAACGTCTTGGTGCCAGTTACCCCAGCACACCTTCAGAGGTCTAGTGGAGTCCATGCCTCAATGGGTCAGGGCTGTTTTGGCATCAAAAGGGCGAGCTACAGAATCTAAGCAGGTGGTCATTTTTTAATGGCTGATCAATGTATTTTAAAATAAAGTATCCATTAATTTGGAATCAACTTGATCCATTCATGAAATTTTGAAAAACTGATATCTTGAATTCAAAATGTCAGTCTAAGCAATTGTTTATAAAACAAAGTTTATTAAATCAAAATGTAAACATTGTGGATATTGTGAATTAAGAGAATAACAAATATAAAAAAAACCCCTATACATTGTGCTAAGAAAATTGCAAATGTGTCTGTGGCTTATGACATCACCAGGTGAATTGATGCAAATGAACTACATGGGAAATGTGTCATTGTTCCTATCTAGCCCCAGGTGATGTCAGGAGATGCCCCAGACTCATTCACAACACATTCTCCTCCGAAGCTATACATTTACAGTTCTGTTAACACAATGTATAGATCATTTTATAGTCTCTTTATGCTAAAACTTCAATTCACAAATTGCTCATTATACCCACTGTTCACAGTGTGTTATATGCCTGAGCGCTTTCAGTTCCCCTACGTATATATTTTAATGACATGTCACTACCACTTTAAGCTCCGTGATCCAGATGAGAGTAGGCCATTAACCCCTTGGCTGCCAGTGTGAGTAAGGAGCAGCCTTCCCTGGAAGCATTTATCTCCCAAGACATCTGTAAACTGATTCTGTTACTCTGCTTTCTCTAAGTGGCTTGTCTTCACAACACTTAACTGATTAGCTGAGATGAAGACCGATTAGCTGCTACATAATAGAGCTGGCAATGCTGCCTGACTGCACTGCAATGCTGCCTGACTACACTGCAATGCTGCCTGACTGCACTGCAATGCTGCCTGACTGCACGGCAATGCTGCCTGACTGCACTGCAATGCTGCCTGACTGCACGGCAATGCTGCCTGACTGCACTGCAATGCTGCCTGACTGCACGGCAATGCTGCTTGACTGCACTGCAATGCTGCCTGACTACACTGCAATGCTGCCTGACTGCACGGCACTGCTGCCTGTCTGCACTGCAATGCTGCCTGACTACACTGCAATGCTGCCTGACTACACTGCAATGCTGCCTGACTGCACGGCACTGCTGCCTGACTGCACTGCAATGCTGCCTGACTACACTGCAATGCTGCCTGACTCCATGGCACTGCTGCCTGACTCCACGGCACTGCTGCCTGACTCCACGGCACTGCTGCCTGACTCCACGGCACTGCTGCATGACTGCACGGCACTGCTGCCTGACTACATTGAACGGCACTGCTGCCTGACTACACTGCAATGCTGCCTGACTACACAGCAATGCTGCCTGACTACACTGCAATGCTGCCTGACTGCACTGCAATGCTGCCTGACTGCACGTCAATGCTGCCTGACTGCACTGCAATGCTGCCTGACTGCACGGCACTGCTGCCTGACTACACTGCAATGCTGCCTGACTACAAGGCACTGCTGCCTGACTACACTGCAATGCTGCCTGACTACACTGCAATGCTGCCTGACTACACGGCACTGTTGCCTGAGCACACTCTAATGCTGCCTGACTACACTGCATGACACTGCTGCCTGACTGCATGACAATCATTTATATATTTACCTGCAGCTCCGTTGCCTTGTTTGCACACATTAATGGGCCTCTGTCAATCTAAATATTTTCTGTATTGTGAATGTAGACTATAAAAATGAACAAAAATCATCTATCCATTGTGTTAGCAGAATTGCAAGCAAATGTATAACTTAAGTGGAAACAAATGTGTTTTACAAATGTGCCTGTTTATGATGTCAGCTTGTGGCTTACCTAAAAAAATGACACATGCTCATTTGCATATCAAGCCGTGGGTGATGTCATAAAGAGGAGACACATTTACATCACTCCTTTCTCTTAATCCATGCATTTGCTTGCAAAACTGCTGCACAATGTATAGATCATTTTTCATCGTTTTGCCACAGTATAAATATTATTTAGGTGATGGAGACCAGTCACCATTTGGTAGATCGAAACCAACATATTCTAAATTCTTAAATTTTTTTTTTTTTAAATTGCCATTTTTTACAAATCGTTTTAATTTCTGTTGCTATTTTGTGACCATTTGTCCCTTAACTATATTTACAAATTCTTTTCAACTCCCTATTTCAAAGAAGCAGTTATCTCCTTAGCGTCCACTTGATAGATGTTTCTCGAATTTATATACAAGTTTATACATTCATTTTATGTGTTATATCCTCTTTCTTACATGTTTAATTACATTGTTTTTTATCTGATGTTTTTATGTGTTTCAGGTGATTTTTATGACGTATTTTCTGCCTACAAATTAACTTGGTGGACAATTGTTAAATTATTTACGCATGTATTAGAAGAGTGTGACTTATGGATCTCATACACCTGAGGAAGCTAATAGCTATCACAGCGAAACGCGTTGGATGGGCGGAGTTACTTGCAGTGACATCATTAGACAAGTGACGAGCCTGGTCTGTGTAACCACCAGTTTATTGATCTGTGGACAGAGTTTGCAGCGATCTGAACATTAAATCCAGCCGCGGGGGACTTGTTTTACACTCACTGGATACTATGAATACAGCACCTGATACTGTTGCTCCATTGGCCTCAATAGCTTGAGGCCAATGTTAAGTCTACGGAGACAATAGTATGGCCGGTATTGTTTCAAAGAAAAGGTGGATACACTCATTTAACCCCACCCACTTTAGCCTCCGCCATTTTCAGTGCTATGGGACCCAAGAACTAGGATGTTGGCAAGTATTCTACGGTTGCCAACAGAGATGGGCAAACTGTCTGTACAAGGGCACCAGTGTTTATGACAAGATGTGTGAGGAACCATAGTATATTATCATTAAGTTGTCCATCACAGACCCCAGTATGTCTATTTTGGGGGCTCCTCTTGGTTCCCAAGGTCTGTCATTAGTGGTGCTTTTTTTTTGTAAAGTTGTTTGAAAAACTGTGCAGTGTTCAGTGGATTTTTAAGTTGTTATAAGTCTCTGAGGAGCGCTACGCAGTAAAGATCTTACATCATGTGAATGATCAAACCCAGGATTCCAACCTCCGGGAATGATGACATTACAGAGCAACTCTCACGGTCCAGGGGAATTTGTGACAGATCGCAGAGCATTGCTCAGCCGTGGACCACAAGGATTCTGGGAAACCTCTCAGACGTCCTGCCTCATCCTAAAGGCATGTGCCATAGATGAATATTCCGGGAAGAGGGGGGATATTTGGGGCAAACACTGTTTGCGTAGCTAAGACTGCTCCAGCTATGTACTAATGGATTGCACGCCTGGTTTATCATCGTTAAAGCTGTTGTTTGAGACGGACGATTCTGCCAGCAGAGAGGATGCTTGCAATAAGTTGAGGCCCTGCCCAACGTTTATAATAGAGGCCACTCTCCCGAAGCCCATTTCTAGCTGCCAAGTATTATGCTAACACCTTGCCGAAAGGTTGTCCTCACCAAAGACCTAATTTTCAACCCTCAAGTCCAAAAAAATCACAATTGTGTAGGAGTAGTCTCCAGTTAGACACTGCACAGAGGCAGGATTATGGATGCTGTGTGGCAGGGTAAGGAAAACAGGTCAAGGTCAGTGAAGGTGCATAGAACATCATAAAAATATCCGTAGAAGTAGATATCCACCACGAACAACGCCAATTTAAGGACATGAGCGTAAGTGGCGAGGTCTGTTAAGGTCTGTGGAATGTCATTAGATTGTCTCAAAGTCCAGGGCGTGGTCCAGCATTTGGTGTCTGGACACCTAGACATGGGATGCTTTTCTTGACCTTTTTTCGAGGTAAAAAAAAAGTTCCTATTGCTCGTTGGATAAAGCAGCTCTGGAGGCCCACCTCCCTCCTCATTCTCAATAAGAGGCGATAACGTTAATTACACAAGTTTATCTTCTATCCTTTAATTCAATAGTCGGGATTTTGAACATGTTGGGGGCATGCAGGCGCCAAACTCGCAGTCACATGACCCAAACAGAAGGGCCCGTTTGGCAGGTAAGAGAACTGGCGGAACAAAGATAGGCTTCAGTTTGGCGGGGCCTGCCGCGTCCAATTAAATCTAACGACATTAAGATGTGATTTTGAGCCTTCCTTCATGTGGTGAGATGAGATATTCGGATCACATGCGGCGTTGACTGAAGGAATGGGCCCCCTCTTGCCCCCTCTGCCAGGCTTTTGATCTCTTTAGGACAATGGCAACCTCTTTCCCTCTTAATAAGTTAATTTAATATTCCTACATGCATCACATTTGGCTAATTTCTGATGTGCTCGTTAAGGGGTGTGTGCGGCATGAGGGAGAAGCTTGAGCTGACCTCACCAGACACAGTGATAGGGTTTATGTAACTTGCATAAACTTCTTCATTTAATTAATTTCCTGTGCTGTGCTCCAAATATTATTCTTTACTGTTTCTGGGCAAATGGCACCTTTTCGGATTAACTTAAACATAGCATTCAAAACATCATGCCCATTTCTTTTGAATGCCCAACGTCTGCAGAGAAACTATTCCTTAAGTGCACAAAACTTTAGCTTGATTGTATTTTCTGCGGGCCACATTAATTGTAGCCTGGGTAGAGAAAAACGCGGTGTTGTGTTGGTAACTGAAAATATATTAAAATGTTCTGTGTTTATGTATAATATTTTTGTAATGATATGAAATTACAGATCTATTGCGGGGATTTGATCCGATCCAGACTGGTACTTCATTTTTAGTTGATTGACACTATCAGGCAGAGGTCTAAAATTCTCTGTGTTACGGGGTCTTTACAAACTTGGTGGGGCCTGATCGGCATTTGTCATTTCAGAATGCTTGTCATTACTTAGCTTAGCAATCAGGGTGTTGGCAAAGCCGAAAAAATAACGAGTAACGACATTTGCTACATCTAGCGGGGTTTGGTTGTCCACTTTGACAATGGTGGGAGTAGATTGTGAGGGTTTGTATAATACTTATGACTGAGAGACCATCCGTGACAAAAGACCTTTGGCTTTGTCACGGTCCTTTAAGAATGATGAAAGGCGTCACACCTTGGATGCCAAGAGGTTCATTTAAGATGATTAAACAATGGAGCCCCCGGATAATGGTTTCTCTTGCTGTAAGAATATCTGTAATAATAGTGTAACTATTTTTGCAACAGTTGAATGTTATACGTCTCCTTTTGATCTGTTGGATGGAATTAAAGCATAAACCATACATTTCAAACAAAAAAAAAGTCAGGTGCCAACAGAAGTCAAGGCTCCGGCAGAGAGGGAGTTAAATGCAAGGAAGGAAATAAATGTCAAAAAAAGAAAAAAGAAAAAAAAAAAGCATCTCCTCATCCCTGTATTGTGTCATGACCACAGCAGGACCAAAATAAAGCTTTAGATTTCTGGGATTGTCAAGATGAATTCCCAGGGGATAATCTGTCAGTTCGTGTAATACATCCATAGGCCAGTGTACAAACCTTTTGGAAGGAGGGTCTCTGCTTTTCCTTACTGTGACAAATACCAGGCCCGCACATCCGCTAGCTGCCTGGTTTTTTAATTAGAGTGCATGTTTCTGCCAGAGAGCTCGTTGGAAAGGATCGCGTTGACCATAGGAGGTTCTGCAGATGGAAGAATGTCCAGGATTTGTCCAGCTCTCCGCTGATTGGCTGTGACAGATCGAGCTTTTCTGCTTCTAAACCAGACCTGATTGGCAAATGTTTCCCATAGTCCTCTGCTACTCAGCTCCAATCAGCCAAAGTGTCAGCCTCCTTACCTTGTTTACAGCGAGGCCGGTAAACATAGCGCAGTCATGACCTTGGTGCTTATGTAAAATGAATATTAAAATGGTGGGGGGGGGGGGGGATTCAGTTACAGGCACATCCCAGCTTTCAAAGCGGAGACATTTCACAGCCCTCGAAGTGTCACTGACCTCACAAAAAGCAGCTGTTCCACAGCTAGAGCCTTGCTTATTGTCTTCCGCCGCTGGAAGACGCCATGATTAGACGTGAGGTGGACGGCAGGAATGTATTAAAATGAAAATTACCCCCACACAATAAAGACGGGGTGTTTACCTTGGGCAATTACCCGGCGTCTCCTACCATTAGCCTTTGTTGGTTAGAATTTCCTGATACATGAAATTGGGCAAAATGGGTGGCTCCTGGGGAGCACCATCTTGCTTTTCAGGCAGATTACATTAGAGGGATAAAACATTTAGGCCATTATTGGTGGAATTTAGCTCAGGGGCCTAGTGCTGCACCTGTACAAATGTGTTTCGGTCCTAAAGATTGCAGATTGAATTCCTGGCGAGGTTTACTCAACTTTATACGCTAGATAAAATGGGTCCCAATAAACTGGGTAATGGCAACATCTGTAGATGCTGGGCTACAGTAACCTCCAGTAGCTGAAAATGAGACAATATTTGACCTTTCCTGGTTCAAGGGACAAAAGGGTTGGGAGGCAGACATGTTGTTTAGAATGTGGCTCAGATCTATCAGATGATGGAAGACCTGACCCAAGATTCTAAACAACATGTCCTCCCCCTGATAGAGCTATACAGAGCAAAGATTCTAAACAACATGTCCGCCCCCTGATAGAGCTATACAGAGCAAAGATTCTAAACAACATGTCCGTCCCTGATAGAGCTATACAGAGCAAAGATTCTAAACAACATGTCCGCCCCTGATAGAGCTATACAGAGCAAAGATTATAAACAACGTCTGCTCCCTGATAGTGCTATACAGAGCAAAGATTCTAAACAACATGTCTGCCCCCTGATAGTGCTATACAGAGCAAAGATTCTAACCAACATGTCTGCCCTCTGATAGAGCTATACGGAGCAAAGATTATAAACAACATGTCCGCCCCATGATAGAGCTATACAGAGCAAAGATTCTACACAACATGTCTGCCCCCTGATAGAGCTATACAGAGCAAAGATTCTAAACAATATGTCTGCCCCCTGATAGAGCTATACAGAGCAAAGATTATAAACAACATGTCCTCCCCCTGATAGAGCTATACAGAGCAAAGATTCTAAACAGCATGTCTGCCCCCTGATAGAGCTATAAAGAGCAAAGATTCTAAACAACATGTCTGCCTCCTGATAGAGCTATACAGAGCAAATATTCTAAACAACATGTCTGCCTCCTGATAGAGCTATACAGAGCAAATATTCTAAACAACATGTCTTCCCCCTGATACAACTATATGGAGTAAAGATGGCTCAATAAGCTGCTTTATTTTATTCTTTCATTAAATAATTTATGCTTTTAAAAAGCCTACAAATTTATGCAATTATTCAATGGAGCATAACCTATTTTCTTGCTCGCAACTGTCATTTATATGGTTATTATTAGTTTTATTCTCTAAACCTTGAGTTTCTCTGTGTGGACTTCAGAGGTCATAATGCTGAGTATTTTACCCAGACCTCAGGGCAACAAAGTAACTTGAGTTATCCTCCAATATACCCGTACATACTGATACGTATACCAAGCTGATAATATTATTTATTATTCATATATAAAACCCATTATTATTTCCCTCTAAGGCCATCTTTCACAGATATAATGCCTATTGACCATGGTTCTAATGTGGGCTAAAACCTTCTCTATGACCCTTAAATAGAACTCTCTGCACCTGTTATGATGTCATTAATGTTCTTTATTCTCATTGGGTGAGCCCAGAATGAGGCTACCATATTGTTGTAGACACCAAAAGCTTTATGTGACCCGTTTTTTAATCAAGTCTTAAAATTGGGCATGCATGGCTGAAGTCAGGTGGGTAACACCCTAGTTTTAGCTGGCACATATGGACCCTGCTTTAGCATCCAACGAGACAGATCCACATTAAATACAAAATGGCCTCCGGACCCATGTTAGAGCTTTGAGGCCAAAGAATGTCTGAGCCAAGGGGCAGAAGTCTCTTATCTTCAATGCTTGGTTTTATTTTTAGCTTCCTGTGGTTATTGGTAGAGCCCCTCGTAACTGGGCCCCATTTTCCAGTGGGTGATGTATTAAAGGACACAGATATTATCACACAGTCACAGATATTATCACACAGTCGCAGCCAGTGTGTACCATGGCCTGGAAGCCTGGAGGACAGAGGATGTACAAGCCCACTGATTCGTAGCGCTTATGACTGCCACTCCGCTCATGAATTGGGAAGGACGACACTTGCTCAGGGGCACAATTAAGGTCCCGTGCCTGCGGAGCGGAGACATGACCCTTCTGTCATCCCAAGGCCCTTGTCTATAGACTTTTTTATTAATAAATTGTGGCAAATCTAATGCCCCAAACTTCCTCTTCTGTCTGACTCATAGATATAACAAGTGTGCCTCGTTGCCTTGTGCCAAACCCTTGTATCCCAAAGAGACCCTGTAACAAACTAAATTAACCATTCTAGAGCCAGACGGGGCTATACATCCTTCTGGACAGTGGTGCCCCACTCCAAGCAAAACTTACTTTTCCACTGTTTTATTGCTTGCAGCTTAAAGGGACTCTGTCACCAAAACATTTGTTATACCGTGATTGCATGTCAAGCCAGAAGGTGATGTCATAAACAGGAGACACCCCAAGCAATGTTTAGGTTGCCAGAGTCCCTTTTAGTAGCCATTCCTCCCAATCCTCTGAATTGCTACAGTTTTCTTGCTATTTACCTGATCAGATCTTACATTAACTCCTCCTACTTCTGATTCCAAGAAATACAGCTGTATGTTCCGCCATTTTGATAGGAGACACATATAACTTATAAATGACAGATTCACAAAACCCATGAAGTGAAACCCATCTGTTTATATCTCTAATGTCTTTATAACTTACTTCTTTTTAAAGTGAAAGTTTTTACTAAGAATATTCCCTGGGTGCACTTCACATTTATCTACCTATGGGGGCGCTGGTGAAATGACTGACTCCGTCATTGTTACCTTGAATCAAGCTGGCTGCTTAAATTGTCAGCCATTTGATGCGGTTACAGTTACAAGGTCGTGAAAACACACTAGTCAATCAATCCCAACCTTCTCGTGTTTCCGAGGCCCTTCACGTTAATTCGAGAGAGCAGAGAAACCAGCAAACACTGACAGTACTGCCAAGCGTGCCTCGAAAGGGTCAAACATTCCTTGTCATCCTCACAACATGTCTACTACGAAAGACAGGCAGCCACTGGCCTTCCTGCGGCTGTTAAGAGGTAAACAAGATGACATTTCAAGATTGGCGTAAACACGTGAAGACAAAAAAAACGAGAAAATGTGTGCTGATGTACTAACTGGAAGTCTGGATTAACGTATAGCTTTCATATGGATACATTGTAACAAGGTGTAAACTCCTGCTTACACAGTCTGTAGGTGGTCTAATGAAGGCTACCATGGCACCAGGGATTTGAAAAAAAAAACTGTCGCCTTCACTTTCTGACTTTTGTTAGAAGCCATGTCTATCTTGGTAGGTATGAGCCTCAAGTCCTCTCTCCAGTTCACTGGTGAATGCCATAAGTCTGGGCCTGCAGAGAGGCCATCTTCGATTAACCCGCCATTTCTCTTGGACACTGGGACAGGGCGAAGAATTCGCGTTTCGTCCCGTGGTGTCTTGTGGATCGGTTTTAGAGACCCATTATGCCCATAAGGAAGGTTTTATTGCCAAGTAAGGGCAGTTTTTACAGTAAGTACATTTTCATTACAACAACATTTGTAGCTTTGTGGTATTGGGTCTTTTCCTCTGTGCACCGGGGTTACTTTGTAGTTGCCTGCTGGGCACCACCCCCTTCTTATACCATTTAATGAAGACATGCCAATGATCACCTTTGGGGAAGCTGTGGCTAGTTTTGGGCATGGCCCGCCTATTTTCCCTTTTATCTTTTTCAATTTTTTTTTTAGTCCTTAAGTTATTGGTCAAACTCATCTTTGTGCTTGGCCTCAGAAACCAGGATTGTCCCCTTTCTACCTCCAGTGGGAAAAGAAAGGGAGGTCTTCAGGCCAATGTACCACCAATGTTATCAAGAATGTAGACCGTTTTGCCCACCATGAGCTGGTCTGGTAGAGGTTTTCTACTCCGACATACCAACCACGTTTAATTAATTGTAACCTTTGTATAGCATGTCTCAGCCTCTTAGGTTTTGGTACCTTCACTCTTAGAAGGTATTATCATCAACCTCGTTCTACCAGCCTCGGTCCGTACAACTCCCCACCGGTTTCCCCCGTGTCCCCCATGGCAGGGGGCCTCCAGGACTATAAAACACACACAGCAGTATGAGGAGCACATGTGGAGTGAGATCTTGATGACAGCTCTGACACAGCCGCAATACAGGATGAGGGAATCGAGAGAAGGATACAGCTTAGTACATGCTGGAGGATTATTACACCCTTTCTGGCTACTGGAGCTAGTAACAGCTGTCTGTATACTACTGAGCAAGGCCTGGAATGATATGGGACTCTGTGGGCACTCTACCACTCACTACCCTTTCCCTGCTTCCTCACCAAGCCTTTATACATCATAAGTTTATATACTTTTGTGCAACTTAGTTATCATTTAAGACTGTAAAATAAAAAGCCAAATAATAATTTTCTCTCTAGAATATGTGTAAAACATAAGGAGGGGGGAGACTTCATAAATGGGTAAAAAGACACCGAAACATTTTTCTTATATTGTGAATGTAGAGAAAAAACAAGGAAATGCAGAAATAAAAGAATAATGGGTTTTAAATGTTTCTGTGGTGTCCCCTGGTCATGACATCATCTGTGGCCTGATATGCTAATGAGCTGGGAGATGTATAATTTGCATATAAACCCACAGGTGAAGAAGATGACATTTTTCACTTGTTTTTTGCCCTTGCCTTGCAATTCTGCAAACTCAGCGTATAGAAAAGTCTCCATCTTTTTATATTCTCTACATTCTCAGTTTAAACAAACCTTACTTCTTTCCCAGTAACAAGTTTAGTTCAATCGTATCCTCTGTTTAACTCTTTGAGAACCATAGATCCGTCTTGCTCCATAAAACTTAATTTAAGGGGTTTGTTCATTTTTTTTTTTTTCCAGTCAGTATCGTATTCTTTTTTTAAATCACTTTTTTTTAAAAAAATTTAAACAAAAAAAACAAATTCCTGGGTCCCTCGACCAGTTCCCTATTCAGATCCCCCCAGAACGTAAACAAATGAATCAAGGTCTTGATTAATTGATTTCCAGGTTGTCCAATTTTTTTGTATTGCTGTATAATTTTGTATAAAAATATTATTGTGCTGATAATTATTATTTTTTTTTAAATGTAGTGCAATTTTGTCTTAATGTATTTTATAAATTTATAAAATAAAAAACGTAAAAAAATTAAATAAATGAATCAAAAAAAGTGTGATTTGTACACTGGTCCATCTGAAAGCGTGTCTCTCTCTGTTCAGTACAAGGCCTTGTGGGATACAGTCCTGATTATACAGGCCCCAACCCTTTAGAGGCTGCTTTGAGGGGTCCCTGCTCTAATGAGCAGCTCTGTCTCCGAATCTGATCTTTCACAGATGGCGGCAACGTAGGAAGTGCAATTATGCGAAAATTGCAGAGAGGCAAATGAGATGCTGCCAAACTCTGCCACTGCCCATTATGTACCTGGGCTCTGTGATTGTTGTAGACAACGACAGCATCTGTATGTGTTTTAAAAGAAAAGCAAGGGAGGGGAGGGAGACGAGAGTCCTAACTGTACGAGAGAGAGAGAGAGAGAGAGAGAGAGAGAAGAAAAAGCACAGGACTAATCGAATGATGGTTGGAAGGAAAAAAGAAAGGGAAAGAGATAAAATGGTGAAATTGGGGAATTAGGCAGAAAATGTAGGAAGCAGTAGGTGAACAGTGTTTATAATAATAATAATAATAATAAATTTAGAGCTTTTATTCCTCAAGGTCAATCCAATGGGCTTGTCTATCAAAGGGCTGCACAATATAGTGTCAGCAAGAGTCCAAAAAAAAGTGCAAGGTATGTTCGTCTTTTTTGTTTACATCCTGACACTGTGATGTGCAGGAAATTGCACCTCTGCCAAATACAGTTGAGCAGGTCACCCATCACCTTTCATGTGTTTTTCGTTACATAATTCTTTCTACATGGGTTGTACTGGCGCTTTTGACGTGAGTCTGGCGGCCATAATGCTAGCTCTGGAAATTTGCTGGGAGTTATTGTGTCACTTTTATACATAACCACCATGGTGCGTTAGTGCCCATTCTTCTTTATCAAATCAAGAACTTATAACCTACTTAACGGTACTCATTTTATCAACCCCAGAAGAATAAGAGACTGAATGGACTGTGCAAGGTTTGAAACCTGCAATGCTGAGGTTCACCCAGGTACTGCAGTTGGAGCATTTGTCAACTGAGCAGTCTCAATTGTCTGAACTTTGCACTGCTGGATGCGCAAGCCAGGGTTTTGGACCAAAGCAAAAATGTGTGCAAATTCCAACTCACTCTTAGGATCCTCAAACTGAAGGTTAATATACAGGTCAAGTATCCGTTATCCAAAATGATCCGTTATCCAAAATGATCCGTTATCCAAAATTATCTGTTATCTAAAAAAAAAATTGTATTTTTCCACAAGTTGTAAAATTCGCCACAACCCTGTCAGAATATAGCACACAACAGGTTATTCAGTGTCTAGCCCCCTTAAGCTGTGATATAGCCTTTCCATGCATGCTCGGATTCCCCCATGCCCACAAAGGGTCATACAATGACACGTGTGCAGACCTGACACGCCAACGGCAGGTTACCAACGATGCCTCACATCCCGGCTACATCACAGTAACAGTGATTTATTTGCTCTATACATTATTTACATTGATATTACTGTATTCCATGAGAGCTGAGAGGCTTTAATATATCTTATTCTGGTCCCACACATATTGGATAAGGGATACTCAAGCTGTATATTGCGTTTTAAGTGACAGAATAAATGCTACGAGTTGGCCAATGTCTTATCAACGACGGTTCATGGCTTGTGCAATGAATGGGAACTTCTAGCAGTTCCAGGAAATCCACCCACATCTTAGATCCCCAACAAAGCCCTCGAGAGTTCCTGAAGATTACTGTCCCCCTCTGGTTACCCAATTAAAGTGTAATATTTTGATGTATTATTTCCCAAGGCATCTCGTAAAAACAATCCTGTGCGTCTTCCTTCAACATAACATGCACAGCTCAGGATATGTCCGTGTCAGCAAAGAGACATTCGAAAGGCGTCTCCCTGCCCAGCAAAGAGACGCCACAGCCTTGGGACAACATATACGCTGAAGGTTTCATGCCAATGTGTAGAAGGTTGGTTAGCCAACCCCAGGATTTTCCATGTCATTCTACTGTAATGAGCCTCTGGTGCCAAATCTCCCCATTTTTATTAAACTGACACAAAGAGTTACCTCCCACTGCTCTCCTCGGAGAATTGCTTAAATACCCTTATTTAGTATACTTCGTTAACTTGAGGAATAACTAACGAGATGAAATGAGCCTTTGAATAATGTCATAAAACATAAGAGATGTGGAACGAACTCTATATAAAAGTGTAATGAACGAGGGGGTCAAGGCTCTTACTTCTGGTTTTCAGTCAGGCCCTTCAGTTAATGACCCTCCACCCTTATCGCCCCTTCATGCATACAGGATTTGTATTGAGCAAAACTATATGCACAAAATCTCTGGATCTCAGTACCAAGGAACCTTCACGTTTCACCCGCCCTCTTCATATTTATCAAATCCCTCCAAATCCGCGTCTTTAAAGAAATAACGAACAAAACGCCATCCTATCTTCTATCATTACCAAAGTACTAACTTCACCTAACAAATTACTGACTTTATTTAATCCATTCCCTATAACTTATTTATCCCCAATCCCTATAGATTGTAAGCTTGTGGTCAAGACTCTCTCTCCTGTATGTATACGGTTGCCTCGGTCTGTCACTTTTTGGTATAATCCAATGTTTTGTATTATCACATTGGATGATACCAATGTGTCCTATAATATTAATAAAGATTCACAACCAGGTGCCCTCTCAAGGGCCTTGGTATCAAAATCCTTATTTTAATGTTGTGGGAGGAGAATTGATTATCAGAACCTAGGAGATCAATTAAAACCAGGCTCTTCATTGGCCTCCAAATATCTAAGTCTTGGCAAATTTCAACTAATCATGGAATACTTAAAAACAGAAAATAGGGTCAATGAGTGTATTCTTAACCCTCTTTTTGATAGGCAAATAGGGTTTGAATTGATTGGACGTGATGGACTAGCTAGTAGGCCAGGGGAGCTTTGTGAAATTCATCGAGGAAGGGGTATATTAATAAGGGGCTGGTTGGTTCTCATCTCATGGTCTTAACCTCCCCTTGGAATTGACTTTGTTAATTGACTAATCCATGACTTGGCATATGCCATATCCCTCTACCCCTATATATAGAGATACTCCAGCTGCCCTTTGGTGGACCATGTTTTTAACTGGAGGTCGAGAACAAAATGGATGGCATGTTGGTAAAATTGGCAGGGATGACTAAACCTGGCTTAGGGCTAGCACTATGCATCTAAAACATGAGAAGCTGAACTCAGGAAGGCTTACTGGCAGCTTACAGATAGCCCTGAACCCAGATCAGACATTGGTGGAGACTGGACTCTAAGCTTCGGGTATAAGGACTTTGCGGATTGACCCCCACCCTGTGGTGTTCTCAGATCGAGCTGCAGAATGTTGTAGGCAGGTTATTCTTCAATGACTCATGTTGACACAACTTGTTACTTTGCCTCCGGCTATCATAACTATTTTTGTAGGCATAAGATGCAGGGGGCCCATTCTCCGGAGACACAAAGGATTTGGCTTTCCCACCGCAAAGGAAAGGTCACTGTGTTTTCCTCAGCACTGGAAAGTCTTTATACGTAAGAGTCTAAGGAACCAGCGGAAAACCCGTTGCTCACAGAAAAATTATGGAAGGCCGCTCAGCCTTGAAGAGGTTAATGTTAGTGATTCATGTTGCTGGTGATTAATTTGGGCTCCCGGAATGTGTTTGTAGTCTCATCCCTGTCTATGCTTGGTCTGCTTGCCATTTAAATGAAACACTTGTAACAAAAGGATGAATTCAAGTTCTTATAGGCAAATACATAAATAAATCTCTAAAAACACTTTTTGCGCTATGCTGTTTTTTAATTCTCCAGTGATTAAATACTGCACATGTTCAGTAGAGCTAACACTCCCCCTTTGCAAGCCATGTCATCCCATGACAGAGCAGTACACTACTGTTCAAAAGTTTAAGAGAGGAAAATAAAAATGTTGGTGCACTAAGCTGGTCACAGGCTCAAAATCTTTAATATAAATGTAGGAAATTAAGTCTGTGACTAGCTTAGCGCACCAACATTTTTCTTTTCCCCGCTTGCACATAGTTGAGGTTGTGTGCTTCTCATTGTCTTGTTGCAGCTTGCTGTCCAAAGGTTAATTGGGAGGAGGTTTCATTTCACCTCCTCCAACACATTAAAAAGGTTTTGGCAACAGTATGAAATGCTTTGTGTGCCCAGTAGATAGTAGGTGAGGTTAGGTTCTCACCCTATCGAGATTGTGCCTCGACATGGCAGGTGAGCTTTATTATGTTTTGGCCAATTCATATAACCAAAACCTCTCATTTATACACAGTTTATACAACTGTTGCCAACTATATTATTGTGGGAAGCGCAGGCATTTTTAAAAACTTTTTTTTATACATTTATACAAAGTGACCGCAAACTTTTAAATGGCTGTGTATTTGTGAACAAACATGGATCCCTCCATGTTACTACATTCTTACATGTGTCTGCAGAGGCGGCTCTCTAATTAGGCGAGTTAGGCAGCCGCCTAAGGCCTCGCACTCACGGGGGCCTCGCGGCTGCCTAACTCACCTTATTACCTTTGATGTAACAGGGAGATTAACGCTGCCGTTAATCTCCCTGTTACACTAACCTGGGACGTTTCCTCCGTGCACCTTCTCTCCTGCACGGAGGAAGGAAGTTCCGGTCGCGTTTTTTTTTTTTTTCAACTTTATTGAACCCGCGCAGCTTCAATAAAGTTTAAAAAAAAAAAAAACACGCGACCGGAACTTCCTTCCTCCGTGCAGGAGAGAAGATGCACGGAGGAAACAACGGAGAGCAGCATGTACGTAAGTACTAGGGAAGGGGGGAGGAGGGTGGTACAAACGAGCATAGACTTGGCAGAGTGTGGGGCAAAATCCTGGCATAATGAGGTGAGGGGCAAAATCCTGGCATAGTGAGAGGCAATATCCTGGCATACAGTGGCAAAATCCTGGCATATTGAGGGGCAAAATTGTGGCATAATGAGGGGCAAAATTCTGGCATAATGAGGGGCAAAATCCTGGCACAGAGTGGCAAAATTCTTGCATATTGAGGGGCAAAATTCTTGCATATTGAGGGGCAAAATTCTTGCATATTGAGGGGCAAAATCCTGGCATAGAGTGGCAAAATCCTGGCAAATTGAGGGGCAAGATCCTGGCATAGAGTGGCAAAATCCTGGCAAATTGTGGGGCACAATCCTGGCATAGAGTGGAAAAATCCTGGCATATTGAGGGGCAAAATCCTGGCAGATTGAGTGGCACAATCCTGGCATATTGAGGGGCACAATCCTGGCATATTGAGGGGCACAATCCTGGCATATTGAGGGGCAAAATCCTGGCATATTGAATGGCTTAATCCTGGCATATTGAGGGACTAAATCCTGGCATATTGAGGGGGTAAATCCTGGCATATTGAATGGCTTAATCCTGGCATATTAAATGGCTAAATCCTGGCATATTGAGTGGCAAAATTCTGGCATATTGAATGGTTAAATCACAGTGCATCCGGTGCTGTGAGGAAGAACAAAGTGCCAATCTTCTAGCACAACGTGGTCTGTGAGACCACTTTCAACATTGAGCACCTTTCCTTCTGGCTGAGTGTTTCTCTTAGTGTGTGATTGTGTGCTTTCTGAGTGTGTCTGTGAGTCAGTGTGTGCTGGCTGAGTGTATCTGTGAGTGTGTGCTGGCTGAGTGTGATTGTGTGCTGACTGAGTGTGTCTGTGAGTCAGTGTGTGCTCACTGAGTGTGTCTATGAATGACTGTGTGATATGTGTTAGTGTTCACATTTAGGACACAGCAATAACAATGAGAGTTAGTCAGCCGCACACAATTTTATCTATACCAAATGTTTATAGATGTTTGTAGAATAATTATGAGACAAATAAAATTCTAGGAGCTGTTCATTTCTAGAAGCTGGGATTTGAGTCTGATCTTGAAATATGCTATTTCTACAGTTCATTTTTATTATCACTTGCATATATTTTATTTAATAATGTGTGTCCGTGAGGGCCTCATGTTCGACTTTCGCCTAAGGCCTCACAAAGTCTAGAGCCGCCACTGTGTGTCTACTAATCTAAAAAAAAAACAATCTGAGAACAAATATCAGGATATAATAGTGTAATATATCCCAACCTGAATTAAAATGGATAAAACTTTACATGTTGTTATATTATAGCAAAGCCTTCCTTTTTTTTTCTATCTTGTCGGGAAAGGTAGTTTCCTATAGAAACTAGAGAAACTAGAGAAGATAAATGATTGGCCTGAGAATCGACACTCATTTTCGTTCATTTCCAGTAAATCTGTCGTTTCACGAAGTATCTCTGATCAAATTGTAAGTTTTGAGTATTATCTGGGCCTGGATGACTTTCCACCACATGTTGCCCTTTTCCAGGATTGATGAAAGGCTGATAAATTCCACATGTGATTACGGCTGTCTACCCTAAACAGAATGTCTTCACCTCTCTCCTGGCTTCCCCCGAGATCGTCCTCTTGGTATCCCACTAAAAAAAATACTAATCTGAATTTGAACTTCTTCAATGAAACAGGAGCAAAAAAAAAAAAAAAAAAGTAGAGAAATGAGGGAGGCCTGGAAGGGACGAGAGAGGAAGAGGAAGGGTTTCTCCGAGTTACCAAAAAGTACCTAGCAGCTCATAAAATGCAAACCTCCGAAAGTTATTGGAGTCTGGATTTTGATCTCTATAAAGGATCGTCGTCAAGCAGAGGATTTGACTTCCCCCCTCCAGATGTGGGAATAATAATAATAATAGTACATTGTATTTATACAGAATCCCCAATTTCAAAACGCTTTGCAATAAGTCTTCGCAAGGCACTTAACCCCTGAGTAGCCATGTAGGCAGAAAAACAAGCCAAAGACGGTGAAGTGGTCATCTCAGGGGTGGATTTAGGTTTTTGGTAGACGAAGAGATTTATCTGATTGGTTCAGCTCTTTGCCCCTCTCTCCAAAACCCTCTCTGCTCTTTTAGGTGTTGTGGGAACCTGTGAAGTGAGACCCCTAGACCACTGCTTAATTTGCTTACATGATGGAGCCAACACTGACTGATCTACAGCCAATTTGCCATCAAAAAGACTCCAGGACCCCGTATTACAGAGTGAACTATATTCTCATTTATATTCCATTATAAGAGCCTACTGTCCTCTACACCTGCAGTCTACAGTATGCTACACCTGCAGTCTACTGTATGCTACACCTGCAGTCTAATGTCCTCTACACCTGCAGTCTACTATATGCTACACCTGCAGTCTAATGTCCTTTAAACCTGCAGTCTAATGTCCTTTACACCTGCAGTCTAATGTTCTCTACACCTGCAGTCTATGGTCCTCTACACCGGCAGTAAAATGTCCTCTACACCTGCAGTCTACTGTATGCTATACCTGCA
This sequence comes from Pelodytes ibericus, assembly GCA_036172795.1. NCBI lineage: Eukaryota > Metazoa > Chordata > Amphibia > Anura > Pelodytidae > Pelodytes > Pelodytes ibericus. The sequence goes on along the minus strand of CM069863.1, from coordinate 7,644,580 downwards.
GTCTAATGTCCTCTACACCTGCAGCCTACTGTCCTATACACCTGCAGTCTAATGTTCTCTACACCTGCAGTCTACTATATGCTACACCTGCAGTCTAATGTCCTTTACACCTGCAGTCTAATGTCCTTTACACCTGCAGTCTAATGTTCTCTACACCTGCAGTCTATGGTCCTCTACACCGGCAGTAAAATGTCCTCTACACCTGCAGTCTACTGTATGCTATACCTGCAGTCTAATTTCCTCTACACCTGCAGCCTACTGTCCTCTACACCTGCAGTCTAATGTTCTCTACACCTGCAGTCTACTGTCCTCTACACCTGCAGTCTACTGTATGCTACACCTGCAGTCTAATGTCCTCTACACCTGCAGTCTAATGTTCTCTACACCTGCAGTCTACTGTCCTCTACACCTGCAGTCTACTGTATGCTACACCTGCAGTCTAATGTCCTCTACACCTGCAGTCTACTGTATGCTACACCTGCAGTCTACTGTATGCTACACCTGCAGTCTAATGTCCTCTACACCTGCAGCCTACTGTCCTCTACACCTGCAGTCTAATGTCCTCTACACCTGCAGTCTAATGTTCTCTACACCTGCAGTCTACTGTACTCTACACCTACAGCCCACAGTCCTATACACCTACAGCCCACAGTCCTCTACACCTGCAGCCTACTGTCCTCTACACCAGCAGTCTACAACTTTCTACACTACAGGCAAATGTCCTATGCACCTTCAGTCTACTACCCTAGACACCTGCAGTCTACTTTCCTCTACACCTACAGCCTACTGTCCTATACACCCACAGTCTACAATCTTATACACCTGCAGTCTACTGTTTTATACACCTGCATTCTACTATCCCATACACTTGCAGCCCATTTTTCTACACACCTGCAGTCTACTGCTCTATACACCTGCGGCACACAGTCCTATATACATGAAGTCTAATGACCTCTATAGCTACAGCCTACTGACCTCTACACCTGTACGCTACTGACTTCTACACCTGCAAGCTACTGACCTCTACACCTGCAAGCTACTGACCTCTACACCTGCATGCTACTGACCTCTACACCTGCACGTTACTGACCTCTACACCTGCAAGCTACTGACCTATACACCTGCACGTTACTGACCTCTACACCTGCACTCTACTGACCTCTACACCTGCACGCTACTGACCTCTACACCTGCAAGCTACTGACCTCTACACCTGCACGTTACTGACCTCTACACCTGCAAGCTACTGACCTCTACACCTGCACGTTACTGACCTCTACACCTGCACGCTACTGACCTCTACACCTGCAAGCTACTGACCTCTACACCTGTACGCTACTGACTTCTACACCTGCAAGCTACTGACCTCTACACCTGCACGCTACTGACCTCTACACCTGCATGCTACTGACCTCTACACCTGCAAGCTACTGACCTCTACACCTGCACACTACTGACCTCTACACCTGCACACTACTGACCTCTACCACTGCACACTACTGACCTCTACACCTGCACACTACTGACCTCTACACCTGCAAGCTACTGACCTCTACAACTGCACACTACTGACCTCTACACCTGTACGCTACTGACCTCTACACCTGCACGCTACTGACCTCTACACCTGCACACTACTGACCTCTACACCTGCAAGCTACTGGCCTGTGCACCAGAAGCCAAATGTCATATAGTGTTCAGCAGGTTTTATTATTAAACCAATATTTCCTGTCATTTTCCCATGAGCACGGTGGGCATATTGCATCATTGTCCCCATTTGCTTAGAGTGGAAATTTGGCTCAGCTGATACAATCCCAGGTTCTGATTGGCTGAATGTTACTGAACAATGCACTGTTACCTAACAGAAAAAATATGAAAAAACATTACAATAAATGATAACGATGTTGGATTTTTTTTATTCCTACAAAACCCCCGACTGACAGCAATTAGATTTTACAAGTCATGATCTGACAGACCGCCATTAAAAAAAAAGCCTGAAATATTAAAAGCAAGACCTGGTCTCTTAATGTAATATGAAAATGATTGGATGGTGAAGACAGGCTTGGAGATCTTGACATATGGATGTGCATTAATCAAATAACCCAGAGAGTTCTGATCTAGAGAGGGGCCTCTCAAACTGGGAGGGAACAAGGAAAAACTGCAAAGCTACAGACAAGACAGAAATTAAGAATTTGTCTGATATTGTTTGGAAATGTTGAGCTTGGAAGGACAGCTCTAACAGACAGTCACGACATTGCTCTAACAGTCAGTCACGTCATTGCTCTAACAGACAGTCACGACGTTGCTCTAACAGTCAGCCAAGACATTACTCTAACAGTCAGTCACAACATTGCTCTAACAAACAGACAATCATGACATTGCTCTAACAGTCAGCCACCTCTAACAGTCTGTCACAGCATTGCTCTAACAAACAGACAGTCAAAACGTTGCTCTAACAGTCACTCAAGACATTACTCTAACAGTCAGTCACCTCTAACTGTCAGTCAAGACATTGCTCTAACAGTCAGTCACCTCTAACAGTCAGTCAAGACATTGCTCTAACAGTCAGTCGCCTCTAACAGTCAGTCACCTCTAACAGTCAGTCAAGACATTGCTCTAACAGTCAGTCACCTCTAACAGTCAGTCACCTCTAACAGTCAGCTAAGACATTGCTCTAACAGTCAGTCACCTCTAACAGTCAGTCACCTCTAACAGTCATTATAGACAGACTAATTTGGCTGTAAGTTTAAAATTCCCTTGTCAATTCCCTGCAACTCCCCTTTTTTTATGAATAAACAGCCTGTGATGTACCCTGCAAAACCTCTTTACAAGGGTGAGATGTTTTTCACTTGGACGGAGAAGATCCTGTTTCACAGAAATATCCAGTCATAGTCTTTACCAAGGAGACACATGATACCAGTGCCCACCATCCCACTGGGCAGGAAAGAGGAAACGATGCAAAATGCCCACTGTGTTTGGTAAAAAATCTTTTATTCAATTTTAATTTAAAAAAAAAACAAACTTCTGGACTGATTTTAAAATAGACAGACTAGGCAGGTCAGCTTGTCTCTATAACTAAACATAAAACAGAAGGCAATCAGCTAGATTGGAGAAAAGTTTGAGATTCCCATCTCAATTGGCTGAAATTCTCTCTTTATTGAGTAGACACTACAGTCTGTCATGAAGAGATCTAGCCTATAGTGAAAGCTTTGCATTCCTTTCCTACTCCTGCTGGGAGGTTGTTCCAGGTATCTACTACTTTTGTATAACAGAAGAGGAGCCCTCTGCAGTCTTGTATTCCATTGTTTTCTTTAACTCTGACAGTTCTGTATCTGCCTTTTGATGTTGTGATGATGAATGTTATTAAATCCTGATTTAATTTACACATATACAACACAACTTCTTATATTTCCCTGAATTTTGGAAAGGGGGGGATTCCTCATGGTTTCATGTGAACTCAATGGCAATTCTGTGAATAAATACAAAAATATGTATGTATATGTTTCTGAGATCAACTGTGACATAACTAATTAAAATATAATATACAGCTACAGAAACCGAAGTCTTTCACTGCGAGTAACAGACAGTTTCAGAAATTCCTCTTGTAGTCTGTGAATTGTATTTTGCCCCCCAGAATATTTGTAATCAGAATTCACGCCAAATATACAGAGAAGATGAACTTATTTTGTTGTATCTGTTAAAGGAACAGGTCTCTGTACACGGCCATCTTACCATTTGTTTACACTTAATATCATTATATGGCGAATGGAAAAATATAGAAAAAAAATTACTTACACTGCTTTTGGGGTGATTTAGCAATGTGCTTGATTTTGAAAGAAAATCTAATTTTGTCCATTAAAAAAACAACATAAAATGGATCTAAATACAGTGTAAAAATTGATAGTACTGTAAGTCACTAGTGAATCTGAAATGGTTGTGTTAGATAATCCAACATTATCATATTAAAAATCATCTTGACTGTTTCCTATTCATTCATGGAAAACAAGGAAATTCCCAAGGAGCCCCCAACATTTTGAATGTTAGTGAACTAAGCAGAATTGTTAGTAAATGCAAATATTCCGAGAAAATGTGTTTCACTACTGCCTGTGGTGTCTCCAGCCTGTGGTGTCTCCAGCCTGTGGTGTCTCCAGTCTATGCTGTCTCCAGCCTGTGGTGTCTCCAGCCTGTGGTGTCTCCAGCCTGTGGTGTCTTCAGTCTATGGTGTTTCCAGCCTGTGGTGTCTCCAGTCTATGGTGTCTCCAGTCTATGGTGTCTCCAGCTTGTGGTGTCTCCAGTCTATGGTGTCTCCAGCCTGTGGTGTCTCCAGTCTATGGTGTCTCCAGCCTGTGGTGTCTCCAGGCTGTGGTGTCTCCAGTCTATGGTGTCTCCAGTCTATGCTGTCTCCAGCCTGTGGTGTCTCCAGCCTGTGGTGTCTTCAGTCTGTGGTGTCTCCAGTCTATGCTGTCTCCAGCCTGTGGTGTCTCCAGCCTGTGGTGTCTCCAGCCTGTGGTGTCTTCAGTCTATGGTGTTTCCAGCCTGTGGTGTCTCCAGTCTATGGTGTCTCCAGTCTATGGTGTCTCCAGTCTATGGTGTCTCCAGCCTGTGGTGTCTCCAGTCTAGGGTGTCTCCAGCCTGTGGTGTCTCCAGTCTGTGGTGTCTCCAGCCTGTGGTGTCTCCAGCCTGTGGTGTCTCCAGGCTGTGGTGTCTCCAGTCTGTGGTGTCTCCAGCCTGTGGTGTCTCCAGCCTGTGGTGTCTTCAGTCTATGGTGTTTCCAGCCTGTGGTGTCTCCAGTCTATGGACTTCGTTCATGAAAAGGAATTACAAACAATAAGGCAGAAATAGCCTAGTTTGAAGTATAGATGAATTGGACATGTATTCCAACTCGGCTGCTTTGGCTTTAAGCTTCCAATTCCCTTGGCAATTCCCTGCAATCACTTTTTTCACGAATAAAGCCCTATGACATCATCTTGTGACTCACAAAGTTGATGTCATAATCAGGAGACAAAAGTGTTAAAAAGAGAAGTTTAACAGGCGCCAGTGAATACTGAGTGCAGCAAAAAACAACCTGTGTTCCATTGTCTTTAAACACAAGCAGTAAATATATATATATATATATATATATATATATATATATATATATATATATATATATATAAAGACACATTTAAAACACCTATTTCTTTTGCATTTTCTGGCAATATAGATTTGCATTTTATACATTCACTGTACACAGATTTTAAAGATGTGTATTCCTTACTAATGGGAGTGAGTTTAGACCTGTCCCATGTATCTGGATTATATTGTATCACAGAGTAACATCTAGAGTAACTTTATGTCCAATTTAGTACATGTTGTTTGGTGCAATAACAGTAGGATCCATTAAGAAGCACACTGGAGGAGCTCCCCCTTGTGCCCAGACTCAGTAGTGTACCCAGCACTGGATCTCAATTTGATTTTCAGATACTGTCTATATATATATTTTTTTCCTTTTGCTGAATAGTTTAATGCTTTTTTTTAAAAAAAAAAAGTTATTCATTGTTTGTTTGTTTTAGCCCCTCTGGGCCTTGTTGTGCCTTGGGTGTAAAACATTTCTTATCCTCTCACAGGAGCATGAAACACATTGCATGGGTTTTTTTATTTGCAGGGAATTAAGAAGGGAATTTCAAACTTCAGGCCAAAGTAGCGGAGTTGGAATAATTCTCCAATGCAGCTAAATTCCCTTCTTAATTCCCTGCAATCCCCTTTACATTGAATAGACCCCCAAAGCTCTTCTTTCTTCTGTTTCTCAAGAGGCCTGAAATAGACTGAGTCACTTAAACATTATGCTCATGTTGTGCATGTAGAGAAAAAAAAGATTATTATCTGTACATTGTGTCAGCAGAATTACAGCAAATGGATAAATTAAGAGGAAATTGTGTTTTAAATGTATCTGTGGAGTCTCCGGCTTATGACATCACCTGGGACCTGATATGCAAATTAACTGGTTTTCAATGGGAAATGCATCATTTGCATATCAAGCCACAGGTGATGTCATAAGCAGAAGACACATGTCAACACATCCTTATCATGTTTAGATATTTGCTGGCAGTTTTGCTAACACAATGTATAGATCATTTTCAATCATTTTTTATTCTCAACATTCACAGTATAAGCAGTGTTTGGGTGATACAGTCACAGTATAAGCAGTGTTTAGGTGATACAGTCACAGTATAAGCAGTGTTTGGGTGATACAGTCACAGTATAAGCAGTGTTTGGGTGATACAGTCACAGTATAAGCAGTGTTTAGGTGATACAGTCACAGTATAAGCAGTGTTTGGGTGACAGTGTCACAGTATAAGCAGTGTTTAGGTGATACAGTCACAGTATAAGCAGTGTTTGGGTGATACAGTCACAGTATAAGCAGTGTTTGGGTGATACAGTCCCACTATAAGCAGTGTTTGGGTGATACATTCCCACTATAAGCAGTGTTTGGGTGATACAGTCACAGTATAAGCAGTGTTTAGGTGATACAGTCACAGTATAAGCAGTGTTTGGGTGATACAGTCACAGTATAAGCAGTGTTTAGGTGATTCAGTCACAGTATAAGCAGTGTTTGGGTGATACAGTCACAGTATAAGCAGTGTTTGGGTGATACAGTCACAGTATAAGCAGTGTTTGGGTGATACAGTCCCACTATAAGCAGTGTTTGGGTGATACATTCCCACTATAAGCAGTGTTTGGGTGATACAGTCACAGTATAAGCAGTGTTTAGGTGATACAGTCACAGTATAAGCAGTGTTTGGGTGATACAGTCACAGTATAAGCAGTGTTTAGGTGATTCAGTCACAGTATAAGCAGTGTTTAGGTGATACAGTCACAGTATAAGCAGTGTTTAGGTGATAGAGTCACAGTATAAGCAGTGTTTGGGTGATACAGTCACAGTATAAGCAGTGTTTGGGTGACAGTCACAGTATAAGCAGTGTTTAGGTGACAGTCACAGTATAAGCAGTGTTTAGGTGATGCAGTCACAGTATAAGCAGTGTTTAGGTGATACAGTCACAGTATAAGCAGTGTTTGGGTGATACAGTCACAGTATGAGCAGTGTTTAGGTGATGCAGTCACAGTATAAGCAGTGTTTAGGTGATGCAGTCACAGTATAAGCAGTGTTTGGGTGATACAGTCCCACTATAAGCAGTGTTTGGGTGATACATTCCCACTATAAGCAGTGTTTGGGTGATACAGTCACAGTATAAGCAGTGTTTAGGTGATACAGTCACAGTATCAGCAGTGTTTGGGTGATACAGTCACAGTATAAGCAGTATTTGGCTGATAAAGTCACAGTATAAGCAGTGTTTGGGTGATCCAGTCACAGTATAAGCAGTGTTTAGGTGATACAGTCACAGTATAAGCAGTGTTTGGGTGATACAGTCACAGTATAAGCAGTGTTTAGGTGATGCAGTCACAGTATAAGCAGTGTTTAGGTGATGCAGTCACAGTATAAGCAGTGTTTTGGTGATACAGTCACAGTATAAGCAGTGTTTGGGTGATACAGTCACAGTATAAGCAGTGTTTGGGTGATACAGTCACAGTATAAGCAGTGTTTGGGTGACAGTCACAGTATAAGCAGTGTTTAGGTGATACTGTCACAGTATAAGCAGTGTTTGGGTGATACAGTCACAGTATAAGCAGTGTTTAGGTGATGCAGTCACAGTATAAGCAGTGTTTAGGTGATACAGTCACAGTATAAGCAGTGTTTGGGTGATACAGTCACAGTATAAGCAGTGTTTGGGTGATACAGTCCCACTATAAGCAGTGTTTGGGTGATACAGTCACAGTATAAGCAGTGTTTAGGTGATACAGTCACAGTATAAGCAGTGTTTGGGTGATACAGTCACAGTATAAGCAGTATTTGGCTGATACAGTCACAGTATAAGCAGTGTTTGGGTGATACAGTCACAGTATAAGCAGTGTTTAGGTGATACAGTCACAGTATAAGCAGTGTTTAGGTGATACAGTCACAGTATAAGCAGTGTTTGGCTGATACAGTCACAGTATAAGCAGTGTTTGGGTGACACAGTCACAGTATAAGCAGTGTTTAGGTGATACAGTCACATTATAAGCAGTGTTTGGGTGATACAGTCACAGTATAAGCAGTGTTTAGGTGATACAGTCACAGTATAAGCAGTGTTTGGGTGATACAGTCACAGTATAAGCAGTGTTTAGGTGATACAGTCACAGTATAAGCAGTGTTTAGGTGATACAGTCACATTATAAGCAGTGTTTGGGTGATACAGTCACAGTATAAGCAGTGTTTAGGTGATACAGTCACAGTATAAGTAGTGTTTGGGTGATACAGTCACAGTATAAGCAGTGTTTGGGTGATACAGTCACAGTATAAGCAGTGTTTAGGTGATACAGTCACATTATAAGCAGTGTTTGGGTGATACAGTCACAGTATAAGCAGTGTTTAGGTGATACAGTCACAGTATAAGCAGTGTTTGGGTGATACAGTCACAGTATAAGCAGTGTTTGGGTGATACAGTCACAGTATAAGCAGTGTTTGGGTGATACAGTCACAGTATAAGCAGTGTTTGGGTGATACAGTCACAGTATAAGCAGTGTTTAGGTGATACAGTCACAGTATAAGCAGTGTTTGGGTGATACAGTCACAGTATAAGCAGTGTTTAGGTGACAGTGTCACAGTATAAGCAGTGTTTAGGTGATACAGTCACAGTATAAGCAGTGTTTAGGTGATACAGTCCCTTTGAAAATGATGATCTTTAAACACTGTACAGGCAAGGGGTGTTTGGTCCCCTATAGACCATTATAGACCATAAATTGGCTGCTCTGTGTTTCTGGGGATCAGAGAAGCAGAGACAGGATCAGGGTATTTATCATGTTCTCAAAGCCCAAATGTCCCCAAATATCACTAGTAATGTACATTGGGCAGTGCAGCAGATCCATTGAATACATCCAGTATCCTTTACATATAGCCAGCGGGAGGCCACAGCCTCCTTGTGCTGCCACGGCCTCTCTCTGCTGCCAAGGCCTCTCTGTGCTGCCACGGCCTCTCTCTGCTTCCACGGCCTCACTCTGCTGCCACGGCCTCACTCTGCTGCCACGGCCTCTCTCTGCTTCCACGGCCTCTCTGTGCTGCCACGGCCTCTCTCTGCTGCCACGGCCTCTCTCTGCTGCCACGGCCTCTCTGTGCTGCCACGGCCTCTCTCTGCTGCCACGGCCTCACTCTGCTGCCACGGCCTCACTCTGCTTCCACGGCCTCTCTCTGCTGCCACGGCCTCTCTGTGCTGCCACGGCCTCTCTCTGCTGCCACGGCCTCTCTCTGCTGCCACGGCCTCTCTCTGCTGCCACGGCCTCTCTCTGCTGCCACGGCCTCTCTGTGCTGCCACGGCCTCTCTCTGCTGCCACGGCCTCACTCTGCTGCCATGGCCTCACTCTGCTGCCACGGCCTCTCTCTGCTTCCACGGCCTCACTCTGCTGCCACGGCCTCACTCTGCTGCCACGGCCTCCTTGTGCTGCCACGGCCTCTCTCTGCTGCCACGGCCTCTCTCTGCTGCCACGGCCTCTCTCTGCTGCCACGGCCTCACTCTGCTGCCACGGCCTCACTCTGCTGCCACGGCCTCTCTCTGCTGCCACGGCCTCTCTCTGCTGCCACGGCCTCTCTCTGCTGCCACGGCCTCTCTCTGCTGCCACGGCCTCACTCTGCTGCCATGGCCTCACTCTGCTGCCACGGCCTCTCTCTGCTTCCACGGCCTCTCTCTGCTGCCACGGCCTCTCTCTGCTGCCACGGCCTCTCTGTGCTGCCACGGCCTCTCTCTGCTGCCACGGCCTCACACTGCTGCCACGGCCTCACTCTGCTGCCACGGCCTCTCTCTGCTTCCACGGCCTCTCTCTGCTGCCACGGCCTCTCTCTGCTGCCACGGCCTCTCTCTGCTGCCACGGCCTCTCTGTGCTGCCACAGCCTCTCTCTGCTGCCACAATGCTCCTTTAGATAGAAGCCCCTCTAGTCTGGGCTTTTGCAAAGAATGCCTCTATAGCGCTGAGGATGTATACACTTATTATATAATACATGTATTTCACTGTATTGCACACAGACCCCAGGATATCCTTCACAACAGCAGAAATATGAAAACACTTTATAAACTCACAACCGGAACGTTGGGTTTTTAGGAGAGGTGCAAACGTTCCCATCCAGCATGATACATAGGATGTGATTTCTGTAATACGTCAGCCTCACCTCCGCACCATGGATATACATGTACAGGAGACATCCCCAGCCTTTGGAGGAATTAGCGGTGAATTACAGAACTGGGTGACGCTATGCTGAGCTTGTCCACCAGGACAGGAAGAATAGAAGCCAAGATGGATGATCTAAACGATGAGGCTTCATCCCGAACCATTAGCCATATGGACTTGGTTACCCACGAGCATGAAGAGCAGCTCCAAAAACGTGTGCAGAACATGGTCACTGAGTGATGTGCTCCATAATAAACTTCCTACCTGCTGTGAATTCAGTGCGATACATCAACTGTTCAAAAGTGCCAGGGACGGGTAAGCGCCCAGTGATTGATCAAAGCAACACCTTGTTCCATTTAACAATAGAGAAGAACCTCCATCAGTAACATGAGCACATCAGGAGGCCATGGAACAGATGGCCAAAATCGGCCTCGCACTTTCTAAAACCCATTGTTTTAGGACATATCATGGTAACCCACAGAGAAGGTTACCATCGTTTTTTAACCAGTTGTCCTTTGTTGAAAATGCATAAAATTATTTCCCCTAATACTGTTTTAATTTTTCTTGCCAGGCAGCATTGGATAATGTTGCGATAGTTTCCCCTTGTTTCACTAGTTTGAAGGGTTTCTTGTAGGCTATTCCCATTCGGATCCACAAGTAGGTGGACCTCTGACCAGCTAACTAACCACGGAGATCATTAGGGAGTTTTTTTTTGTAACTTCTTTAGTATCATTACTATCGTGAGATGTGGTCCAACTCCTTCCCATTAAAAACCACCCTTAACCCCAAACCATGTGCCAAGAAGCTCCTGTCTCAACTAGGACCTGAGGAAGGTCCACCTAAGAAGACAAGAGACTGAAGCCATTCTTAGTTCGACAAGCGGTGCCTTCGAGAGGCCTTCCTGTGGAGAATGTCGTAAATACTTCCTTCCGCTCTGCAGTACCTGAGATAAATCAATCCACAAACAAAAAGATATCAGTCAGCCGAAATACTTATCCCACAACTGGACTCACACCTCTACTGCAATTTGAAATGTCAGTATTCAAAATAATATTCCAACTGACTGAAACTCTTTCCATGAAATCTTCACTCAAACACCGACTCAGGATGAAACTGTTAGACTCATGAAAGCCACAATGAATGCTTCCACTTGCCTTGATAAAAATATATATATATATTTTTTTATCCCACAAATCACATACAGACGTAACCTGTTAAACCTAACACCGTCATTACAATCGCAAACCATAAGTTCCAAGAAATAATGTGGAAGACAGAACCGGAAGGCTTACATTTCACAGCATCTATAATGGAAGATAAATAAGGCCTTGAAATATACTCTGCGTAACGATAAACAGCCCCGGGGGCTTAAGAACGATTTTTGCGCTAGCAAGGTAAAGTGATTTCCCCCCCCCCTCTCTGTTCCCAAGAGTTCATCTTGGATCTGAGCTCTTGTGTAAGTTAGAAAAAGGGACTGAGAGCCAAGACGAGGATCTACTTCCCTCCGTGGCCCAAATGTAGCAATCCGTTGGGCGTCAAAGCCCCTCACATTAAAAAAAACGCCCTTAAAGGAATCTTATGAATAACCCCATTTAGGATCCACGGAGTCTTGCTCCTCATTGAGTCACCAAGAGGTGCTAGAAAACAATGGCTTGCCGCACATTTCAATGTCCTAAATCTAATGTTCATTACAGTTTAACTCTTTGAGCGCAAAGATTAGATTAGACATTTCCGGCCCCCCTGAAAAAAGACAACTAAAAAGTGGTTCCATGTCAGACCATTTTGTGTTTTGTAGATTGAGATGAAAGAAAGGACAGTTCGGACTTGGGAAAAATAAATAAGTAATCAGAGGCCTCCCCTAGAGAGTCATGGCCAAGCCATCAGCATCACATGGAGTAAGTAATCACTGCAGAGACACCGATCAGCCATAACATTATGACCACCTGCCTAATATTGTGTAGCTCCCCCTTTTGATGCCCAAACAGCCCTGACCCGTCGAGGCATGGACTCCACTAGACCTCTGAAGGTGTGCTGGGGTAACTGGCACCAAGACGTTAGCAGCAGATCCTTTAAGTCCTGTAAGTTGCGAGGTGGGGCCTCCATGGATCGGACTTGTTTGTCCAGCACATCCCACAGATGCTCGATTGGATTGAGATCTGGGGAATTTGGAGGCCAAGTCAACACCTTGAACTCGTTGTTGTGTTCCTCAAACCATTCCTGAACCATTTCTGCTTTGTGGCAGGGAGCATTATCCTGCTGAAAGAGGTCAATGCCATCAGAGAATACCGTTTCCATGAAAGGGTGTACATGGTCTGTAACAATGCTTAGGTAGGTGGTACGTGTCAAAGTAACATCCACATGAATGTCAGGACCCAAGGTTTCCCAGCAGAACATTACCCAAAGCATCACACTGCCTCCGCCAGCTTGCCACCTGTCAGTCCAAAGCATCACACTGCCTCCGCCGGCTTGCCACCTGTCAGTCCAAAGCATCACACTGCCTCCGCCGGCGTGCCCCCTGTCAGTCCAAAGCATCACACTGCCTCCACTGGCTTGCCACCTGTCAGTCCAAAGCATCACACTGCCTCCGCCGGCTTGCCACCTGTCAGTCCAAAGCATCACACTGCCTCCGCCGGCTTGCCACCTGTCAGTGGTCATAATGTTATGGCTGATCGCTGTACAGGGAGTGCAGAATTATTAGGCAAATGAGTATTTTGACCACATCATCCTCTTTATGCATGTTGTCTTACTCCAAGCTGTATAGGCTCGAAAGCCTACTACCAATTAAGCATATTAGGTCATGTGCATCTCTGTAATGAGAAGGGGTGTGGTCTAATGACATCAACACCCTATATCAGGTGTGCATAATTATTAGGCAACTTCCTTTCCTTTGGCAAAATGGGTCAAAAGAAGGACTTGACAGGCTCAGAAAAGTCAAAAATAGTGAGATATCTTGCAGAGGGATGCAGCACTCTTAAAATTGCAAAGCTTCTGAAGCGTGATCATCGAACAATCAAGCGTTTCATTCAAAATAGTCAACAGGGTCGCAAGAAGCGTGTGGAAAAACCAAGGCGCAAAATAACTGCCCATGAACTGAGAAAAGTCAAGCGTGCAGCTGCCACGATGCCACTTGCCACCAGTTTGGCCATATTTCAGAGCTGCAACATCACTGGAGTGCCCAAAATCACAAGGTGTGCAATACTCAGAGACATGGCCAAGGTAAGAAAGGCTGAAAGACGACCACCACTGAACAAGACACACAAGCTGAAACGTCAAGACTGGGCCAAGAAATATCTCAAGACTGATTTTTCTAAGGTTTTATGGACTGATGAAATGAGAGTGAGTCTTGATGGGCCAGATGGATGGGCCCGTGGCTGGATTGGTAAAGGGCAGAGAGCTCCAGTCCGACTAAGACGCCAGCAAGGTGGAGGTGGAGTACTGGTTTGGGCTGGTATCATCAAAGATGAGCTTGTGGGGCCTTTTCGGCTTGAGGATGCCTACTGCCACTTCCTGGAAGACACCTTCTTCAAGCAGTGGTACAGGAAGAAGTCTGCATCCTTCAAGAAAAACATGAAACAGGACAATGCTCCATCACACGCGTCCAAGTACTCCACAGCGTGGCTGGCAAGAAAGGGTATAAAAGAAGAAAATCTAATGACATGGCCTCCTTGTTCACCTGATCTGAACCCCATTGAGAACCTGTGGTCCATCATCAAATGTGAAATTTACAAGGAGGGAAAACAGTACACCTCTCTGAACAGTGTCTGGGAGGCTGTGGTTGCTGCTGCACGCAATGTTGATGGTGAACAGATCAAAACACTGACAGAATCCATGGATGGCAGGCTTTTGAGTGTCCTTGCAAAGAAAGGTGGCTATATTGGTCACTGATTTGTTTTTGTTTTGTTTTTGAATGTCAGAAATGTATATTTGTGAATGTTGAGATGTTATATTGGTTTCACTGGTAAAAATAAATAATTGAAATGGGTATATATTTGTTTTTTGTTAAGTTGCCTAATAATTATGCACAGTAATAGTCACCTGCACACACAGATATCCCCCTAAAATAGCTAAAACTAAAAACAAACTAAAAACTACTTCCAAAAATATTCAGCTTTGATATTAATGAGTTTTTTGGGTTCATTGAGAACATGGTTGTTGTTCAATAATCAAATTAATCCTCAAAAATACAACTTGCCTAATAATTCTGCACTCCCTGTATGTGTGTGACTGTGCACATATCACAAATAGCTCACACATCTGACATGTGCTGTGTTTGGTGGAGGAATTGCTGGGCATAAGAATTCTTAGTGTACAGCTGTATGTTCTGTTTCTGCAGAGCTGGTCTGGGGGTGGATCATGTACTTTTTGATGGCATCCTCAAATACTAAGTATTACAGAGCATGCAAAAACTAGAATATGGTTAGTGCAGCACAACGTAGCTTAACAACCAAAAAAAGAATTACAAATTTGGGATAGCCAACAGGTAGCTCTATAGCCGTTGCTAAGCTTCATTTCCCTTAATACCGTGCCACCTTATTGCTGGGTTGACACCAGGGCTGTTGTAGTTCCCCATCAGCCGACTAGCTACATGTTTGCTACCTCTGGGGAAGAAGGTAATATAATCTGTGGGTATCAGGTATGCCAGATGATGCAGAATGCCCACTATGTCCAAGCAGGAATCACAGGACATAAAAGGTTTATTGGAATTTTTAATCCAATTGCGATTTAAAAAAAAAGAGATGAAAATGATAAACACCGGGTACAAACAGTCCTGCATGTCTGCTACAAACCGTGTAAACTTAAATGTTGTTTTCTCTATTATCTGGATCATATGGGATTTTGGCTGATTTATGCTCATTGAGTCTGACTTTAATCTGCGTGAGGTTTGGCCCACATTTATTTTGCTACACGAGCTATATCTCAGCTGGACAGCTGATCTCAAAAGTGCCTGTCTTCAATTGCTTTAATGGGATTTGGATGGGTGCGTCAAATGCGCGTGGATTCTGTTACTTCTGTGCCTACGATGTCGGCAGGAAATGTCATGCTTGGTGTTGGTGATGGTTTTAGTTTTGTTGTCTGAGAGTTAAACACTGTGCTCCTGTTTTTGGTAGAGTTAACTTGTGTTACCTTGTTGTTTTATACATTTTATGCGCAGAATTTTTGTATACAAATACGTGCAAACCTTCTTGCGGAATCTCAGTTCCAGCTTTTGCTTAGTGGGTCAGTGCAGATGCACTGGGTCATTAGTGCCTGAACATGAGCAAGTTCATATTGAAGCTACTGAGTGCCTTCCTGCTTTTTTTTTGTATGTTTTTTTAAATTTTGTTTAAACAGTAGTAATTGGAGGGTCAGGACAGTTGTGTGATGATGTCACTGCACATCTCCATGCATATCTATGGGAGACTACCCTGTCTGTCAGGAGATGCTAGTGATATAATGGTAGTCTGGATTAATCCCCAGGAGAAAGCTTTCAAAAAGGTATGCTCACAGAGCTTACAATCTAGACACATCCTGTGTTTAATTTAAAAGGGATGATCCCATGGGTCTTTTTGTTATTATCTAAAGGGTTCAACCTGGATTGTTTTTTGTACTTGGGTTTAATATATGTGAAATGCACTTATTTTTTTTACTTTAAAACATATTACAGTTCTCGGCAGTTTTACATTGAAAATAATTTATCCAGGGTTTCTAAATTAAGGGACATCCAGCTCTGTGAATCATTAGTTTCCAATAAGGTCAGAAAAAAAAACAAAAAGAAAGAAAAAAAAAAATCTTCTACAAAACATCTATAAAACACACAAATAAAATGATAGATATTTGAACACAATCAGAGCACACAAGTCATGGATATTATTAGCAATTCTGGCTTAAGAGCAGAACAGATGTATCCTGTCTTCCTCTTTGGACCCCACTGACTTGGCTACTAACTCAGCTTAATATTAGCCCTGGAAGTTGTCACCCTGTGTGTGTGTCGCCTCACACAGTCTGACATCCAGGCGCATTCTACTTGGGTCTTCAGCCAGTGGGAGGGTGTGGAAGGCTGGAGACCAGGATATTATGGGATCCCCCAGCCAGTGGTATTTTGTGGGGTCTACGCCCAGAGCGACATCATTCCTTAAAACCCACAGATACAGATGTTCACTGTCTGCCAAGAGCTTACACAATAAAGACTGTAATTAACCCATTTACTGCACAGGCTGTGACATTTCATATGAAATTAGTAAGCCTGGCTACTTCTGACCGTGTCCGAATTAGATTGCAAGCTCTTCAGATCACTTCACATCTGCAGTGTTATAAGTGTTGCTTAGATCTCTCTTCGCTCAACCAAGATTCTATATATTATCTTTTTTGTCTACTTTCATTAAAACATTTGTATTTAAAATGTCTACACTTGATTCAATCTTTGCAATTAAACCTACCGAATTTCCCCGATTCTAAGATGCACTTTTACCCCATTTTAAAAGCTCTGGGAAAGGGGGGAAGTCTTAGTATCAGTGGCGTTTTACATTTGGTGGCTTAATTTGGCCACTGAATGTAAGACGCAATTTTTCCTCTCAGAAGCCGAGATTTTCGTCTCTGCCTCAGAGATTCGAGTCCCGGCAGCTGAAATTCGTCTTTAGGGTGACGTATAAGAGGGAGGAGTTTCGGCGCTGGATGACATGCTACGCTGTTGCGTTGGGGACAGTCCCCTTCCGAGGTCAAGGTAAAGAGAAATATTCTAAGCATTTCCTCAACCTCTTTTTCTCTAAGATGCTCCCCTGAAAAAGAGGTGCGTCTCAGAATCGATGGCAGCTTACACTCAAGGTAATATAGAGGGGCATGTACTAAAAAACACAAATATATTTTATGTGCAAAATTATTTTTGCGCTTTGCTCCTATTGCAATGTACTAAACATTTAACACTCCCATAGTACTTACGCGCAAATTGCGAATAAAAACAGGCAAGTTTGCGAATATTTTTTCTACCTCTTTTGATGGCGCTCGCTAAAGGCCGGTGTAATTTTCACAAGCAAATAAGAATTATTTTTCGCTAAATATTCGCTAAACTCTTTAGCGTGTGCAAATATAATAGCAATATATTAGCTCAACCGGAAAAATGCACGCTAAATAAAAATAAACGGAAGAGGCGCAAATCAGGGAAAAAAAGCGCAAAATGTTACAAATAGTCGCAAATTGCTCCTTACTCATGTTTTACCTACTTTTTTCCCCCACTGCACTTGTTTAGTACATGACCCCCATAGTAATTTAATTTCTAACCTGCAGTTTGGCTTTCATTTGTAATATTCAGGAAGCACCAAGTGTGTAGAACTATAATTTTACTTCTTTACAACAAATAAAATTAAGGGAAAAATGAAAAAAAAAGCAAAAAATGATCTATACATTATATCGGCACAACTGCAAGAAAATGCATAGATTAGGCCAATAATTGGCTTTAAGTTCTCTAGTCTGTCTCTTGTTCATCACATTACCTAGTGATTTAATCTGCAAATGACACATTTTATTCTCATGCAAAATCCATTTCTCTTTTAACCTATGTATTTGAATGTGAGTCTGCTAATGACAACTGGAGATCAGTTATTCTTCTCTCTATTCACAGTGCAAACTATGTTTGGCCAACTAAGAAAAGACCAACTACCTACCAATCCCTGGATGCCTTACTTAGCAACAAATTGGAAAACTATATTGAGACAATGGGGGCTATTCACTAACAGGTGAGTTGTGGGGAGTTGAACATTTGATCTCACCAATTTAGCTATACATTGTGCAGGGACAAACCGGGTGAGCTTACTTAGCATGGGGAAACTCACCATGGATAGCTAAACTAGTGTGATGACATGTTCATGTCACCTCTGCTGCAGCTCACCTTTTACTGAATAACCCCAGATATGTTCATCTCAGCTCACCTGACCTCACCTTATTTCAGCTGCAGCTCACATTTTACTGAATAGCCTCAATGTAATCTCATCCTGATGCGTGTGCATATATATATATATATATATAGATATATATATATATATACCCTTAACTATGTGACTGTTGTACACGTAGAAATTGCAAAAGAACCAAACAAAATATGGAGCACTTTACAATAAAGATATAATAAATGTACAGGCAAGTGACTGGTGAGCTAAAAAAAAGAGCAAGCTGCCTTACGCGTTTCACGCCTGAGGCCATTTTATTCGGAGTACTGCCGAGCACTGCTGCTCCAAGCGTCTCCAAGCATACAGCTCCTATCCAGAGCTTGAGCCTGACTCCCTCTTACTTCATAATAAAGGCATACTCAAAATGCAAATATGAAAAGTAAAAAAACTTGGGGCATATTACAGGGAAATCTTCATATGTTTGGATTCTGGTTCGGTTTCTTCAAGACGTGCTCAGCAGCAACGTAGAAACACATATACAGTGCACACTGTGGAATAAATGCAAACATTCCTGTTCAATTGATGGTAATAAACTCAGATTTGTTGGAGGAGGATAAATACCATTCAATATAACAAAGTAAGAAAAAATCTCTGCATCTGGGGCTTCGAGGAAAGGCAATGTATATATCCCAGCCTGAAAATCTACCTCCTTATACCCCCCCTTCGACAATTCAGCAATAATACTGTTAATTAATTAAAAGTATCACTGATACACTCACGAGAGTGACTAACAGATAAGCTTTTGATACAATTGTATCACACAGACAGGGATAAAGTCTGTTGCCTTCTGGAAAGGCGAAAATCTCTGACGTTCCAATGCGTTTCGCGTTACAGGCTGCTTGGCTAATAGAAATCCAGCCTAAAAATAAAAGGGGTACTCAGGTAGCTCCAACTTTCCATGGAATCCAAATGGCCCATTAATTAGAGCTACTCAGGGATTGCCGAAGAAATCCCAAATCAGAACTCCAAAAATGTGGAAGTTTTGGTAAGCCTCTGTCCTCCCGGTATATTTGTATGGGTAGGATTTGGGGTAATTATGGGAGGATTCGGCTATAGCATGAAATAATGGAAAACCAAATAATAATAGTAATTAAATGAAAAAATACATTAAAACAATATAAACAAAGTAAATAAACACAAATATAAATGTATTAATAATTTACATATAATAGAAACATTGAATGTGTCGGCAGATAAGAACCATTCGGTCCATCTAGTCTGCCCAATTTTTTTTTGAGTACTTTTATTAGTCCCCCGTTCCTGGTCTTATATCTAGGATAGCCTTGTGTCTATCCCACGCATGCTTAAACTCCTTCACTGTATTAACCTCTACCACTTCTGCTGGAAGGCTATTCCATACATCCACTACCCTCTCAGTAAAGTAATACTTCCTGATATTACTTTTAAAAAGTTGCCCCTCTAATTTAAGACTATGTCCTCTAGTTGTGGTAGTTTTTCTTCTTTTAAATATACTCTCTTCCTTTACTGTGTTGATTCCCTTTATGTATATAAATGTTTCTATCATATCCCCCCTGTTACGTCTTTTCTCCAAGCTATACATGTCAAGATGCTTTAACCTTTCCTGGTAAGTTTTATCCTTCAACCCATGAATGAATAATATAATGTTCTATATTATTAATGTTATATATAAGCCTTCTAATATATTAACATATTATTAATAATACGTTTTTTTTGTATTAAACATTTTTTATTTTATTCTTTAACACTTTTATGTGAAATTCGCAAGCTATATATATTGTAACCAAACTTGGGGCCTTTCCATCTTTTTTTTTGAGTAAGAGGAATCCTATAGACTGCCGGCAATAATTACCATTTTGGGCCAAAATCCACCAAATTGAGTAGCCGAAATTGCCGATCTCTATTTATTTGGTTAGAAGCGCCGATGTGGCCCGGGGGCATAGTGAGTAGAACTTGAAACCCTTTTTTTGGATCTTGCACACATTGACGGATAACCAGACCAGCAATGGGGAATCACAAGGTTACAAAACACTATTATTCAAGTCACAGCGGATTCTCAGCTGGGAGTGGAGCATCTTTTACAAATTAGACAGTAAAATGTCACAATCCAAGTGCATAACACTAAGGGGAAAAAATGAACAACTTGCACTCAACGCCTCCTGTGCTGCTGGGGCATGTAATGAATTACTCTGCCATCTCTACGCGGGGGGTTAAATCTGACATTTGCACAGGGTTTCTCTGGCGTGGGGGCTGTCTGGGAGTATAATCAGTATAATCTGCAGTATTTTACATTCCCTTCTTGCATATAATACTGCTCATTGCAGATCAGATCTTACTGACTTTAAGCTCACTGTATAAGACTGAAAAATCATTCAGCTGAGAATTTTTCTTATTCGGCTACTTGGGCCTTGAGTTTGAAATTCTCTTGTCAATTGCACTGCAGGCATGAAAGAGGGAAGTGACAAGAGAATTCCAAACGTAAGGCCAAAGTAGCCGAGTTGGAAAAATACATCCTTTTTTTTTCAACTACTTTGGCCTGAAGGTTGCCATTCCCTTGTCAAAGCCCCACAAGATCCAGGATCCACTGATATGTCTTGAACACCCTGGCATTCAGGTCAAATCGGCCCAGTTCAGAAACTGAAGCGTTGGAAGTATTTGGATCAGGACATATATATCCTTCTGCCCAAAGCTTCCATCACCCCCGAACATGCTCCGAATACAGAACTGAATAGCAAAGTGTAGAAGAATTAACATAAACATGTTATAAACACAACAATATTCAGATACACAATATATGAACGTTACATATTATAATAGAATATTTACATTAATATAAGAATTGTAAAATATTTAGAAAAAATTTGTTCTATTATTTTGCTCATTTACTTAATTTTTATTCCTTTAATGTGTCATGTTATTTTCTTTAATGCTTTTTATTTTATTACAGTTCAGGTCAGTTCAGGGGGGGCTGCAGCTATTTCCCCCATTGACTTCTATGGGAGGAATTCATCTATATTCGTAATTGCCATAGAACCACTTAGTTTCATGTTGGCTGATCTTGGTGTCTAAAAATATCCGAATTGGGGGCGTCGGAGTGACCTGAATTTGTGTCCTGATGTGACTGGAATCTGTCTGTAATTCGGGGGCACCATTAGGGGGTCGAATATAGGCCCACCCTGTAGTGAATGAGGAACATGTGATAAGCAGCGATAGAGAGATTTCTCTCCAGCTTTTCCTTAAAGACCCCACTCGAAGCAGCAACAAAAACTATCCAGTTTTATTACTTGTTCTCTATTACCTGTACTTTCTGAATTGCTACTGGTTTTTTTTATATAATTAATCTTAACTCCACCTACCTCTGATCCCAAGCATACAGCTGTACATGCGGCCATCTTTAGTGTGCTCTGCACAGGCTCCCAGTGAATGAATGTATGCGCACATTATAAGTATAATTATTATTTGGGATAGTTTGTTTCTTGCTTGTTTAAAACACTTTAAAATGTTGTTTTATTCCAGCCAGGTTGGTGGTACGAAGGTCCCTGGAAGCTGCAAACATAATATTTGTTAATAAATGAAATCTATCTAGTACAGATCCTACCATGTCTAAAAACACATCATTTTTACAATTATTTAACTTTAAACACATTCAAACGTTTGGTTTTTTTTGTTCACAAATAGTGTTGAGCGAACCCGAAACGCACTGTTACGGTTTTTGGACTCCGGACCCGAACACGGACATTTCACTGTATGTTCGTGTTGGAGTTCGGGGTTCGCCGATTACATTGTATGTAATGCTATGGGCTTTCTAAAAAACCTAAATAAGGTTTCATAAGGTTTCATAAGAATAGGGACTCTATTTCGGTTTATAGAATAGCAATAGCATTACATGTATTGCATAAACTGAAAGTCTATAAACCGAATGTCTTTCGGTTTATAGACTTTCGGTTTATGGAATACATGTAATGCTATTGGCTTTCAATAAAACGAAATAGAGTCCCCATTCATACGAATAGGTCAATTGACCTATTAGTATGAATGGGGATACTCTTACCCACATTTTACTTCATTTTGCAGCCCTCTAGCCCTTTCCAGGACTTTTTTAGAGGCATTTTAGTGGCCAAAAGTTCGGGTCCCAATTGACTTCAATGGGGTTCGGGTTCGTGATCAAGTTCGGTGTCAAGTTCGAGCCCGGACCCGGACGTTTTTTCGAATTTTGCCTGCCAAACCCGAACATCCAGGTGTCCGCTCAACTCTATTCACAAAGTTCATTTGTGAAAATGTATTCAAATCAGTTTCTCTTATCACCAATTAACTCTTTGTCAATCTGGTTTCTGGCAATAATAATATCTGTACACTAGGGGGCAGCAAACATACATGTTGTAAGAGGTCTGCTTTGCATATCATTGCCTTTTGCTGCCCTCTGGTGGCAAACAGAGATCCAGGCGCGGAATCCAAAGAGGGAGAAGAAATACATTTAGAACTCAATTCATGAAAGAGGGAATTGAGAAGGGAATTGTAAACATAAGGCCAAAGCAGCCGAGTCGGAACCCAATTATCTCATTCGGCTGAATGGGAGATTTTTTTCCCAACTTGGCTACTTCGGACTCACGTTTGTAACTGAGATGAACATTTAATCTGCCCTATTTGGCGATACATTTTACAGGAACAAGCCTGGCGCGTTTGTTTAGCGCAGACAATGTATCGCTAAATATTCATCCCAACTAAGCCCACCTTTTAGTGCATAGCCCCCACACAGAAGCCAGTCCCATGGTGAAACGCGTTGCAGATTTCGGAGCTGTGTGTTTCTGTATCGTGTTCTTGATTTTTTCATCCGTCACCCTTTCCACAGAGGATCCTGTGCCTATATGTGAATTATGACTGTATATTACATTTATATCTATACTGGCATATGATTCCTGCTCCATCTCCTCTCTACGGGATCCGCTGTGGGTCCAATTTGGAGTAATATGGAGGGAATATGTGAGTGCTTTATATATATTTATAATCGGGCCATGTATATATATATATATTTATAATCGGGCCATGTATATATATATATATTTATAATCAGGCCATGTATATATATATATATTTATAATCGGGCCATGTATATATATATATATTTATAATCGGGCCATGTATATATATATATATATTTATAATCAGGCCATGTATATATATATATATATTTATAATCAGGCCATGTATATATATATATATATTTATAATCAGGCCATGTATATATATATATATTTATAATCGGGCCATGTATATATATATATATATTTATAATCGGGCCATGTATATATATATATATTTATAATCGGGCCATGTATATATATATATATTTATAATCAGGCCATGTATATATATATATATTTATAATCGGGCCATGTATATATATATATATATTTATAATCGGGCCATGTATATATATATATATTTATAATCGGGCCATGTATATATATATATATTTATAATCGGGCCATGTATATATATATATATTTATAATCGGGCCATGTATATATATATATATTTATAATCAGGCCATGTATATATATATATATTTATAATCGGCCATGTATATATATATATATTTATAATCGGGCCATGTATATATATATATATTTATAATCGGGCCATGTATATATATATATATATATATTTATAATCGGGCCATGTATATATATATATATTTATAATCAGGCCATGTATATATATATATATTTATAATCGGCCATGTATATATATATATATTTATAATCGGGCCATGTATATATATATATATATTTATAATCGGGCCATGTATATATATATATATTTATAATCGGGCCATGTATATATATATATATTTATAATCGGGCCATGTATATATATATATATTTATAATCGGGCCATGTATATATATATATATTTATAATCGGGCCATGTATATATATATATGTTTATAATCGGGCCATGTATATATATATATATTTATAATCGGGCCATGTATATATATATATATTTATAATCGGGCCATGTATATATATATATATTTATAATCGGGCCATGTATATATATATATATTTATAATCGGGCCATGTATATATATATATATTTATAATCGGGCCATGTATATATATATATATTTATAATCGGGCCATGTATATATATATATATTTATAATCGGGCCATGTATATATATATATATATATTTATAATCGGGCCATGTATATATATATATATATTTATAATCGGGCCATGTATATATATATATATTTATAATCGGGCCATGTATATATATATATATTTATAATCGGGCCATGTATATATATATATATTTATAATCGGGCCATGTATATATATATATATTTATAATCAGGCCATGTATATATATATATATTTATAATCGGGCCATGTATATATATATATATATTTATAATCGGGCCATGTATATATATATATATATTTATAATCGGGCCATGTATATATATATATATTTATAATCGGGCCATGTATATATATATATATTTATAATCGGGCCATGTATATATATATATATTTATAATCAGGCCATGTATATATATATATATTTATAATCGGGCCATGTATATATATATATATTTATAATCAGGCCATGTATATATATATATATTTATAATCGGGCCATGTATATATATATATATATATTTATAATCGGGCCATGTATATATATATATATTTATAATCAGGCCATGTATATATATATATATTTATAATCGGGCCATGTATATATATATATATTTATAATCGGGCCATGTATATATATATATATTTATAATCGGGCCATGTATATATATATATATTTATAATCAGGCCATGTATATATATATATATTTATAATCGGGCCATGTATATATATATATATTTATAATCGGGCCATGTATATATATATATATTTATAATCGGGCCATGTATATATATATATATTTATAATCGGGCCATGTATATATATATATATTTATAATCAGGCCATGTATATATATATATATTTATAATCGGGCCATGTATATATATATATATTTATAATCGGGCCATGTATATATATATATATTTATAATCGGGCCATGTATATATATATATATTTATAATCGGGCCATGTATATATATATATATTTATAATCGGGCCATGTATATATATATATATATTTATAATCGGGCCATGTATATATATATATATTTATAATCGGGCCATGTATATATATATAAATTTATAATCAGGCCATGTATATATATATATATATATTTATAATCGGGCCATGTATATATATATATATTTATAATCGGGCCATGTATATATATATATATTTATAATCAGGCCATGTATATATATATATATTTATAATCGGGCCATGTATATATATATATATTTATAATCGGGCCATGTATATATATATATATTTATAATCAGGCCATGTATATATATATATATATTTATAATCAGGCCATGTATATATATATATATTTATAATCAGGCCATGTATATATATATATATTTATAATCAGGCCATGTATATATATATATATTTATAATCAGGCCATGTATATATATATATATTTATAATCGGGCCATGTATATATATATATATATTTATAATCAGGCCATGTATATATATATATATTTATAATCGGGCCATGTATATATATATATATATTTATAATCGGGCCATGTATATATATATATATATATTTATAATCGGGCCATGTATATATATATATATTTATAATCGGGCCATGTATATATATATATATTTATAATCGGGCCATGTATATATATATATATATTTATAATCGGGCCATGTATATATATATATATTTATAATCGGGCCATGTATATATATATATATTTATAATCGGGCCATGTATATATATATATATTTATAATCGGGCCATGTATATATATATATATTTATAATCAGGCCATGTATATATATATATATTTATAATCGGGCCATGTATATATATATATATTTATAATCAGGCCATGTATATATATATATATATATTTATAATCGGGCCATGTATATATATATATATATATTTATAATCGGGCCATGTATATATATTATAACCTCGATAAAGGTCCAGAACGTGGACCGAAACGTCGACTGCTTATATGTACTTCATCTGAGTATCGACCCTAATACAATGAATTTTCTTTGATCTTCAAGACCTGTGAGTGCGTATTTTCTTCTTTCTTTGGATTTGTATATATATATATATATATATATATATATATATATATATATAGCGCAATTCCATCATCATTTTATATATTTGCAATATTACACAATTGCTGACAGTCAGCATCTGATCAGCCAATCAGAACAGGGGATCCTTCTGATGGGGTGTGAGAAGCACCAGCACTCTCTGTCTCTCTCTGTGTGTGTCTGTCTCTCTCTGTGTGTGTCTGTCTCTCTCTCTCTGTGTGTCTGTCTCTCTGTCTCTGTCTCTCTCTGTGTGTGTCTGTCTCTCTCTCTGTGTGTGTCTGTCTCTCTCTCTGTGTGTGTCTGTCTCTCTGTCTCTGTCTCTCTCTGTGTGTGTCTGTCTCTCTCTCTGTGTGTTCGTCTCTCTCTGTCTCCCTCTCTGTGTGTGTGTCTGTCTCTCTCTGTCTCTCTCTGTGTGTCTGTCTCTCTCTCTCTCTCTGTGTGTCTGTCTGTCTCTCTCTCTCATATCTTACAAATCTTAAGCCATGTCTCTTTCGATATGTTACCGTGTATAACGTGTGCACCTCTAGTAAAACATTTTGTAAAGAGATAAAAATATTCGGCAATGTTTATCTTGTGATCGCCAAGAATGACAGCCTAGATAAAGACAAGTTTATAACAGAGATATATATTTATATTTTGCAACTCAAATTACAGTGTCACACTTTATAGCATTTATTTTAAGTGATGGTTTATTTAATGGGTCATCGCTAAAGCATGCAAACAAGGCAGATCCTAACCTACTTCAAAAATCAAATAGGCACCCAACCCAAAAAACAAAATAAATGTAATTAATACTGTGCGGCAGAACAGTGTGTTTAGGGTTGGATCAGTGTATAGGTATGCAGGATCACTGTTATAGTGTTATATTTATTGTTTAGATTGAAGCCTAGGTTTGGAAGTTATGTCAGGTGTTTTTTATCTGGTACACATGCAGCAGGATTTGCCATTTCCATTCTACAGATGTTGCACAATGAGGTGAGGAGCATCATCACTTCTGGAATGCCTGATCCTAGGCTTCTGTGGGAATTTTGATAATTGATGCTGATTGGCTAGAAAAATATGGTCTGTGCGCACATGAGCTTCTGCAGAAGTTTTTTTTGGGGGTGGCTGGAAATAAAGATATTAAACAGACTGTCACCATAAATATGGCTCATCCTGTTATAATGATCAAAATTGGCAAAATTGGATGAAAAGGTAAAAGAATAAGAGAAATACATGTTTTAAATGCATCTATGGAGTCTCCTGCTTATGACATCATCTTGGGACTTGATATGCAAATTAAACATTTTCCATAGATAATTAGTTAATTTGCATATTAAGCCATTTAGTCATTTGTTTGCAGTTTTAGTAGATTCTCCATCATTTGTATACTCTACATGCACAGTATACTCTATGTTTAGGTGACAGAGAGACCGGTTCTTTAAATAAAATTCTACAAATAGCGAAAGATCTTCTAAACCTTTTTCTTGTAATAATTTTCTTGTGTCGGGGAAACTGACAAGTGAACTGCAGAAATCAGGCAGTATTAGCGGAATACAGAATTACAGCTAGTAATGCGTGATTATTGCAGTGCCTTTGTCAGGTCACTGTTGAAGGGATAGAGGTCAGTGTTTTAGGAGGTTACTACTACTTTAATACAGCACCGCATTCCTATAGCCCAGCCTTAGTATAAAGAGCAGTCATCCAAAGCAATGTAACCACACCCTGCCTGAGAATGAACCTTATTAACCCCCTGCATCCCAGGCCAAAGCCTAGCGCTACAATACACTACTAGCACATAGTTGCCAACATTCGCCATGTTTCCAGGGACACATATTTGTTCCACATGCTGCAGAAAGAGCATGCAAAGTGCAGCCCGGCAGTATGTAGGATGGATATACACACAGACACAATCCAATTAATCAGGGTGGAGATCTCATGTGACCTGCCATGATTAATTAATTGGATTGTGTCTGTGCGTATATCCATCCTACATACTGCCGGGCTGCACGTTGCATGCTTTTTCTGCAGCTTGTGGAACAAATATGTCTCCCTGGGAACATGGCCTATGTTGGCAACTATGTGCTAGCAGCCGTGAAGGAGACATGTCTGGTCCCTCTATACAGCTTACAGGGGTGTCTGGTCTCTCTATGCAGCTTACAGGGGGTGTCTGGTCTCTCTTTACAGCTTATAGGGATGTCTGGTCTCTCTTATACAGCTTACAGGGATGTCTGGTCTCCCTATACAGCTTACAGGGATGTCTGATGTATCTATACAGCTTACAGGGATGTCTGGTCTCTCTATTTAGCTTACAGGGGTGGAGGTCAATGGAGGTCAATCTTTGAACCCGTGCATGTAGGTCAATCTCTGAACCCATGCATGGAGGTCAATCTCTGAACCCAGGCATGGAGGTCAATCTCTGAACCCAGGCATGGAGGTCAATCTCTGAACCCATGCATGGAGGTCAATCTCTGAACCCAGGCATGGAGGTCAATCTCTGAACCCATACATGGAGGTCAATCTCTGAACCCAGGCATGGAGGTCAATCTCTGAACCCAGGCATGGAGGTCAATCTCTGAACCCATACATGGAGGTCAATCTCTGAACCCATACATGGAGGTCAATCTCTGAACCCGTGCATGGAGGTCAATCTCTGAACCCAGTCATGGAGGTCAATCTCTGAACCCATGCATGGAGGTCAATCTCTGAACCCATACATGGAGGTCAATCTCTGAACCCATACATGGAGGTCAATCTCTGAACCCGTGCATGGAGGTCAATCTCTGAACCCAGTCATGGAGGTCAATCTCTGAACCCATGCATGGAGGTCAATCTCTGAACCCATGCATGGAGGTCAATCTCTGAACCCATACATGGAAGTCAATCTCTGAACCCGTGCATGGAGGTCAATCTCTGAACCCATACATGGAAGTCAATCTCTGAACCCATACATGGAAGTCAATCTCTGAACCCATACATGGAGGTCAATCTCTGAAACCATGCATGGAGGTCAATCTCTGAACCCATGCATTGAGGTCAATCTCTGAATCCATACATGGAGGTCATTAGGTTACTAGGTTGTTGTTGTATTACAGTACACTGTGGACAACATACAGCCTTCATAATATCTGATGCAGACTTGAATAAAACAGTGATGTGGGGACTTTAAAGGTGCTAATCACCTATAGTATCTGAAAGTGTTATTTTAGTTACTGTATGTACTGCATCATGTATAGTAAACAAAAAAACCCAGATCTATCATATTAGTTTCCTTCCCAACACGTTCCATCTCCTAACAAACTGCAAATAAAGTCTAATAATTGTGTGTTGCTATAGTAACAGTACTGCCCCTCTCTCTCTCCAAGCCCCTCCTTATTGGAATGCCACTGAATTTAGAAGACCCGCCCATCTCTCCAAGCCACTCCTTATTGGAATGCCACTGAATTTAGAAGCCCCGCCCATCTCCCCAAGCCCCTCCTTATTGGAATGTCACTGAATTTAGAAGCCCCGCCTCTCTCTCCAAGCCCCTCCTTATTGGAATGTCACTGAATTTAGAAGCCCCGCCCATCTCCCCAAGCCCCTCCTTATTGGAATGTCACTGAATTTAGAAGCCCCGCCCATCTCCCCAAGCCCCTCCTTATTGGAATGTCACTGAATTTAGAAGCCCCGCTGAAATTATTTTCAATGTAAAACTTCAGGGGAACCGTACATTGTTTTAAAGTAAAAATAAGTGCGTTTTCACAATAAACAGAACAAAATCCAGGCGGAACTGGTGAATTGTGGGGAGCGGAATAAAATGTATGTATTACATTGTAACTAATTCTGCTCGCAGCAGAGATTCTGTTGGTAGATAGTGTTGCTGTGCCTTTTAAAAGTGGGAGATCCCATCCAAAAATGACTGCCGCATCCCTGGAAGTGGGTGGAGCTTTGGGAATATAATAGGCAGGGTTAAGCAGGTGGTCCGTCACACAGCCCTCAACCCCAAGGCCTCTGCTTTAAACCTTGCAGTCACAGCTTGATTGGCATTTCCAGCGATCAGAGATCATTAAATTCCATGAAAATCAACTGTGGGGGACATGGTATAACTGGGGGGGATGGGACTCTTCATCGCGGCTGCTTCCGCGCAGCCGCTTCACCGCCGACTCTGCAGCACAACACAGATCGTTGCTGGAGATTTCATCGCGGGACATTTCTTCGCTAAAGGTAAGTATTTTACCTATTTTAGTTTAAGGGTGATTAGAATTAGGGTTTAGGGGTTTAGAATTAGGGTTTAGGGGGTTAATTTTAGTATTAGGGTTTGTGGTTAATTTTAGTATTAGGGTTTGGGGGTTAGTATTAGGGGTCGGGGGTTAGTATTAGGGTTTAGGGGGTTAGTATTAGGGGTCGGGGGTTAGTATTAGGGTTTAGGGGGTTAGTATTAGGGGTCGGGGGTTAGTATTAGGGTTTAGGGGGTTAGTATTAGGGGTCGGGGGTTAGATTAGATTAAACGGCCGCGTTATTCTTCATTGCTGACAGTTCAGCGTTCTAACTGCCGCGCTGAACTGTCAGCGATGAAGATGCGTTGAAGAAGTGTCCTAGACCCTAACTGGGGGGGTCTTAGCAAACCAGTGAGATCGCCAGGAGATAACTTTCCAGGTACCTCATTGGGGTCTATTCACAAAAAGGTGAGATTCGGTGAGATAAGGGGAGATGACCATCTTATCTATACATGGTGCAGGTGAGTTTGCTGATCTGGGGAAATCTACCAGGATTCCCTGCACCATGTATAGCTAAATCAGTGAGATGATATCGTCATTGCAACTCCTGTTTTATTGAATAGCCCCAATCTTCTCAGTCAGTAGATATCGGATTAGACGTGAGTAGATGTTGTTTGCAAACAGAATCCCTGTTTACTGCAGTGTCGGTAAAATACAGAATAATTCCAGCACTGGAAATGTACAAAGCATTCTATACATTAAGAGGGGCATGTACTAAAAAAACACAGGTATATTTTATGTGCATTTAACACTCAAATAGTAAATTCGAGCAAATTGTGAATAAAAACTGGCAAATATGCGAATATGTTTTCTACCTCTTTTGATAGCGCTCGCTAAAAGCTAATTTTCAAACAAGAATTATTTTTCACTAAATATTCGCAAATCTCTTTAGCGTGCGCGAATATAATCGCAATTTATTAGCGCAACCGGAAAAATGCCCGCTAAATAAAAATAAACGGAAGAGGCGCAAATCAGGGGAAAAAAAGCGCCGAATGTTCCAAATAGTAACAAATTGCTCCTTACTCATGTTTTACCTACTTTCCCCCCCCCCCACTGCGCTTGTTTAGACCCCCCTAAATATCTGTTATGGTCACAACTTTGTATGATAAAAATAGACTAATGAGGGCAATTCAGACAATAAGGCTTTGTTGATGAAAGCGAAAGCGGCAGGGAATTGAGAAGGGAACTTCAAATGTAAGGTTAAAGTAACAGAGTTGGAAAATGTTCCATCCATTGATGCTAAGACCTGCCTCCTCCAGTACATGCTTTGTCTGTTCTTTTTGCCCACTTGAATTGTCTCTGCCTGAGGCTTCCTAGATTTAAACACCTCCATTGGCTTATACTCAATAAAGAGAGAAGAGTGGGGAATTGAGAAGGGAATTTCAAACTTTAGACCAATGAAGCCGAGTTGGAAAAATGCGGCTCCAGTGCGGCTGTATGGCAGAATTTTTCCAACTCGGCTACTTTGGCCTTAATTTTGACATTCCCGTCTGAATTCCCTGCAATTCTCTCTTTATTGAGTAGAATCTTCAATCCTCAGGACCCCAGTCTCCCCATTCCCTGTGTCCTTCATCCTTCGAGGTGGATAGAATGAGTACCATTAAATTGGGTAATGATTAGAGTTGAGCGGACACCTGGATGTTCGGGTTCGGCAGAACTTCGAAAAAATGTCCGGGTTCGGGCTCGAACTTGACCCCAAGCTTGACCCCGAACCCCATTGAAGTCAATGGGGACACGAACTTTTGGGGACTAAAATGCCTCTAAAAAAGTCCTGGAAAGGGATAGAGGGCTGCAAAATGAAGTAAAATGTGGGTAAGAGTGTCCCCATTCATACGAATAGGTCAATTGACCTATTCTTATGAATGGGGACTCTATTTCGGTTTATAGAAAGCCCATAGCATTACATACAATGTAATCGCCGAACCCCGAACTCCAAACCGAACATACAGTGGAATGTCGTTGTTCGGGTCCGGGATCCAAAAACCGTAATGTTCGGTACGAACCCAAACAGTGCGGTTCGGGTTCGCTCAACACTAGTAATGATCACATCCACTAGATGTTGGAAAGCAGAGCATATGTGACTGTACCTTCCTGGTTCAGCACTTTATTATTATACAAGACTGTTATGTAAGTGAGACCAGCCAAATGTAATCTTGTCTGTGATTGCTGGGTCTCTTGTGTAGTGCAAACCTGTCTGGCATGTTGGATCTGCTCTTGTGGATGAGGATTGTCAGATTTGCCCTTGGAACAACTTCCTCCGTCATGGCAAAAATTAACGAAACTAAGAAACTAATTAGAAATTCACACGTATTTAATTTGTAGTGCAAGCAGTTAAAATGGACAAAAAAAAAAGTGGTTTATAGCAGTGATGGCTAACCTTGGCACTGCAGATATTTGGGAACTACATACATAAATCCCAACTCTTGCACCAGGCAAATTGGGGCACAGTGGGGGGATAGAGGTAAAGGACGGCAGGACTTTTCTCCCAAATTGGGGCTGTGCAACAGTTGGGAAGCTATATCCCATCACATGTAGAGAGACGTAAGGCTGGCTGAGCATCATGGGATATGCAGTTTTCATATGCAGTGTATTTCAGTGACAGAATGTCTTTAAGGTTGTTTTTCAGCCCTGTGCAATAACACTTTTCTTGGCAAGGTAAATAAACATGTTGATTAGTTTGAACAAGTCTTATCTGGCGAAATGAGACATGTAATGTGATCTGATTATTCAATGAACATTTCTTAAATCATTTAGTTTTTGTATAAGCCAAGCTCAGTCCCTTCTCACTATTACTTCCAGTATAGCAGACCTCCAAACATTTCAAATGGACCAAGGGAGGACGGTTTAGGTTTAAGGGAGTGGCTTGTGGGCGTGGCCAGTTTCTGGCAAATTCCAAATATCTTAGGTGTTTTGAAAACGTTTTGCTTTTATGTAATTAAAGGTTAATTAGAATATATATTTACACAAACTAATTTATAATCTGCTGACACACACATTTCACCCAAGCGAATCGGGCCCCCGGGGGGGCAGAGTGTGGGAGGTTGGAACTTTCACTAGTCCTGACAGCTCTATTCTCCTTCTCCAGAGACCCCAGAGAATGCAAGCAGGACTACAGAATAGTCGGACAGAGGCAGAGCTCGGCGGGTAGCAGGACAGACCCCCCACATCAGGACTGTACTATGCAAATGTACTCAAAACATGCTTTCTTTGGCACCCTCAGCCATAGTTGCCAACATCGGCCATGTTTCCAGGGACACATTTTTGTTCCACATGCTGCAGAAAGAGCATGCAAAGTGCAGCCTGGCAGTATGTAGGATGGATATACACACAGACACAATCCAATTAATTAATCAGAATGGATATCTCATAGAACCTACCCTGATTAATTCATTGGATTGTGCCTATATCCATCCTACATACTGCCGGGCTGCACATTGCCAGGGCCGTCTTTAACGCGGGGCAAACGGGGCAGCTGCCCTGGGACCATTTACTCCTGGGGGGCCCCAAGGCAGCTGTCCCGTGGGCCCCCAGCCCCTGCTGCCGCGTTCACAGCGCATTGCGCTTGTGAACGCTTTTTTCCGGCAAGCCGCATCCGATGGATGCGACGGCCGAAAAAAAAACTGACGCCGGATGTGACGTCGCGTCACATCCGGTTTCTGTTTCCCTCCTCCGTGCAAGAGGGAAGACTGCACGGAGGAGACATCCGGCGGGGGACACGGAGCAGCTTCATGTAAGTACGGGGGGGGGGGGGGGGGCTGGCTGGCACAATATTACTGGGCATCTGGCTGGCACAATATTACTGGGCTCTGACTGGCACAATATTACTGGTATCTGACAAGCACAATATTCCTGGTATCTGACTGGCACAATATTACTGGGCTCTGACTAGCACAATATTACAGGTATCTGGCTGGCACAATATTACAGGTATCTGGCTGGCACAATATTACTGGGCATCTGGCTGGCACAATATTACTGGGCTCTGACTAGCACAATATTACAGGTATCTGGCTGGCACAATATTACAGGTATCTGGCTGGCACAATATTACTGGGCATCTGGCTGGCACAATATTACTGGGCATCTGGCTGGCACAATATTACTGGGTATCTGACTGGCACAATATTACAGGTATCTGGCTGGCACAATATTACTGGGCATCTGGCTGGCACAATATTACTGGGCATCTGGCTGGCACAATATTACTGGGCTCTGACTGGCACAATAATACTGGGCATCTGACTGGCACAATATTACTGGGCATCTGACTGGCACAATATTACTGGGGTCTGAATTTCACAATATTCCTGGGCTCTGACTGGCACAATATTCCTGGGCTCTGACTGGCACAATATTCCTGGGCTCTGAATGGCACAATATTACTGGGCTCTGAATGGCACAATATTACTGGGCTCTGAGTGGCACAATATTCCTGGGCTCTGAATGGCACAATATTACTGGGCTCTGAATGGCACAATATTACTGGGCTCTGAGTGGCACAATATTCCTGGGCTCTGAATGGCACAATATTACTGGGCTCTGAATGGCACAATATTACTGGGCTCTGACTGGCACAATAATACTGCGCTCTGAATGGCACAATATTACTGGCATCTGAATGGCACAACAATTATGGCATATGTGTGTGGGGGGGGGGGGGGTAACATTGCGATGGATGGCGGGATTGCATGCAGGGGAGGGGGCAGGGTCCAGGGGGCCCAAGCAAATGCTTGCCCAGGGTCCAATCACTATTAAAGACGGCCCTGCACATTGCATGCTCTTTCTGCACCATGTGGAACAAATATGTGTCCCTGGAAACATGGCCGATGTTGGCAGCTATGCCCTCAGCCTTTGCATTTCCATGTGCACTCATGAATGGCCAGGGATATGTGTGCCGCCGTGTACATTTTGTACCGGCCTCATATACATTTACAGGCAGCCTTGCAGTGTGTAGAAGATAAGTGACCAGAAGGAAATCAATTAACTAATCAATGTGGTTCTGTGGGATCCTGGGGTGTACTTTGATGAAAGGGGGGGTTCTGGTAGGACCTGGGTGCCACACAAGTGGGGGAGCATCAAATGAGGCTTGGGGGACAGAGCTGATACAGGTAAACTGGGAACAGTCATGGTGATGTTCAAACTGTTTAGGGGAAAGATGACACTGCCAATGTGCTTTGGGGCACATATGGCACCGGCCAGCTGTACGAAAAAAAGGAATGGTTTTTACATTTAAAAAAGGAGGTCACATACTGGTGCCAAATATCCTAGGTACACGCCTGGTGGGATCCGCTACTTGACTGATTTCATTCTGGTTACATATAACTTCTACATACTATAAAGCAGCATGCTAACATCATATGTAGCTGGTAAGAAATGGCTGAGGTGGCCACCTTTACCCCAGAGCAACATTGGGAATAATCAACTGTGCAGGTCTTTATTAAAACGGGTCACTGCATAAAATCAGCTGTAGCCCCCCCCCCCCCCCCCCAAATAATCTTAATGCATAGCCCCATACTCACTGATCTACCTGTTACAGTCTGTGTAAGTGGAAACCTTGGGCAGCTGCCCCTTTGTCCTTGAGGAAAAAAACAGCAGAAGAAGTTTAAGGGCAATGCAAAAAAATACCTGAACAATGTGTCTCAGCTTGAGAAACATTAACGCAAACACAGTATATACAACACAAACACAGTATATAAACACAAACACAGTATAAATACAACACAAACACAGTATATAAACACAAACACAGTATAAATACAACACAAACACAGTATATAAACACAAACACAGTATATATACAACACAAACACAGTATATAAACACAAACACAGTATAAATACAACACAAACACAGTATATAAACACAAACACAGTATATATACAACACAAACACAGTATATATAACACAGTATATACAACACCAACACAGTATATAAACAACACAAACACAGTATATACAACACAAACACAGTATATATAACACAGTATATACAACATCAACACAGTATATAAACAACACCAACACAGTATATAAACAACACAAACACAGTATAAATACAACACAAACACAGTATATACAACACAAACACAGTATATACAACACAAACACAGTATATAAACACAAACACAGTATATACAACACAAACACAGTATATAAACACAAACACAGTATATATACAACACAAACACAGTATATATAACACAGTATATACAACACCAACACAGTATATAAACAACACAAACACAGTATATAAACAACACAAACACAGTATAAATACAACACAAACTCAGTATATACAACACAAACACAGTATAAATACAACACAAACTCAGTATATACAACACAAACACAGTATATATACAACACAAACACAGTATATACAACACAAACAAAGTATATAAACAACACAAACACAGTATATAAACAACACAAACACAGTATATACAACACAAACACAGTATAAATACAACACAAACTCAGTATATACAACACAAACTCAGTATATACAACACAAACACAGCATATACAACACAAACAAAGTATATAAACAACACAAACACAGTATAAATACAACACAAACTCAGTATATACAACACAAACACAGTATAAATACAACACAAACTCAGTATATACAACACAAACACAGTATATATACAACACAAACACAGTATATACAACACAAACACAGTATAAATACAACACAAACACAGTATATATACAACACAAACTCAGTATATACAACACAAACACAGCATATACAACACAAACACAGCATATACAACACAAACAAAGTATATAAACAACACAAACACAGTATATAAACAACACAAACACAGTATAAATACAACACAAACACAGTATAAATACAACACAAACACAGTATATATACAACACATACACAGTATATAAACAACACAAACACAGTATATAAACAACACGAACACAGTATATACAACACAAACACTGTATATAAACAACACAAACACAGTATATACAACACAAACACAGTATATAAACAACACAAACACAAACACAAACACAGTATATACAACACAAACACAGTATAAATACAACACAAACACAGGCAAAATTCGAAATAGCTTCCTTAGGGGGTTTTGCTTCTTTTGGATAAAAATCTGTAATGATAGGTAGAAGGGTTGAACTTGATGTCCCAGCGTATCTTAAACCTTTATATATGTAAAATGTGTTTGTTTGTGGCACAGTGCTGCAGAACAACGTTGTGCAAACAAATAAGCAAACGGGGAGGGGGGGGGGAGGGGGGTGAAGGGGAAACCAAATGTGTCCCCAAGGAATAGTAAGAGTGAGAGAGGGATTGACATTGTGCAAGGTTGCATTACTTCGGACAGCCGCAGGGGGGCACTGGTCAGCACACCTCCCCATGCGCCCTGGAGCCCGGTGCAGTCAGTGTGCTGGGAAAGTTTGCTGAGAGCAGCTGCTGGGAGTGAGCTCTGCGGATTGTGGGCGCTCAGGAAACACATTGCACCCCTGGAACTAGCAGGTAAAGGGGGGCAGCAGGGCCACACTCACTGCCTTACTATGTGCGAGATTCGGGGCTGGGCTCCTGATTAACCTGTTCAGTGCGGAGGGGGCAATATATTGGGGGAGGGGACAGGTTCCCCTCCGTGGTGCCCGTAGATACCTGTCTGGGCATAACAAGGAGAGAGCGTGGCAGCGAGTGGGCAGAGGGGTCTGATCACCTGGCAGGGAGAGCTAGGTACCTGGGATCAGGTCACCTGGCAGGGAGGAGTGTGTACGGGTCTGATCACTTGGCATGGAGGGGGTCTGATCACTTGGCATGGAGGGGTCTGATGACTTGGCATGGAAGGGTCTGATCACTTGGCATATAGGGGTCTGATCACTTGGCATGGAGGGGGTCTGATCACTTGGCATGGAGGGGTCTGATGACTTGGCATGGAGGGGTCTGATGACTTGGCATGGAAGGGTCTGATCACTTGGCATGGAGGGGGTCTGATGACTTGGCATGGAAGGGTCTGATCACTTGGCATGGAGGGGGTCTGATGACTTGGCATGGAAGGGTCTGATCACTTGGCATGGAGGGGGTCTGATGACTTGGCATGGAAGGGTCTGATCACTTGGCATATAGGGGTCTGATCACTTGGCATGGAGGGGGTCTGATCACTTGGCATGGAAGGGTCTGATCACTTGGCATGGAAGGGTCTGATCACTTGGCATGGAGGGGGTCTGATCACTTGGCATGGAGTGGGTCTGATCACTTGGCATGGAAGGGTCTGATCACTTGGCATATAGGGGTCTGATCACTTGGCATGGAGTGGGTCTGATCACTTGGCATGGAGGGGGTCTGATCACTTGGCACGGAGGGGGTCTGATCACTTGGCACGGAGGGGAAGGAGTGTGTGACACGTCTATACCACCAGCTCTGTGTGCACAGGGGCTATCCCTGTGTGTGTTACCAGGGTTGTCTCTACTGTGAGCTGTTTGTGTGTGTGTGTTACTAAGGTTGTCTGTACTGTGAGATGTGTGTGTGATACTAGGGTTGTCTGTACTGTGAGCTGTGTGTGTGTGTTACTAGGATTGTCTGTACTGTGAGCTGTGTGTGTGTTACTAAGGTTGTCTGTACTGTGAGATGTGTGTGTGATACTAGGGTTGTCTGTACTGTGAGCTGTGTGTGTGTGTTACTAGGGTTGTCTGTACTGTGAGCTGTGTGTGTGTGTGTTACTAGGGTTGTCTGTACTGTGAGCTGTGTGTGTGTGTTACTAGGGTTGTCTGTACTGTGAGCTGTGTGTGTGTGTTACTAGGGTGTCTGTACTGTGAGCTGTGTGTGTGTGATACTAGGGTTGTCTGTACTGTGAGCTGTGTGTGTGTGGTACTAGGGTTGTCTGTACTGTGAGATGTGTGTGTGTTACTAGGGTTGTCTGTGCTGTGAGCTGTGTGTGTGTTACTAGGGTTGTCTGTACTGTGAGATGTGTGTGTGTTACTAGGGTTGTCTGTACTGTGAGATGTGTGTGTGTTACTAGGGTTGTCTGTACTGTGAGCTGTGTGTGTGTTACTAGGGTTGTCTGTACTGTGAGCTGTGTGTGTGTGTTACTAGGGTTGTCTGTACTGTGAGATGTGTGTGTGTTACTAGGGTTGTCTGTACTGTGAGATGTGTGTGTGTTACTAAGGTTGTCTGTACTGTGAGCTGTGTGTGTGTGTTACTAGGGTTGTCTGTACTGTGAGCTGTGTGTGTGTGTTACTAGGGTTGTCTGTACTGTGAGCTGTGTGTGTGTTACTAGGGTTGTCTGTACTGTGTGTGTTGTGTATTATCTGATAATGAACTTCCTGGATCATATTGACTCGTTCTTTCTTTAGAGACTGTGTACTGTTAGTGTTTTGTAGAGTATTTTACCTTTGGTCTCTGTCTCTATAACTTTCTCTTTCACATACAGACTCATTTACCCCCTTCACAGCCTGGAAACTACCGTCTCAAATGGACAAACGCTCACACACACACACACACACACACACACACACACACACTGTGTCAGCTACTGACAAATACAGATTCTGACCACAATAACCGATTCTGACCACATCTCGCCAGCAATAAGAAAACTGCGGCCCAAGACGGGATTTCTTTCCCCCGTCACTGATTCCATGGGCTTTGTTCATGAAAGAGAGAACTGTAGGGAATTGAGAAGGCAATTTCAAACTTAAGGCCAAAGTAGCCGAGTTGGAAACATTCTCTCATTCAGCATTAAGTTTGAAATTCCCTTCTCAATTCCCTCTTTCATGAATAAAGCTCTATCCATAGCTCTATCCTTTTCTGCTGCCCGCTGTTCACTAAGGCAAGTCCTTAGTGTGGAGGCTAATGAGGGAAGACAGAGGGGCGGGGCCTTACTGAGACAAAATGGATTCCTACATGCAAAAGTTCCAGATATGTTTTCTATGCAGAATACAATATGCTCTTAGCATTGTTACACGATGTGTAGCAAATAAATATATATTTAATCCTTCCAGGACTTAGTAATGTGTTCCACACTCTGATCATTGAAAAACTTTAACCACTAACTGCAAAAACTTAGAAAGATACTTGTGTTGCGAAATGCTGCTAATTTTGGGCCTAGTTTTTGGCAATCTGTAGTCCGTTGACCACATTCACATATTTTAGCTTCTGCATAGCAAAAGGTTGATTGCACTGGTGTGTGCAACTTACTGTGCAAAGCCCCTCTCCAGGCCAGCAGACTATAGCATTGCGATTCTCAAACGTATCCTACGCGTTTCGCTGTAAACATTGCTGACATTAATAGGACTTGCCCACAGAATGCGTTCTGGCATTAGTCTTGGGAAAGTCATTAAGTATAGATTAGTGAATTAGCCACACGCTGACAGACGTGTGCATTCAGGAGTCACCCTTTAGGTTTGGTGCACAGGCACCGTGACTGACACAGCGTTAATACTTAGCAGTTGGGCAAGGCTTGACAAATCTCGGGGAGCCCAGGGAGCCTGGCTCCTAAAACACCAGGGAGCCTGGCTCCTAAAACACCTCCGGCTGCCTCCTAAATGTTTTCGATTGTCTTACAAAGAGCTTTGTGCAAGTTCTATTTACCAGGCTCCTAAACAAAATAAATATATACCCAGGCTGTATAGATAATATGGGGGTCACTTGGAAGTACACTATAACACTATAACAGTTATTCTATATGAACGCACACTGTGCGCTAGAGATTACTTGTGTGCCGTTTTCTGGACGTGCTACATGTTTCTAATATATGTGTAGGGAACAATTTACAGTTTTACTTTAAAAATACATTTGTCGGGACCTATAAATTCAGCGAATGGGGGGGCTTGGAGAGGTCGGCGGGACTTTTACTATAGCAGCAGTGATAAATTCCTTGTATTTTGCAAAATGAGGTTGATTGGCCACATCCAGTTCTCCAACCACCATACCAACTATTAACCAGCTGGAAAGCAGACTAGTTTGTGAGGTTTACATCCAATAACTCTTACTAAACCTCCCGGAGGTGCGCTGAGATTAGGGGAGCTTTCGGAGGCGGCCATATTGTGGGCGATAGTGAAGATTCCACCCCGGGTGTTTTTCCCAGAAATCGTAACTATTGTAACGATAGCTTTGTTTCCACACTTCTGTTTGACCCCCGCGACCCCTGGTTAATTTATTTGGTGACCTTTCCTGTTTACCTGCATACCTGACTGTATTTTCTACCACCTCCTTTCTTTTTTCTCTCTCTCTTCCTGTGCTGGGATTTGTCCCGGTGTCTGGTTACACTGGCAATCGTCCAGCCTCTGCTCTCAACCGTTGCTAGGATGGGAGAGGTGTTTCGGTTCTTCACAGTGAACTCACCTGTAGGAGATCCCTGCAGGTAGATCCATGTTCACCAATCGCTCTGGACTCCCCACCTGTCCTCTCTATGGTTCTGTGTCTTCAGTGACTTATTGGCCCATAACTTTGGTTACTTTCTTCTGGGATATTTACAAACCCAGGTTCTCTGTCTGTGCCATATGGGAGTTAATGTCCATAGCTACGGAGATCAATGCTTGATATGTGATACTGTTCAGGAATAAAAAATATATATATATATATAAAATACATACCTAATGGAAAACAAATATAAAAACCTTCCTTGTTAAAATTCTATATGTTAATATCCTGGGAGAGTTTACAGATTCAGGGGTCAGTGAAGATTTGTTTTAATTTTATGTTTAACAAACCAGTAAACAATGTTTTGAAATGTTTTGAACACATCTCTCTAAACAAGACACAATACAGTATGACGATTGGCTAGGAATATTGTGTTGTTTTTTTTCCACATTTCATGTTTTCCTTTTTTCCTTTGTAATTTGTTTGCGATAAGAAAGATCTGCTGTCTGTCTCAGACTTGTTATCTTTACACTGTAGAGATAAGGTATGGGGGGGTTAGGGGTTAGGGGTGAGGTGTGCCCAGATCAGAGGATCTGCTGTCTGTCAACTATGTTTTAATTGCAATCTGGGAGCAAAGGAGCACTAATATTCGTACTTGTAGGCTGCATTGGGTAAACAGAGAGTTCGTGGTCTATATTTATCATTCGCTTCTCTGATTTCACAATGATGTTT
The DNA here is from genome assembly GCA_036172795.1 of Pelodytes ibericus. Classification (NCBI taxonomy): domain Eukaryota; kingdom Metazoa; phylum Chordata; class Amphibia; order Anura; family Pelodytidae; genus Pelodytes; species Pelodytes ibericus. Next base: position 7,601,892 of record CM069863.1, on the reverse strand, counting down.
TGCAAGGAGTGTGCAAACATGGCATGTGTTTACTGAAAAAGCCTTATTCGTTAACTGCAAGGGGAACTGCATAATGAAGGCCAAACTAGCAGAGTTTCAAATATAGCCGATTGGGAGAATCTTACCAAGTCGACTTCTTTGGACTTAAGTTTGAAATTCCATTGTCAATTCCATCACTCCTGAATAAAGGCCAACGTGTTAATGCACAAATGTGTCAGCCTGTAGCGTTCACAGGTGTAACAGAAGCCCGTTCACTGCTTGTGCACAGGTGAGGGAGTTGACCTCTTTGGTTACAGGTTGCTGCCCTGATGTTATTTGGGTGGAGTGTTTATTATACCTACATTAAAATCAGTGATGGCTAACCTTGGCACAGCATGGGAACTGCATATCCCATGAACCTGGGAGAGTCTTCCAGAGGAGTATCATGGGATATGTAGTTCCCAAACTTCTGCAGTGCCAAGGTTTACTATTATATAAGTAAATGGAGTCGGGTTTAGTTTGCAGTAGTTGCAGCGCAGTCATACCTGCCTGGTAAGCTTCATAATGTATATTGCTCTTCTCTTTTTGGCTTCCGTGTAAGAGCAGAGATTATTCCCAAGGGCAGGTGTGTTGTTTATTCATCTGTGATCCTGATTATTTAACACTAGGAGGAAAAGCTTCTTCCTTGCCAGTCATTAGCCTAATTAGGAGGTAGAGATGAAAGCTTGGTGTGCACTGTCCAAAGAATGATTCAAGTATGAAATGCAACATATGCAGTAGCGCAGGATGTGGTTTTATAATCGCATGTCAGAGCAGAGTGACGCAAAAGGGGCAATTTGTAGTCATTATTTATTTAGTCTCCTGTTTCTCAGTAGTGTGTGACAATCAGAGTTCCTCAAAGTGACCCAATAAAGTGTGAGTGAGTAATGTGAGGGGATGCAGTGACAGGCCAGGGGATTGTGTAAGGCAGGTATGTCCAAACTAGACCTTGAGGTTTGCCCTGAATTATATATTCTAAGACAAAGTTCTGGAAAGTGAAGCAGTCGCCATGGCGACCAGTAGAGTTTGGCTAGCGATAATTCTAGTGTTAGAATTTTAACATCCCTAGTGTTCTAAAACGGATGCAGTCGCCATGGCGACCAATAGAATGTTGCTAGCGATAATTCCAGTGTTAGAATTTTAACATCCCTAGTGTTCTAAAACGGATGCAGTCGCCATGGAGACCAATAGAATGTTGCTAGCGATAATTCCAATGTTAGAATTTTAACATTCCTAGTGTTCTAAAACGGATGCAGTCGCTATGGAGACCAATAGAATGTTGCTAGCGATAGTTCCAATGTTAGAACTTTACCCAGAATTATTTTTATGCATAATCCCCAGTGTCCCAAAACTGATGCAATCGCCATGGATACCGGTAGAATGTTCCTGCTGATTGATGCCCCAGGGTAGCTTGTTATACACAAGCTGTATGGTTGCTAAAAGCACACAGTATGTCCCCTGTTTTACAGTTGTAGTTCCCCTCTCCCCCCCTCCCTGATGGGTTTTGGCTGGTCCCTCGGTCCTGTTTCCATCCAAGACCTGTGAGAATCTCCAAACTTGTTCCGTGTCAAACCCTGAGCCAGGAAAGGCATTTTTCCCAATTTGATATACAGCTTTTCCTCGAACATGAAGACAGATATTTGGACTCTTGCATTGCTGACTATGTAGCAAATACCATCACAACAAGCCGTGGAAAGGCTTGAGCTGGGAGTGGGACTTTTTTTTTTTTAAATTCTTTATTTTCGTACATTTTCCATTTTCAACAACATAGAAAAAAACAGTAACCAGGACAGTGGTAACGAGACCGGATGAAAACAATAACACTGTTAGCATTACAGAAATACATAGAGTGGGACTTTTATATAGGGATTACCGGTACTTTTTTTTTTATGACCAATACTTATACTTGGTCCTTTACAGTAAAATGTAAGTGCGTTATAAACTTGATTATTTATTTTTGTAACTATTTGGGACAGCAATTTATGCATTGCTTCAATTTTAAAGAGCAATCCCTGTCCCATAGAGCTTACAATCTAAATAGGGGCCAGAAAAGTACTCAGCTTTCTGAATAGTAAACATGGTTACGTTTATAATCATTTTCTGCACTTATGCCAGGAGAGTTGGGTTAGATAACAATCTATGTATTGCAGGACTTGAGCCAAAGTGTGAAATTTAGGAGCCCGGATAGTTATTTTAGGAGCCCGGCTAGTCAATTTAGGAGCCCGGCTAGTTATTTAAGGAGCCAGGGAAGGGGTTCTTCCATAGTGTTCTATGTAACACAAAACAAAACGGTTAGGGATCATAGGAGCCTGGCTCCTGGGACCTCACAAAGAATATTCAAGGGGAACTATTTTTCAAAAGCAAGACCATGTTCCCTGCTCAATAACCGATAATCATGGCCTTACGGGGGGACCACTTAATTAGCGAACCTCCCACATCTGCCCTCTTTGGGACCCCCGTGTCACGGACCAACGGTCTCCCTCTGATGTGCCATAAAAATTAAATTCTGAGCATGCTTGGCTATTCTGCACATGTCCTCCCTAATTATCCAGCCTGCTTAGCATCTGTGGGTGGCTAATAGCAGTTGGCATCTTGAATCCTATAAGGCCAGTCACACCCATTATAATGCCCTGCCCCAATGTACCGATTCAGGCCTCCCCAACATTAAAAAAAACACGCATTAGTCATCCCAGTAGTTTTATATAACGCTAGTGATTCTCACCCTCTGCTTCCTGTATCCACACAACTTACCCTTTACCTTTCTGACTGTAATCCCCCCCACGGTCCCGGTGTTTTCAAACATTGTAATTATGTATTTTTCGCTGACTGTGCATCGTTATAGTAGATGTTTTAAGCTTTATGAATGAACGTGTAATAACAGGCGGTCTAAGTTAGATCACACGCTCTCTCTCTCTCTGCCAGATCCAAACACCCCGGTGAGAATGACTCTCCTGGGACCATCGGATCTCTGCAGACTGCACCCAGTGTATGACAGGGGATCTCTAGAATAGGAAGGGTGTGATGCTGTGCCTAAAATTATCACTACAATGACATTCACACCTACTCCACAGCCAGTGGTACAATTATCTACTCTAGTCATGTGTAGACTGCCTTCCATACGACCAATCCATAGCATGTCAACAGAGGAAGGTATTGTCATGTTCCAAAGCCAAATTACATTTGTCCCATCAAATACGACCTCTATAATAAGAGTGATTTGTCCTCATGTAGGTGTGGCATCATTATTACTTATGACTGTTCAGGATTCTTTTATAAAAGGCCGCACTTCAACGTGAGAACCATTTTTGTTGTTAATCAGACTAAGACTGACTCAGTCCGAATACAGACACTTATTCTCTATCCTTTGCAACATCTGGTGCTTAAAAAAAAAATATTCTTCCACCTATTAAAAAAATAATAATACAAAATTATAAGCTCCAGTCTGTAATGACGGTCTTATTCAGAGTCATTTTTGCAATATTTTTGTTACTTGCTTTATAGAACAGTTTTCCAACTTCAGTTTAAAAAAATAGCTAAATGGCTTAAAGAATAAGTATTGTTTTAACTTAAGTTTATCTTATGTAAAAGAACATATGTAGAAAAGCTTAAAAAGTAACTTTTTTCATTTTTTGTTACTGCTCACAGAGGGGCCGCCATTAGTCTATTCTCGTGTGTGCGTTATCTGGTTGGTGACCAAGATTTGAATTCTAAGCTTAGAACCGTAGCCCAGATCTGAAATGTTATTTTTTATTTTCTTCTACATGTTTGAGTCCGTGTGCTACTCTGTACAAGTGTCGCGCGTGTGAACATTTTTAACCGTTTCGGTGCATGGCTGGTCTCATTTTAACTCATAAAATTGTGGTATAGGATGTCTAATTTTAGGTTTTGAAACCCTGCCGACGGGGAAGTCAGTGGGAGACATATGGGGTGAAACCCCCGCTGTCTCTGTGCTCTTCTCACAAAGCTTTTCTCAGGATGTTCATACATGGTGTGTCAGTTTCAGATAAAGCCTCTTTTCAAAGCAAATTATTCTGGGTTTTTTTTTAATCTATTTTTTTTAATTACCCCAAAGTCTCTAATCTTGAAATCAGTTCAACTGGCAAATCAGTGCTGTCTGCACAGACTCCACTAGCACTAGAATAGATAAATATCACATGCATGTTTAATTTGTAAAGGGGGTAGAGGTTAGTAATAGGATAGAGCAAAGATTCTAACCCTCTCCCCTTCAGACAAGTCACAAGTACCTCTAACAGTTAATGTGGAGTAGGTTTCAAACTCAAACTGATTTTAATTTATAGATTTCGCCTTCCCCAAAATTGCCTTGGACTTTTAATAAAAATATATATACCTTTTCATAAGCATAGTAGTATTTTTTAGGGCTTTTTTTTTTAAGTGTGTTTTTATTGATGCGCATTCTCTCTGTTTAAGCGGCCATTTTGTCTCTAAGATGCACCCCTGTGACTTACCATGGACCCACCTCAAGTACAGGCATGCTTTATGGCAGTTAACTATAAGTAGGACCAAATGACTAATATCAAACTAGGGCACATGTTAACCTATGCGTGAACAGGTAATATGACAGGTGGATGATATATATATATATATATTGAAGGTTGAAATCTGATACAGGTACAGTCTGGGTTTTTTAGAAGTCTGGAGACACTCATTTTCAGGGAGTAAGAGTGAGGACACTGCTCAGGTAGAGGGGGAGTAAGAGTGAGCATGCCGCTCAGGTAGAGGGGGAGTAAGAGTGAGCATGCCGCTCAGGTAGAGGGGGAGTAAGAGTGAGCATGCCGCTCAGGTAGAGGGGGAGTAAGAGTGAGCATGCCGCTCAGGTAGAGGGGGAGTAAGAGTGAGCATGCCGCTCAGGTAGAGGGGGAGTAAGAGTGTGCATGCCGCTCAGGTAGAGGGGGACTAAGAGTGAGCATGCCGCTCAGGTAGAGGGGGAGTAAGAGTGAGCATGGTGCTCAGGTAGAGGGGGAGTAAGAGTGAGCATGCCGCTCAGGTAGAGGGGGAGTAAGAGTGAGCGTGCCGCTCAGGTAGAGGGGGAGTAAGAGTGAGCATGGTGCTCAGGTAGAGGGGGAGTAAGAGTGAGCATGCCGCTCAGGTAGAGGGGGAGTAAGAGTGAGCGTGCCGCTCAGGTAGATGGGGAGTAAGAGTGAGCATGGTGCTCAGGTAGAGGGGGAGTAAGAGTGAGCATGCAGCTCAGGTAGAGGGGGAGTAAGAGTGAGCATGGTGCTCGGCTAGAGGGGCAGTAAGAGTGAGCATGCCGCTCAGGTAGAGGGGGAGTAAGAGTGAGCATGCTGCTCAGGTAGAGGGGGAGTAAGAGTGAGCATGCAGCTCAGGTAGGTGGGGAGTAAGAGTGAGCATGCCGCTCAGGTAGAGGGGGAGTAAGAGTGAGCGTGCCGCTCAGGTATAGAGGGAGTAAGAGTGAGCATGCAGCTCAGGTAGAGGGGGAGTAAGAGTGAGCATACAGCTCAGGTAGAGGGGGAGTAAGAGTGAGCATGCTGCTCAGGTAGAGGGGGAGTAAGAGGGAGTATGCCGCTCAGGTAGAGGGGGAGTAAGAGTGAGCATGCAGCTCAGGTATAGGGGGAGTAAGAGTGAGCATGCCGCTCAGGTAGAGGGGGAGTAAGAGGGAGCATGCCGCTCAGGTAGAGGGGGAGTAAGAGTGAGCATGCCGCTCAGGTAGAGGGGGAGTAAGAGTGAGCATGCAGCTCAGGTATAGGGGGACCTGTTACGCACTAAGCAAACTAGGTGGAGAATTCATCTGTAGGCAAATGTCAGCCAGTTTAAAGCTTTTAACATTTTCCAGTGATGCCAGTTCTAATCGCACTGGAAGACAGATCAGCAGAGTGCATTGTACAGTATCAAGTTTACCGAAATAGGTCTGTAGCACAGAAGCGTAAACCACACTCCATAGTGTATGGCCGGCGCTAACATTTGCTGCCATTTTGTTAGTGTTATGCGGTTCTGCAGATTTTGTCAGCCCTAAAATCTGTGCAGGTCACTTCCATTGAAACTTTACACCCCATCTGTTCCAGCTAAACGCTCTTGTGCAATGTTTAATATCAGTTGATAGATGACACCCAACACCCCCGCCTGTGAGAGAACTTGGAGTCAGTGTTTTATATCTCCTCTGGGCTGGGATTGTCTCCGAGTCTCGTGGTTTTATTCCACCGAATGTAGAAGTGATAGTGAGGTTGTGATATTATGGAGTTTTGTGGTGTCTTCTAAAACACGAGTATCTTGTCTTTACGATCCTTCCCTTCCTTTTTTCTGTTTTATCCCACATTGTTGTGGTGCAGAGGTCACCCTGATGGCTGCATCTTCGTAAAGAGACCAAACCAAACCCATATTGAGGTCAGATGGACCTTCTGTAGGGGTCTATGGCTTCCAATGCTGCTCAGTGTCCTGTTTGGCTGAAGGGAGTTGTAATCCACAGCCACTAAAGGGCCAGAGTTGCCTGTTTCCATTTTCACACAATGAAGTGCGAGTGTGGGAAACTCTTTACCCTTTTGTTCCCTCCATCCCCCCTCTTCTCTGATAATGACTGGGAGACAGGCATAAGAACACAGGGCGGAAGGGGGGGGGGCACAGGGGGAGTATAAAAGGGGGACTTAACCCAGACAATGGCTGTCAGGGGATACCAGTGTTGGAAGCTATAGTCTGCCGCCCCCTGGACTTTACTTGTACACACCAGTCAGCTGGGGCTCACCACCAATCACTAAATGCCACATTAACCACGTTGGATGGATAAATCTCACTGTCCAAGGAGATCTACCAGCACGGGAACATTTTAATCTAGAGTCCTGGAGCATTCTGGGTATTGCTGCTTTAGAACGACATTTAGTAAACCTGGTCAGGACTGGAATATCAAAGAACAGTTCTGGTGTTAAATAATGCTCAATCTATACATCAGCTAACATGGCCTGCGCATTGAGCAAAGGAATGTGTGTCATTTGGCATGACAGAGCCCCTCTAATTATGGTAATTGGGTGTAATTTATTGGGTGCCATCCATTTCTGTCTAAATACAATGCATTACTCACTAACGAATGGATCATTTGACAAATCGGAGATTTCCTGCTCCGTGAATCATGGTTTAGTTCAGAATCACTAGGACCGGGGTTTGCACCCCAGCATCTTGTATAGGCAGTAAAAAAGTGGCCTGCTGCCAATGTTAAGTCTATGAAGGCAATAGCAAGGCCGGTATTTTTTTGTGAAAAAGGTGGCAACCCTATTAATACCAACTATCACCCGGATCCTTGAGATACTGATGTCTTAGAGCAGCGATCCCATCTCTCAGCAGGGAGGTCTGTAAGAAGGACCTTTGTAAACAGACGTGGGGGATGCAGAAAGGTTTTTAGTTTAATGTAGTGGTCCTTAAATTACAGGGTCTACTCTGAGTTTTCAGGCTAGTCAGAAGTCACCAATGTGATCCCACTTCATCCGCAGTTCAGCTGACCGAAATGGTAGACGATGTCAGACTTCGGCTTATTCCGTCCATTTCGGAAGAATCTCGGATATTGCGAAAGTCCTCACAAGATGGACTTAAATTTATATAAAAAAAAAAAAAGTTAAAATCTCTTAAAATAATTGCAAAATAAACATTAAATAAATTATTATATCCAAAGTCCGGATATTTTCAGGGGCTTTCAGCACTTTTATGAGTAGGAGAAATGATGGGAGATGTAGTTCATCACAGCTGGAGGGGCACAGGGTGCCCACTCCTACTCTAGAGGATAGACACTAATATCTGTGTTATGTTACCTATGTAGAAGGCATTGAGCAGCCTCAGCTCACAACATGTGGCATTTGGGATGTGGACATTTCCAGTGAGACCCCCCCCCCTCCCCCCCCCATCGCTAGTGCTGTACTCTAACTCCCTGTCTGCTCAGCCAGAGAATGGAGCGAGTTATAAATGTTATACATAAGTTACATTTCGACAGCCCCTTTCTTTCCTGACCTTGTGACTGAACATGTCAATATGGGGTTACACGTGTGCACTTCAGGTAGTTACATGTGTGCATATTGGAAGGAAAAGAGGTCAGTTTAATTTTAACTCCTTAAGGACAAGAGTTTTTTGGGGGATTTTTTTTTATTGTGTGATTTTAACTATCATTTCTTTTTTCTAATTTAGTGTACAGATACCAACTATATATACTGTTTTTTTAAGGAAACATATTGCGTTCTTTTGATGTCATAATTACCCTCATAAAGCAGAATATGTTTATATATTTATATACGAAGCATAATTTTTTTATATATATATTTATATATAAAGCAGAATTTTTTTAATATATTAATATATAAAGCAGAATATGTTTATATATTTATATATATAGCAGAATTGTTTTTTTTTTTATTGGGCCATTCTCCTCGTTGGCATGCGTGGTATATACGAATCCTGTGTCTTTAAGAGAAGCCATTTTGTTTGTCCTGTAGGATATAGTGTGGAGGGTTTCGCCGTTGGCTGCAGTACTTGCGCAGTGCGGACGCAGCGGAGAGATCGCTCGCAGTGTAATCACAGCTGGCTGGTGTGTCTGTGTCTGTACCGGCATGACAGAGTCACGTGGGGTCTGCTGTGTTTATTTGTGGATTAGATTCTCTACCTTGTAGAGACCTTCCTGTGACCCGCGCAGGGAGGGGCTGGGATCCAAAATGAAAGGCCGAGGCCTGGGACAATGTCGAAATGTTCCATGGAAACACCTGTTAGCGGCTTGTAAAGGTTTATCCAGTTGCTTGTGTGATAAACATTGCAGGTTACTTGTAACAAGCAACGGGAAGACTCAAAGGGAAACAGCTCCTACCGTTGTGTATGACAGATATTTAAGTTCATTGTATGAACTTTGCAGGGCCGACCTGTCCCTGCCAGCAATCGATCCTGCAATCGTGTGGTTTGAACAGGTTGAACCAGAAATATAGGGCATTATTCTTGAAAGAGACCGTAGCAGGGAGTTGACAAGGGAATTTAAAAATGATGGCCAAAGTAGTCGATTTGGAAGTTTGAAATTCCCTTGGCAATTCCCTCTTCCATGAAGGGAACTCTTAGCATAAGGGTTACGTAAATGTTAGGATTACATTTAGGTTTTAGGTCAAAGGTCACTGTAGGAGAAAATGGTTTGGAAACAAAGAAACACTACTTTGGTTTATTGCCCTATAACTTGCAAAAAGCAATAGAAAAACATGTAAACATGGCATATTTCTAAACTCAGGACAATATTTATAAACTATATTTCTTTTGTATGATTTTGTTTTGTAGTAAATTAGATAATATGATGAAAATAATGGTATCTAAAGGAAGTCCTTCTTTTGGTGATAAAACTAATTTATAATTCGTGTGGGTCAATAAGGGAGAAGAAAATTACAGCTAAGCACAAACACAGCAGAAATGTTAACACAGGCATGTCACCAGGGGCAATCATAGTTTTTCTGTATACAGCAATTTAAAAAAAATGTTTTATTGTTGGCCCTTCCTTTAAATGACACACATGTTGCTGGTTTCCCCATGTTGCTGTTTCTCTCATAGTTTAACAATGTGCCCAGAGGCCTCTGGGAAATGTAACAAAGCTGGTTAACGTCCCTGCTGTGAATTCATTGTATCATACACCACACGTGTTTCTAATGCAATACATTGAACCTCTAGGATCAAAAAAAAATATTTTGCTACAGCCCTGGGGAATGCATATCCTACTCCCTGAGGGGTAGGAGGAGTGAGGAAGAGGAGAGACAGCCAAAATGTTGTCGTAGACGCAGTAAATATTTGATCCCCCCCTAATTATAAGTGACTCAAGAAGGAAATATTTCTGATTCTGCTCATTTTGGTTGTATACTAGATTTCAAGTTTTTCTGGGCTCTAGTTTCACTGTTATCCCTAAGGGGTCCACAAAGTTAACTCTTAAGTACTTAAAGGTACCACATCACCTAATCATTACCTACAGAGGCCATGCAGAGCATAACAAAGTCAATTACGTATATATGGCATTAGCAGAATTGTGAGCAGATGCATAGATCTATATACATAGATAAATGTGCCATTCATGTCACCAGTCTGTCAGCTTATCATCAGGCCATCATATGCAATTTATTGGCAGTATTTACTTTTCATATGCTGCTGCCACAAAGTGATGTCATAAACATTAGACAACACAGACAAATTTAAGATTTGTCTCTGTTAAAGGGACAGTCTGGTGCCCAAAATGCATCTTCTAGATGTTAGTGTATAATAATGTACATTCAAAGTACTTTACAATGCATGTTTTACATTTTGCATTGCTTGAAATAAAAACGTACAGTTAGAAGAATTTGTGAAATTACAGCAGTTTGTAAGAAACCAGGACTGCCCACACTAGCTGAGTAAAAGTCAATTTCCTTTTTGTTTTTGCTGCAGAAACCATTGGGGATAATTTCATTCATATGAATGGAATTTCCTGTTAATAAATGATGTCATCAGACAATGTGTTGCACTGTTAAGCTCCTACTGTGTACATGAGCAAGGTCACTTAGATTCCACACAATGTATTCTATTCCAGCAGCACAGGGAGTGACTAAATTAAACAAAACTGTAAATGCTTAGTGTCTATATAATCAGTGGGCCGCACCTGCAGTAAACATGCAGAGTAATCCCTGGGGGAGGGCTTGAGTCAAATATTAAAAATGTGATTTATGCAGAATGTCTGCATCAAATCACACTGGGATAAGAGCCTGTGCACTATGCAAGCAGTGATCTTCATCTTGCACCAAAGTGAGTTTGGGGACTAGACTGTCCCTTTAAGCTATTTGCTTGTGGAGTCATTGTAAGCATGCTTCTCTTGCTCCAGTTATTACACAAAGATAAACTCAAATGATCAGCCAGTCACCGAGATGCCGGGCGCGAAACATGTTCTCAGAACAAGAGGCGGGAACAGGAAATGCAAGCGAGAATGTGTGACTTAAAGAAACAAACAATAAACTGCTGAGTTGTCTGTTGATAAAGTGACAAAGGGTTTTTATCAGGCAAGAATCTGTTACATTACTAGCAAATGTGTAGATCAAAGCTGTTAATAGTGTGTTTGTCAACGTGACATGATGCATGCCTGCGCTGGTGACATAAGATGCCATTTAATATACTTTACATATAGGGAGAACTTGATCGATAGATTTCAAGAAATTTGTATCAGAGAAATTCCATTTCTCATTCAAATATTTCCGATTAAATCATAAATAGTTAAAGATCTGACTCATCATTTCTGTCCTCGTTTAATTTTCATGTTAATCATTGCATAATTTTTTTAAATTCCTGGATTATTTTTTTTTTTAGACCTACCACTTCTTCTGGAAGGCTGTGCCGTGTACACACTTGAAAAAAAAAAAAAAAACTAGCATAACTGACTTGCTGGTTTCCTCTGTACTCTCAAGGGTTAATCAATACAGACTGTGGTTTGGGGTTTTGAGTCCCCATATTTTTGGAGACAGCTGGGTGTAGGGTCCTCGGAACCGTTTTGGCTTCTACCCCACAATGCTATGTCTGTTTGCATGCTCGACAGCTGTTGGCCTCATTTCCCTCCCTGTCTCTGTGTGTGTGTCCCTCCAAGACTGGCAGGGGCCCCAAATCGGCCGCACGTTCTGCATCTTAAATCTCACACCACCATCCTCTCTGAAACGGAGCACGCTCTGCAAACAGTACCGTTCTGCGTTCCAGCATTGCAATACATTACACGTTTATTTCTTATTGCCTGATAATGGGATATCTGACTGAGGACTGATGAGGTATTAGCGACACGCTAGATTACTGCTCTGCAAGCCATCCTGTATCGATTCTGTATCTTGGAAGTGAAATGGCTGCTCCCTTCAACCTTAGTTTGGGCTTTTTGCTAATATATATTACGCCGATCGAACGGCGATGAGAACGTTTTGCAGGGGAAAATTTGGAAGCTCAGGGCTCTAGTTTCACTGTTATTCCAAAGGGTGCAACAAAAGTTAAATCTTGGGTAATTAAAGGGACCACATCACCTAATTATTACCTGCAGAGGGGAAGCAGAGCGTAAAAAAAAAAGGCATTTATGTGTATTGCATTAGCAGAGTTTACTTTCTTTAACCCCAGCAACTTCTATGTCGGATTAAATGCTTCTCTCAACAAAATGTTTCAAGTAAGATAGGGATCCGGAGTAACTGGGAGATCTGTTCCTGATGTGACGTTAGTTAGCTGAATCTCCAAAATGTCCAAAAGCTCCTTTTTTTTGTGAAATATTAATTGTATTATTTTAAAAAAAAAGTAGAAAGGATTTGATGTGCTGTGTTTTCCAAATGACATCAGACATCCATAGATGTCTAGCTCTTTGGGTTACTGGGTTTGAACACCAGCACTTCTTGTGTTTCTGCGTACTCTGTTATATATATATATATATCTCTCTGTAAAGTGGTGCAAATCCAGCCCTGGTCATAATAATTTAGCCATTTGGATGTGGGAATAAACGTAGATACTGGATTCAGCGGTAAATGGTTTGATAAGAGCGCAGGAAAAATCTCGATTAACATCCATATTGGCTCTGTATTTATTTAATCCAACGGGATACAGACTGTTCTTAATATAAATTCCCCCTTAAACAAAAGCAAACAGAGCACAACATGTGATTCCCTGAATGTTTGTTTATTTTTAGCAGCTGCCTGCTCTCCATATTCAAATTGTTAGTTTATCTGCGTAACATCAGACAAGTCTGCCTACCCTGCTAAGCATTTCCTATATACAGAGAGAATGTGGATTTACCATAGAATATCTCCACTGTGTCATGTGTTCCCTGCGCGTTTCACTCACATCACATGTAGATAGATAAATTACTTGCCATTTTTTTCCATGGCCACACCCACCTATGAGAGAGACCACCCATTTCACATGAGGCCCTTAAAAAATGTCAGTTAACGCAATAATCTGCTTACTGATAAATCCAGGGCTGTCAGAGGCAAAACGCGTCAGACTCTCGGGTCTGGCTATTTTCTCCCTCTTATTTTGTTGCATTCTACGCTTCTTTTCACTGCTTAAGAATTACATTAACAATTATATATATGGTGCCGATAATCTACATAGCAGTAGTTACAGAGCATAAAGAGGGACTACATACTTAGTTAGATGAACTAGAACAGACTGATACATGAGGTAGAGAGCCTTGCTCACAGAGCTTACAATCTAGAGGAACAGACTGATACATGAGGTAGAGAGCCCTGCTCAAAGAGCTTACAATCTAGAGGAACAGACTGATACATGAGGTAGAGAGCCCTGCTCGCAGAGCTTACAATCTAGAGGAACAGACTGATACATGAGGCAGAGAGCCCTGCTCGCAAGGTTACAATCTAGAGGAACAGACTGATACATGAGGTAGAGAGCCCTGCTCGCAAGGTTACAATCTAGAGGAACAGACTGATACATGAGGTAGAGAGCCCTGCTCACAGAGCTTACAATCTAGAGGAACAGACTGATACACGAGGTAGAGAGCCCTGCTCACAGAGCTTACAATCTAGAGGAACAGACTGATACATGAGGTAGAGAGCCCTGCTCAAAGAGCTTACAATCTAGAGGAACAGACTGATACATGAGGTAGAGAGCCCTGCTCACAGAGCTTACAATCTAGAGGAACAGACTGATACATGAGGTAGAGAGCCCTGCTCGCAAGGTTACAATCTAGAGGAACAGACTGATACATGAGGCAGAGAGCCCTGCTCGCAAGGTTACAATCTAGAGGAACAGACTGATACATGAGGTAGAGAGCCCTGCTCGCAAGGTTACAATCTAGAGGAACAGACTGATACATGAGGTAGAGAGCCCTGCTCGCAAGGTTACAATCTAGAGGAACAGACTGATACATGAGGTAGAGAGCCCTGCTCACAGAGCTTACAATCTAGAGGAACAGACTGATACATGAGGTAGAGAGCCCTGCTTACAGAGCTTACAATCTAGAGGAACAGACTGATACATGAGGTAGAGAACCCTGCTCACAGAGCTTACAATCTAGAGTAACAGACTGATACATGAGGTAGAGAGCCCTGCTCACAAACTTACAATCTAGAGGAACAGACTGATACATGAGGTAGAGAGCCCTGCTCACAAGCTTACAATCTAGAGGAACAGACTGATACATGAGGTAGAGAGCCCTGCTCATAGAGCTTACAATCTAGAGGGACAGACTGATACATGAGGTAGAGAGCCCCGCTCACAGAGCTTACAATCTAGCGGAACAGACTGATACATGAGGTAGAGAGCCCTGCTCACAGAGCTTACAATCTAGAGGAACAGACTTATACATGAGGTAGAGAGCCCTGCTCACAGAGCTTACAATCTAGAGGAACAGACTGATACATGAGGTAGAGAGCCCTGCTCACAGAGCTTACAATCTAGAGGAACAGACTGATACATGAGGTAGAGAGCCCTGCTTACAGAGCTTACAATCTAGAGGAACAGACTGATACATGAGGTAGAGAACCCTGCTCACAGAGCTTACAATCTAGAGTAACAGACTGATACATGAGGTAGAGAGCCCTGCTCACAAACTTACAATCTAGAGGAACAGACTGATACATGAGGTAGAGAGCCCTGCTCACAAGCTTACAATCTAGAGGAACAGACTGATACATGAGGTAGAGAGCCCTGCTCATAGAGCTTACAATCTAGAGGGACAGACTGATACATGAGGTAGAGAGCCCCGCTCACAGAGCTTACAATCTAGCGGAACAGACTGATACATGAGGTAGAGAGCCCTGCTCACAGAGCTTACAATCTAGAGGAACAGACTTATACATGAGGTAGAGAGCCCTGCTCACAGAGCTTACAATCTAGAGGAACAGACTGATACATGAGGTAGAAAGCCCTGCTCACAGAGCTTACAATCTAGAGGAACAGACTGATACATGAGGGAGAGAGCCTTGCTCGCACAGCTTACAATCTAGAGGGACAGACTGATACATGAGGTAGAGAGCCCTGCTCACAGAGCTTACAATCTAGAGGAACAGACTGATACATGAGGTAGAGAGCCCTGCTCACAGAGCTTACAATCTAGAGGAACAGACTGATACATGAGGTAGAGAGCCCTGCTCGCAAGCTTACAATCTAGAGGAACAGACTGATACATGAGGTAGAGAGCCCTGCTCACAAACTTACAATCTAGAGGAACAGACTGATACATGAGGTAGAGAGCCCTGCTCACAGAGCTTCCAATCTAGAGGAACAGACTGATACATGAGGTAGAGAGCCCTGCTCACAGAGCTTACAATCTAGAGGAACAGACTGATACATGAGGCAGAGAGCCCTGCTCACAGAGCTTACAATCTAGAGGAACAGACTGATACATGAGGTAGAGAGCCCTGCTCACAGAGCTTACAATCTAGAGGAACAGACTGATACATGAGGTAGAGAGCCCTGCTCACAGAGCTTACAATCTAGAGGAACATACTGATACATGAGGGAGAGAGCCCTGCTCACAAACTTACAATCTAGAGGAACAGACTGATACATGAGGTAGAGAACCCTGCTCACAGAGCTTACAATCTAGAGGAACAGACTGATACATGAGGTAGAGAGCCCTGCTCGCACAGCTTACAGTCTAGAGGAACAGACTGATACATGAGGCACAGAGCCCTGCTCACAGAGCTTACAATCTATAGGAACAGACTGATACATGAGGTAGAGAGCCCTGCTCACAGAGCTTACAATCTAGAGGAACAGACTGATACATGAGGTAGAGAGCCCTGCTCACAGAGCTTACAATGTAGAGGAACATACTGATACATGAGGGAGAGAGCCCTGCTCACAAACTTACAATCTAGAGGAACAGACTGATACATGAGGGAGAGAGCCCTGCTCACAAAGCTTACAATCTAGAGGAACAGACTGATACATGAGATAAAGAGCCCTGCTCACAGAGCTTGCAATCTAGAGGAACAGACTGATACATGAGGTAGAGAGCCCTGCTCACAGAGCTTACAATCTAGAGGAACAGACTGATACATGAGGTAGAGAGCCCTGCTCGCACAGCTTACAATCTAGAGGAACAGACTGATACATGAGGTAGAGAGCCCTGCTCACAGAGCTTACAATCTAGAGGGACAGACTGATACATGAGGTAGAGAGCCCTGCTCACAAACTTACAATCTAGAGGAACAGACTGATACATGAGGTAGGAGCCCTACTCGCACAGCTTACAATCTAGAGGGACAGACTGATACATGAGGTAGAGAGCCCTGCTCACAGAGCTTACAATCTAGAGGAACAGACTGATACACGAGGTAGAGAGCCCTGCTCGCACAGCTTACAATCTAGAGGAACAGACTGATACATGAGGTAGAGAGCCCTGCTCACAGAGCTTACAATCTAGAGGAACAGACTGATACATGAGGTAGAGAGCCCTGCTCGCACAGCTTACAATCTAGAGGAACAGACTGGTACATGAGGTAGAGAGCCCTGCTCGCACAGCTTACAGTCTAGAGGAACAGACTGATACATGAGGTAGAGAGTTCTGCTCGCACAGCTTACAATCTAGAGGAACAGACTGATACATGAGGTAGAGAGCCCTGCTCGCAGAGCTTACAATCTAGAGGAACAGACTGATACATGAGGTAGAGAGCCCTGCTCGCAGAGCTTACAATCTAGAGGAACAGACTGATACATGAGGTAGAGAGCCCTGCTCGCACAGCTTACAATCTAGAGGAACAGACTGGTACATGAGGTAGAGAGCCCTGCTCGCACAGCTTACAGTCTAGAGGAACAGACTGATACATGAGGTAGAGAGTTCTGCTCGCACAGCTTACAATCTAGAGGAACAGACTGATACATGAGGTAGAGAGCCCTGCTCGCAGAGCTTACAATCTAGAGGAACAGACTGATACATGAGGTAGAGAGCCTTGCTTACAGAGCTTACAATCTAGAGGAACATACTGATACATGAGGTAGGAGCCCTGCTCGCAGAGCTTACAATCTAGAGGAACAGACTGATACATGAGGGAGAGAGCCCTGCTCACAGAGCTTACAATCTAGAGGAACAGACTGATACATGAGGTAGAGAGCCCTGCTCACAAAGGTTACAATCTAGAGGAACAGACTGATACATGAGGTAGAGAGCCTTGCTTACAGAGCTTACAATCTAGAGGAAAAGACTGATACATGAGGTAGAGAGCCCTGCTCACAGAGCTTACAATCTAGAGGAACAGACTGATACATGAGGTAGAGAGCCCTGC
This sequence comes from Pelodytes ibericus, assembly GCA_036172795.1. Lineage (NCBI taxonomy): Eukaryota > Metazoa > Chordata > Amphibia > Anura > Pelodytidae > Pelodytes > Pelodytes ibericus. Next base: position 7,584,676 of record CM069863.1, on the reverse strand, counting down.
TCACAGAGCTTACAATCTAGAGGAACAGACTGATACATGAGGTAGAGAGCCTTGCTTACAGAGCTTACAATCTAGAGGAACAGACTGATACATGAGGTAGAGAGCCCTGCTCACAGATCTTACAATCTAGAGGAACAGACTGATACATGAGGTAGAGAGCCTTGCTTACAATCTAGAGGAACAGACTGATACATGAGGTAGAGAGCCCTGCTCACAGAGCTTACAATCTAGAGGATAGATCCAGACCGGGATTTGCAATGGATCAACTGTGAACAGACCATGATTTCCCCTCTCCTCTCATCAGATCACTGCTGAGTTTAAAGGAGCCGCTCAGGGATGTGTGATCTGGATCCTGGGCCAAGTTCCCTAAAAACATAGTGATCTGGATCCTGGGCCAAGTTCCCTGAAAATATAACTCTCGAGTTAAAATGATTAGACCTGTGTCAACTCCTGACCTTTCCCAGTGGCCCCCATAGTATGTGGATACTTTGCACCTTATCTTAAACGGAATGGGTGTAATTCTCGAAGGATGTGCAGAGCATGAAATCTTCCAAAAAGACCTTTATTTCCTTGTTTATCTAATTCCTGCTGCTCATACCCCCCCCCCCCCCCCCCTACTCCCCTGATTATAGAAATGCAGAGTTTTGGAAGTCAGAACTTGTTTTGGTAGATCTTTTGACGCACTGCACATAATTCAGATTTTCTTTTTTTGACAAACCTCCGTGTCTGTTGCTCAGACCCACGTCTCTTGTGGTCAGTTTTGTGGTCTTTGCTGTGGTCTGCACAGGGGGGGATGTTTGGTACTCCAGCTGGGGTGGGATTGACGATTTTACAGGTTTCTGAGTGATTTGTATTTTTCGTGATAAGTTGCAGGCATGCTGACATGATTTGGCCACAGGTCTGTGGATCAGAGGCTTCAGAAATGTAACCTTGTTGAGACCTAGTGATGGGGCCTGAAGTCCTGGTATGGCACAGGATGAATTCTCACATCCTTTGGTCCAGACCAGCAGAGAATTTAAGCTGCTTGGACATTAGATTTCTTGAAGTCTCAGCTGAAAGTGAAACCGTTCAGCCCAGTGATGGTGACACTACGGCACCCAGGAGCCTCAGATCTGGCTGCCATGTCACCTCATCCTATATGAAGAGATGTGAAGCAAATGGAAACACTGAGATGGAGAAACTAAAGGAAAACAAACAAGAACCAGGGGAATGAGATCTTGAGATAAAAATGGGAGATACATAGGGAGAAATGGCACATGGAGATCGTTACCCTGATTTATTGAATGAAAATGGCCTCAAAAAGTATTTGCCATCATTGGTCTAGCCGATGGCTAGATTTGGATCCATCGGCAGATGCATTCCATTGGTTTCTATAGCAACTGCTCCACTTTGAACCCATGAAGTGTTAATAAATATTACCCATTGAGTAATCTGCTCTTACAATGTTGTGATACAGATTTAATTGCTGGGGTCTTTAGGACAAAACTAAAGAGGATTTAGTGTCAGGACCAGAACATCCTGAGTGCTAAGACCTGCTCAGCATAAATGTCATCATTTGAAATGATTAAATGCTACTATTGGCCAATTTAATGGTACTCATTTTAAGCACCTGGGAAGGATGAAGGGTTGAGTCAGCCCTGCCAGGAATTGAGGATCAGATTCTACAGTTGGTATATTAGGCGATTGAGTGCTAGTTCCCCTCCTCCTGGGGGGGCTACATGGAGCCCCTCTGGTCCCCTGCTAGTCACTGTAAACTGTTTCCTTTTTATTCCTTTTATTACATCAATGTGTCCACTGTGTGCCTTTCTGCTGACTACAGATAATAATTAGTCATCCAAATCGTCACCTCACTGGAGAGTCTCTCAGTTCCTGTTATTTATTTATTTTAGTCACAAGTTTTTCTGCTGAAGATAATCCTGCCAAGGATCCAAAATCAGTGACTTCTAAGGGTCAGCAGTGTGACCCCGGCCATCTCAACTTTCAGAATTGATCTAGGGGATAGCTTAGGACCCTCTTTTATAGACTTTGGATGAGGCTCCATTGTCTGTCACTGTTTCAGGGCTTGATTTGTAAGTTATTACAGAATATTTTTAAATAAGCGCTGGATTCTGTAATGCAGGGGGGCGTCCAACGTGCGTCCCCCCCCCCCCCCCCCCGGGGGCAAAATACGGCTTGTTTGAGAGCAAGGTGCGGCCCACCTGACTTAACTGCTCATTTTCTCATTATCCCGATAAATGTACACCTTTGTTTGAATGAAGTTAGTTTAAACTTGTTTGGAGTGGGTTATGTATCACTGCTCAAAACATTTTTCTATGGCCCACAAGCTATCCTTCACCATTACTGAGAATTAGAAAAAAAAAATGACTGTGGCCCGACACGCACGGGCTTTTCTGGTTCTGTGGCCCGCTTCTGTCTCCTGCAGACTCCATATCAAGCGTGTAAGCGTCACTGCGGTCGCTGGAGCAACAGTCCCGCCCCGTCTCACCTTATTGGACGCTACTGAATTTAGAAGCCCCGGCGAAATAATTCTCAATGTTAAACTACAGGAGACGTGTCAATTGTTTTAAAGTAAAAATACACGCCAGTTGCATGTATGACACACGCACAACATACAGAAAGTAAAAAGGCTGGGGTTACCCTTTCAGACAACAAAGGCTTCTTTTTTAATATCAGTGTTACTCAGGTACTTCCATAATCAGATTATTTTCCTCCTACGTGTTCCTTTTTTTTATTTATTATCATGTGTAGGTGATTAGTCTTCCTGGCACAGATACACGGATCTATACATGTTTGGCAGCCGGGCCCGTGTGTTACTCCTTAGCATGCCTGGGAACCAAAGCACAGAGACAGCCACATGCACATAATAGAAACACAGACATCAAAGGTCAAATCCGGACATGGGCCTCTTCTCTTAATTCAGCTGCCAGACTGAGCCCCCCTCTCTCTGGCCTTTGTTGCTAGCCTTGTGGCTAGTTCATTTATGCCTGGGTTAGAAGGACAGGAGAGTGACTGGGTGAAGACAGAGGAAGCATTGTTCAGTTTTGGGATCACTCTATGCTAATACAATGCTTCTAGGCTTGCTCTGGGGACACAATACGTACAATAAAGAGACAAAGACAACGAGTGCCTCCCTCCTACTTGAAAACTCAATAGTATTCCCATTCCGACACAAAGGCTAACCTTGCAGCTGTAGTTTGGTGGTGGCAGAAGGATGCTGTTTTGTGGCTGCTTGTGACGGCCTCATGACAAAGCCTAGTAAGCAAATAGTCCGACTCTCGTACTATAAGGAGAGTAGAACTCTTGACACAGGCCATTCAAAAGAATGCAACTTAAAGTGGCCTCCGACGGAGACTCACTGGAACTCTTACACAGTAATTCAAGCTATGTATCAATTGGATCTTCCAGAAGAATTCTACCAAATATAGTCTCTATGACTATTCTTCGCGGCCGTTTCAGTGGAACAGTTCAGCGTATTGTTAGCGCCATCAAATACTATCACCTCCCCCCCCCCCCCCCCCCCAACTCGATAACTCTAAACTCTAAAACTAACCCTATTCCGAGGAGTTGGTTTGGCAACTGGGATGATAATTCAGATTCCATAGATCTTGGCAGACTGATTTTGATTTGCACGTCATACAAGAGGTGAATTATCAAAAGCCGGAATCGGCGAGTGACTCAGAATGGATCGAATTAAGCAAATATTTGCATATCATGGGAATTGACCAAAACTTTTTTTTTTTAAGAATCCCTTTAAGAGAATAAAGTAAATTATGGGGCAAAGTTCTGAAAGTTTTTTTTCTGAAGTTATCTGTCAGCCTCTTAGTGAGAAGTTTAAATAATCTCAAAATGAACTGCCTGACCCAAAAACAAACTTTCTTTTCAGTAAATCTCTTTTACAAGTTGTTACGACGCATCTCGCGGTTACTAAACAAAATGGCAAATCTTGGCACAAGTGTGGATGTAGTTGGCCAGGCAGGGTGAGGACTCGATCCCCCCAAAAAAACAAAACACCTTTGTATCAATTTTTGGTTATACGTGACTGTGCAGTGAGGGCAGATCACAAACTGATGTGTGGACAGTGGGTCTAGCGATCTGGAATGAAGTGTCAGCTGGTCTCTCGGGGAGACTCCCAGGATATTAGTGCCTGACAATAAGCAGCGCAGGAGGTTGTAAAAGACAATACAAGGAGAGGCTCCCCAGGCAATGCTGTGTCTGAACCTGTCAGGTAGCTTACCTGCTGACACCACACATTCTATTTATATAGAGGGAGTCACTGGAGCATCTTATATAACTGGAATCTGTAACCTGGCTGCTTGCAGATGTTTGCGAACTTACCTCATGATGCTTGTCTATAGACTGAGCATCAAAGGGATATTTTGGCATACCTGCCATGTGTCCCTATTTAGGAGACACAGTGTTGAACCCAGATCCCTCTGCCCCTCTTCTGTTGTCCATATTTTGAAGGAGCTCCGAATTTTGGCTATGTAGGAGCGTATTACAGAGCTCCAAAGCTCCATTGCAACACAACTTACAATAAAGTCTGTTAAAACAGCAGTAAATATGTTTATATATTATATTTTGGAAGTAAAATACTTTCTTTATTCCAGATAACTTACCAAATAACGTCTCTTAATGTCTTTTTTTTTTTCTTCTTACAGAGCGAGACATCAAATAAACATGGCAAGTGACGGCTGTATGAAGGTGACCAAATATTTCCTGTTCCTCTTCAACCTCTTGTTCTTTGTAAGTATCCAGCGTGCTACTGGTTAAGGTGCCAAATATCTCTTCTCTGTAATCCCTGCATATATTCAGAAAGCCGTTATGGCAGCCGTGTGTCCCACTTAGCTTATTTTCTGTATATTACACATGTGTTTGTTTATTTTATTTTTTTTAGATGTTTTATTTTTCTCCTGTAGTTTTACAATGAAAATAATTCCGCCGGGGCTTATAAATTCAGTGACATTCCAATAAGGAGGGGCTTGGAGATAGAGGGAGGGGCTTGGAAAAAGAGAGAGGTGGGATGGTTGCTGTAGCAACAACCATTTTGCTGTTTTTATGAGTTCGCAAGTGGGAAAAACCGATGAGACAGATCTGCTTTTTGTTTACTTCACATGAGACAGCACTGATCTAAAAATATTTTTTTCCCCGATACTGTAGATGGAACTTCCTCTTTAAAAAACAAAAAAAAAACAAATTTGCAAGACTTTGCACTTTCTTATATCACTTTAAAAATGAATTAAAGAAAACCAAAACAGTTAAACCTTGCTCAGCAGTTTTAGAAAAAAATATAAATGTATTTCCCCTGGCGCCTCCCACTTCTCCTAGCAGAGTCCTCCTCCGATGGAAGATGGAGGAGTACAATATAAGTAACCCGTTTGTGACACACAGGATGTACATCCTGTGTCTTTAAGACAATTGGGGGGGGATCAAAAAACCACTAGGAGGCACTGGCAGCACTGAAGAGCAGCGCCATACTGGAAATGCCCCTGCCCTGTTGTGAGCAAGAGCTTCAGAGTGAATTGCCACTTCCCTCTCTCTGTTGTAGTTGCTTGGGAAAAAAACAGCCATAGTTAGGGTTCAGATCTAGGGGATAGGGTTACAGCAAGTGATAGGTTTAGGGTTAAGTTGATCATTGGGGTCAAAAGGTCACTGTAGGGGAAATGTGTTGGGGAGAAAATACTACCTTAGGTTAATGCCCTATAACTTTCAAAAACAACACAAAACATATAAACATGGCATATTTCTAAACTCAGGACAAAATGTAGAACTAGATGGGGTCTTTTTTACTGTTAGTAATTGTTTAAGAAAAAAAAAAGGTTTAGGTCAACGTTAGAAATTATTATTTTTTTTTACATTTCTCTCATATTTTATAATCGTTTTATTTTAAATGGCATAATTGTATAAACATAATGTATGCACAAACAGTATATAATATGTGTGAGTACATTAAACGAGAAAAATAAAAATTACAGTTAAACAAAAACACTGCAGATGTGTAAAAACGGCCTCCGTCACTAAGGGGATAAACCAATTAGCGCCACCAGAGGGCAGCGTCCCTTGTGTGACTGAACTCCGTGCGTTGCACTACATCGGTGAGCATCTCGGGGATTTTCACAAGTAACAAGAAGCTACAATTTATATTCCTTTCAGCCACTGACACGATTTGGGCCTAGTACAGATCTGTCATTTCTGACATTGTGTGCCCTCCATCCGTGTCCTCAAAGTACAGAAACAAACTGAGGAACATGTTAAAATAACTCCTCCCAGCCTGACCAGTCTCTAAGAGACAGCGTGGTCAAAACAGGCACTCAAAGGAATGTAGAGAGTAGAAAATGATGTACACATTGTGTCAGCTGAATTACAAGTGTGGTGTCTCCAGCTTATGACATCACCTTCTGCCTGTGGTGTCATAAACCACGGACACCACAGGCACATGTAGAACACATTTTACTGCCACCATGCTTTATAGACTATTTTGGATTTATTTTTATTCTTACATTCATGGTATAGACATGGCTTAGGTGAGGAGCCCCTTTTGTGCATACAAAGGCCCCATGTGTCAAATTTTCTTTACAGCACCAGTTATCTGATATACACTGAAACAATGGGCTTGTTATGACTCCTGGAGAACTAAATACAATTGTAAAATGATTTTTGAGAAGTTTGGGTTATTCCACCCCCCTCTGTAGCCTTGAAATAGAATAAATAAATACTTCTTGACCAAAGTCCTTCATTTCCAACACACGCTCCATGTGGCAGCCAGACCCCATGTATAAATAGTTCTCCCTACTTCCCATTGATATCTGTGCGCTGTGTCAGAATGAGGGAGAGATAAGAGTGCTGATCTGTGTGTTATAGACTATCTATCACAGGCTTAGCTCTTCAGACCCGATTTCCATATGGTCTCTCTTTTTAACCCTGAAAACTATCCTCACGCCTGTTGAAAGTCTTCATCCTGGGATATCTGTGGTTTCCGAAGGGGGAGGGGGTGTTTTGCATTCCCCCCCCCCGTCTCTGGCACATGAAGAGTTAAGGATGCTATGCAGGCATTCAATGTCAGAGATGATAGAGGAGAGGCTGGATGAATCACAGCTGTCTGCTTCATCTCCCCCAACCCAGGGAAAGACAGCTGTATCCAGCTTGGGAATGTAGGGAATGCATCCCCCCCCTTCTCCTGATCCTTCCCTCCCATTTATCTATCTTTGCGTCTGGCTTTCAATTCAAGGGCAGCTCTATCAATTGAACTTTCTGCAAAATCCACCCATGTGCGCTCCTCCTCTGACCTACTCTCGGTTACTGCAATGTTATGCTTTCGGGAGTTGGATTTTGGAGCTAGAAAGAGGTGACCAAACCGCGCAATCTATTCAGGGCACATTTGAAAAAATGCATTCTCCAGGGCAGTCAGTAATATATAAACAGGTCAGCAATCTGTAGTCTACACAATACAGGTCAGCCTAGTCTAGAAGTGATTAGCAGCCTAGTCTAGAAGTGATTAGCAGCCTAGTCTAGAAGTGGTCAGCCTAGCCAAGAAGTGATCAGCCTAGTCTAGAGGTGGTCAGCTTAGCCAAGAAGTGATCAGCCTAGTCTAGAGGTGGTCAGCTTAGCCAAGAAGTGATCAGCCTAGTCTAGAGGTGGTCAGCTTAGCTAAGAAGTGATCAGCCTAGTCTAGAGGTGGTCAGCTTAGCCAAGAAGTGATCAGCCTAGTCTAGAGGTGGTCAGCCTAGCCAAGAAGTGATCAGCCTAGTCTAGAGGTGGTCAGCTTAGCCAAGAAGTGATCAGCCTAGTCTAGAGGTGGTCAGCTTAGCTAAGAAGTGATCAGCCTAGTCTAGAGGTGGTCAGCTTAGCCAAGAAGTGATCAGCCTAGTCTAGAGGTGGTCAGCCTAGCCAAGAAGTGATCAGCCTAGTCTAGAGGTGGTCAGCTTAGCCAAGAAGTGATCAGCCTAGTCTAGAAGTGGTCAGTCTAGCCAAGAAGTGATCAGCCTAGCCAAGAAGTGATTAGCCTAGTCTAGAGGTGGTCAGCCTAGCCAAGAAGTGATCAGCCTGCAGAGGTCAAAGTGTATGGTTTCTTTGTTGTAGTATTCTGCACTGGGCCCATAGAGACTCTGTGAAGCCAAAAAAAGCCTCTATTTTTACTTTATTGTATTTTTTTCCCTTGTTGTGTGTGGGAAGCACCAGCACAGCAAACTGCTCTGAAAGTAAATCCAGATGCTTCCCATGTGGGCCAAGTATGTACGCTGCCCACCCTTACACATGAAGGAAGGTGGGAGAAAGGGATCCTTAAGATAGAGGAGACACGGCGTCTCCGTGGCCCATGTACCAGACACGGACAGCCCCACGCGTACATGCAGCACACGCCTGTATCATTCTCTTGCGTGTGACCAGCCGTGTTATGTGCTGTAGGGGCATGAAGGCTATGAGATCAGTAACAGAGACTAGAACCCCAGAGATTATAGCCAGGGTGGGCCAGCTCCATAGAATATCAATCTAAGTGCGAATGAAGAATCATTTCATCTGTCTAACCCTAGCTGGCTTCACATTTCCTGGGATGGACTGTTAGGAATGTTTGTCCCTGCGAGGAAGTTACAAATCACAGGACTAAATAGTGTCAGATCTCATATTTATACAACACTGATCTTCTGCTCCATGTTAGCTTTCCCGGCTGCTTCCCATTTTCACTGCAGTCTACACTTTTTCTTTTCCATTGTTTTTCTTTTTCTTGCTGTTTCCCCGCTACTTTCCACACTCTTATGCTCCATTGTTACCATTCCTTGCTGCTTCCCCAACACATTCCACCATCTTTGGCTCCATTGATACCATACTTTGCTGCTCTCCCAACGCATTCCACCTTGTCAATGCCTAGCGGCTAATTCCCTATCATTGAATCTCTTCCTCACCGTTCCTTCCTCATAGAAACATAGAAACATAGAATGTGTCGGCAGATAAAAACCATTCTGTCCATCTAGTCTGCCCAATTTTTTTTTTTTGAGTACTTTTATTAGTCCCCCGTTCCCGGTCTTAAAGCTAGGATAGCCTTGTGTCTATCCCACGCATGCTTAAAATCCTTGACTGTGTTTACCTCTACCACTTCTGCTGGAAGGCTATTCCATACATCCACTACCCTCTCAGTAAAGTAATACTTCCTGATATTACTTTTAAATCGTTGCCACTCTAATTTCAGACTTTGTCCTCTAGTTGTGGTAGTTTTTCTTTTTTTAAATACCGTATTTGCTCGATTATAAGACGAGGTTTTTTTTCAGAGCAAATGCTCTGAAAAATCCCCCTCGTCTTATAATCGAGGTCTTCTTATAATCTGACCTCAAATTGAGGTCAGATTATAAGACATGGATCCAGGTCCCCAGCAGAGCTGCAGGGGACCTGGATCCCCCTCTCTAACAGCAGGGGATGTCTGCGCGATGAGCGCAGACTCCCCTACTTCCGCCCGGCACGACCGCCGGGGCTTCTGTGAAGAAGCCGGGTACTTCCGCTTTCGTCACAGAAGTCCCGGCGAGCGTGCCGGGCGGCAGCAGGGGAGTCTGCGCTCGTCGCGCAGACATCCTCTGCTGCCCCACTAGCCACCAGGGTAAATCGGGCAGCTGGGGGATGTCTGCACGATACGTGCAGACATCCTCCATGCTGCCCGACACGGCAGACTATTATGACGGACCAGCTGTCCGTCATAATAGACTGCCGTGTCGGGCAGCATGGAGGATGTCTGCAAGTATCGTGCAGACATCCCCCGGCTGCCCCCACTAGCCACCAGGGATCGAGGTAAGGGGAAGGGAGGGTGGCAGAGAGACAGGGGGAGGGAGGGAGGGTGGCAGAGAGACAGGGGGAGTGAGGGGGGCAGAGAGGACAGAGCAACAATGGGAGGGGGGGGGACAGAGAAGGAAGGGGGGGAGAGACAGAAGAAGAGGGGACAGAGCAACAAAGGGAGGGAGGGGGACAGAGAGAAACATGTGGGGGGGGGAGAGACAGGCGAGTGGGGAGTGAGACAAAGCTGGGGGCAAGGGAAAGAGAGAGGCAGCATTGGCACATAAAAGGAAATAAACACAAGAAATGCATTTTTTTTTTTAATATATAATATTTTATTAAAAAAGCAATTTACATGTGAATATATACAAGTTTAACTTTTTTACTATAGAGTAGTCTTATATTCAGGCTTTTAGTTTTTTTCCTAAAGGAATATCCAAAGTTTGGGGGGTCGTCTTATAATCAGGGTCGTCTTATAATCGAGCAAATACGGTATACTCTCTTCCTTTACTGTGCTGATTCCCTGTGTTGATTCCTCACTTTCTAGAACTCGCCTTTTTACATTACAAAGGGTAAATTGTCCACGTTTGCCCTTACAATCCCTGCATCAGACTGCCAATTCTCATCCATACACTCCTTTATTGCTAATATTAATATTTTTCTCCCCAGATCCTGGGTGCTGTGATCCTGGGCTTTGGAATATGGATTCTAGTGGATAAAACCAGCTTTATCGCCGTTCTTCGTAAGTATCCAAACGCTTCTCTCTCCGGCCTGTAATGAACAGCAGAAAAATACACAGACTAAAAACCATGCATGAGATAAAAAAATTAAATAAATCTCCTGTAATTTTGCCCCCCACTAAAACCCCCATAATCCAGCTAATGGAATTTACTGTATTACAGTGGTTGCTTACCATGGTACTGCAGATGTTTTCGAAGTACACATTGAATGATTCTGAGTCAGCCTCAGAGATGCAGTGCCTAGGTTAGCCATCTCTTTTTTTTTAGTGGAGCTGCCTGACCATATTATTTTATAGCACCATAGACACAATTATAACATATATTTCTCTTATTTTAACCTTTTGCGTGCAATGTTGCTAACACAATGTATAGATCTTTTTTTTTTAACATTATATTTAATTATCTACATTCACAGTATAAGCAATGTTTAGGATGATAGGGTCTCTTTAATATTTTCCAACCTGCCTGTCTTTTCATCATTATTTTAACTCTTTGAATACCAACAGAAATCTCTATATAATTCTTCCGGACTAGCACTGCGCCTCCAGTAGGGGGCAGTGTCAGATATGCTCTCTTCCAACCTTCCGTCTGTGTTTTCTGCCCACAGAGAGTTCGTCTACATATTTAAACATCGGCTCTTATATCTTAATCGCTGTGGGAGGGCTGACCATGGTGATGGGATTCCTCGGCTGCTTGGGGGCAGTGAATGAGAACCGATGCCTGCTTGGACTGGTAAGAGACGTAAAATTAAAGGACAAAAATAATTCCGTTTAATTAATAGATTGCATCAAGTGGAGGCATTTTTTATATAGAAATGTTATTCTGTCCCTGGCCTTATCTTATATCTAGGATAGCCTTATACCTATCCCATGCATGCTTAAACTCCTTCACTGTATTAACCTCTACCACTTCTACTGGAAGACTATTCCATGCATCCACTACCCTCTCAGTAATGTAATACTTTTATTAGTCCCTGACCTTATCTTATATCTAGGATAGCCTTATACCTATCCCATGCATGCTTAAACTCCTTCACTGTATTAACCTCTACCACTTCTACTGGAAGACTATTCCATACATCCACTACCCTCTCAGTAATGTAATACTTTCATTAGTCCCTAGCCTTATCTTATATCTAGGATAGCCTTATACCTATCCCATGCATGCTTAAACTCCTTCACTGTATTAACCTCTACCACTTCTGCTAGAAGGCTATTCCATACATCCACTACCCTCTCAGTAATGTAATACTTTCATTAGTCCCTGGCCTTATCTTATATCTAGGATAGCCTTATACCTATCCCACACATGCTTAAACTGCTTCACTGTATTAACCTCTACCACTTCTACTGGAAGGCTATTCAATGCATCCACTACCCTCTCAGTAAAGTAATACTTTCATTAGTCCCTGGCCTTATCTTATATCTAGGATAGCCTTATACCTATCCCATGCATGCTTAAACTCCTTCACTGTATTAACCTCTACCACTTCTACTGGAAGGCTATTCAATGCATCCACTACCCTCTCAGTAAAGTAATACTTTCATTAGTCCCTGGCCTTATCTTATATCTAGGATAGCCCTTATACCTATCCCATGCATGCTTAAACTCCTTCACTGTATTAACCTCTACCACTTCTACTGGAAGGCTATTCAATGCATCCACTACCCTCTCAGTAAAGTAATACTTTCATTAGTCCCTGGCCTTATCTTATATCTAGGATAGCCTTATACCTATCCCACGCATGCTTAAACTCCTTCACTGTATTAACCTCTACCACTTCTACTGGAAGACTATTCCATACATCCACTACCCTCTCAGTAATGTAATACTTTCATTAGTCCTTGGCCTTATCTTATATCTAGGATAGCCTTATACCTATCCCATGCATGCTTAAACTCCTTCACTGTATTAACCTCTACCACTTCTACTGGAAGGCTATTCAATGCATCCACTACCCTCTCAGTAAAGTAATACTTTCATTAGTCCCTGGTCTTATCTTATATATGGGTTAGCCTTATACCTATCCCATGCATGCTGAAACTCCTTCACTGTATTAACCTCTACCACTTCTACTGGAAGACTATTCCATACACCCACTACCCTCTCAGTAATGTAATACTTTCATTAGTCCCTGGCCTTATCTTATATCTAGGATAGCCTTATACCTATCCCATGCATGCTTAAACTCCTTCACTGTATTAACCTCTACCACTTCTACTGGAAGACTATTCCATACATCCACTACCCTCTCAGTAATGTAATACTTTCATTAGTCCCTGGCCTTATCTTATATCTAGGATAGCCTTATACCTATCCCATGCATGCTTAAACTCCTTCACTGTATTAACCTCTACCACTTCTACTGAAAGACTATTCCATACATCCACTACCCTCTCAGTAATGTAATACTTTCATTAGTCCCTGGCCTTATCTTATATCTAGGATAGCCTTATACCTATCCCACGCATGCTTAAACTCCTTCACTGTATTAACCTCTACCACTTCTACTGGAAGACTATTCCATGCATCCACTACCCTCTCAGTAAAGTAATACTTTCATTAGTCCCTGGCCTTATCTTATATCTAGGAGAGCCTTATACCTATCCCATGCATGCTTAAACTCCTTCACTGTATTAACCTCTACCACTTCTACTGGAGGACCATTCCATGCATCCACTACCCTCTCAGTAAACTAATACTTTCATTAGTCCCTGACCTTATCTTATATCTAGGATAGCCTTATACCTATCCCATGCATGCTTAAACTCCTTCGCTGTATTAACCACTACCACTTCTACTGGAAGACTATTCCATACATCCACTACCCTCTCAGTAAAGTAATACTTTCATTAGTCCCTGGTCTTATCTTATATCTAGGATAGCCTTATACCTATCCCATGCATGCTTAAACTCCTTCACTGTATTAACCTCTACCACTTCTACTGGAAGACTATTCCATACATCCACTACCCTCTCAGTAAAGTAATACTTTCATTAGTCCCTGACCTTATCTTATATCTAGGATAGCCTTATACCTATCCCATGCATGCTTAAACTCCTTCACTGTATTAACCTCTACCACTTCTACTGGAAGACTATTCCATACATCCACTACCCTCTCAGTAATGTAATACTTTCATTAGTCCCTGGCCTTACCTTATATCTAGGATAGCCTTATACCTATCCCATGCATGCTTAAACTCCTTCACTGTATTAACCTCTACCATTCTGCTGGAAGGCTATTCCATACATCCACTACTACTGTATTCTTACAGTAAATTTTTTCCAGTTACAATGCCTGCATTTAATACAACCTTTCAACTAAACATAACTTGATTTTTGTTTTGCTGACCTTAAAAAAAATGTCTCCTGGATAAACTCTGGAAAGGTGATCGATCGGTGGATTGAACTGACCTGTGTCCATATCTCCTTTCTTTTTATCAGTATTTCACCTTCCTGCTCCTTATCCTGATTTTCCAAGTTGTAGCCGGCGTCCTCATTTACTTCCAGCGCACCGCGGTAAGAAATCTGAGAAGTTTCTATGTTCCATCAGTGCTACATTGCCATTTCTATTGTTACATTTTGTCCCACTGGTTTCTCTTTCTCTTGCCCTCTCTGCTGATAGTCCACCTGACACGTTCTCAACTCTTCCTTCCTTTGCTTTTATTATCTGCAACTCTTCTCACTTGCCACTCAAATGTCCTCTTTTCTTTAGTCTGTTCGTTCCTCAAAACCCAATACTACAAGTCCCCAAGTAGACCAGATATTCAGGATATCAACCTCCCCCAAAATGACCAGATCACACCTAAACGTCTTGTGTGGGATATAATCCTGTCAGCTTGGGCTGTTGTGGGTAGATCTTTCGTGCTGGATTTGTGGAACACTGTTAAAACCTTTTTGGACACCTGCATCCTTCTAGATCTCCAGTGGATGTTAAAGTCCAGCAATACCAGAAGAGATGGGTTGTCCACTCTGCTCTTGTATCTACTCCAATTTCCTTTCTAAGTCTTGTTGAATGTTCTTCTGCCCCAAATCTGTCCTACTCACTACATAGTGTCCTAAGAGTCCAACAAAGATGAGTTGGATTAAGACTGAACATCATTTCCTGCATTTTGTTTGGTTCAGATGAAAAAAGAGATGGAAGAGATTATCAGTAATCTAATCGTCACTTATGATTACGAGGATGGAATAAACACTAGTGCGGAGAATACCTGGGATTATATCCAGAGGAATGTGAGTATCTGGACCATGGGGGGCCTTGACATACAGGATAAAGCAGGGGTACGGTCAGGAGACGGGGTCTGTGAAGGTCCATAGAACATCATTCAACCCCTGGTAACGGTTGTAGATTTGGGCATTGCGAAGAGTCACACGGGGCTTGGATCCCGGAGATGTGGATCCATCAGGAACTTCAATCAGCAGAAAGGTTCTAAAATAATTCTGTGGATTTTGCATCATGTATTTGCAAAAAAAAAAAAAAAATTGGTTTAATATCTAAACTGTAAAGTGTGGAGATTTGGCAACTGAGTGGTAAACTAGACACAAAAAATAATAAATTCTTAGTAAACTAAGTAATGATACATAGTTAATGTTTAGCGAGATACTGTGAGTATAGCCTGAGAGAAAATTATATAATAAACAAACCATTTTACAACAATTGGTCAAGACACACAAATGATGTTTGGGAATTACGGTAATACCGTTTCATTTCTCATCCTTTCTTGGCTCCCTCCATGTGTGAGCAGACATATCCACTGATAATGTAGGTCAAGATGTAAAAAAAAACAAATTGTGTGGAATTTTAAATATTGCAAAGCATTTTGCTCATATATTTGAAACCCACCAGGTACCAGTTGCCTTGGTACCAGTTCCAGATGTTTAGCTCACTTATCCATTTTTGCATTCCGCTGGGTGCGCTGGGGAGGGATCGCTATGGCAGGAATCTGATAGTTTTAATAAAATTGTACGATCCCTGGCATGAAGGGAAATTTCCATTCCTGCAGCAATTTACATAATAATAATTTTTTTGTGTGTGCGCAGAGCGATACTGTGCAACCATTATACCGAAAGAGAGAACCGCAGGGAATTGATAAACTTAAGGTCAAAATAGCCGAATGGGCCAATCTTCCCAACTCAGGATTTAAGTTTGAAATTCCCTCTTTCAGGAATGAAAACCCAATGTTGTTAAACATTCTGCTACAATGTTCTAAACGTGGAGCAATCGGCAGGAACATTCTGTTGGTTTCCACGGTGACTGCTCCGCTTTTAGAACTTTACAAGTAACCTGCCTTATCATACAAGACGATGGATAAACCATTACAAGCCGCTAACAGGTGTTTCCATGTAAATCTTGTCCCAGGCCTCGGTCTCGCCATCCCTGCTCCGCGCAGGTCACAGGATACTCAGTGATACTTTGTAACCATTATACCTTTATTCAAGAAAGAGAACGAGGGAAAACACTCCAAGTCGACTTATCTGTCCTTTAACTGGAAATGTCTTTCTCAATTCCCTGCAGCTTTCTCTTTCAGGAATAAAAGACCTTGGTTGTCCCAGTTTGTAGGCCAGGGGTCGGAGTGATTTGTATCTAGCCCTTTTCGCTAACCCCCCCCCTCCCCCCCCCCTCTTGTGGTTTCAGCTGGAGTGTTGCGGTTGGATCAGCAGCAAGAACTGGACGGAGAACCCCCACCTGGCCAACCATTCTGTTGAGTTCCCCTGCTCCTGCATCAAAGGGGCCCCTCAGCTCAACGCATTTTGCAACTCTGTAAATCAGACGATCTACAGCAAGGTAAATACGTCGGGATCAAGGCAAGTGCTGTATAGAGAGGGGGAAGTGATGTCCAAAGTAAGCAAAGCAGGGGGAGAATGGGGGAGCGGTGCTGAACTATTTGAGGCCCTCCGGCATCATGGGAAATGTAGTCCACAAAAAGCTGGAGTGTCAGTGACGGTTCAGCTTTGGCACTTTTACAGTTGCCCCGAACAGCATGATGATCAGCCAGCTCCTGTGCATCACATTTCCCATCAAGTTTAGCCAGACAGATACATGCCATGTGTAATAGGAAATGTGTGTTGGACGGACTGACTTTAACCTTTGACCTCCTCGCTCAGAGGCGTAGCTGCTACGTTGCTTGCGGAAGGAGAGGTGAATGAACCTCGCCCCTGCTGTCTAGCATCTCTTGCTTGTTGCCTACTGATAGAGCGCCCCCTTGTGGGATGTCATATCCTGGTGACTATAGGGTTTGTCAGGCCGGTAAAAAATTGGCTTGGGTGGCGGTATATATATATTTAAAGGTAGCAAACCTTGATGCGTGCTGTCTCTCGACAGTGTGCAGGGCTGGCGGACCACTTGGGAGGTCTGTACCCCCTCGAGTGTGGTGATATGGGGGCGCTCCCATCATATCTCTCTGGTTTTGAGGTATGGGAGGGGGTGTGTTGGAGAAAGGGTGGCAAGGGTATTGAAATAAGAGAACCTTAAACGAGAGAGGATTGTGATGCAGAAGCTAATCAAATAAGGTTAGAAAAGAGAACCAATGGTTTATTATAAAAGGTAGAAGTCAGTGGGGAAGGAGCCTGTGGAGAGAGTTTTGGGTGCAGAATGAGGACATGGAGTTGATAGGGGTTCAAGACACAGCAGGGTCACCAAAACACTGCTTACACTGCGAATGTAGAGAATATAAAACGTTTAAAAATGATCTATTTATTGTATTGGCAAAACTGCAAACAGATGCCTAAATTAGGAGAAAAATGTGTTTTAAATGTGTCTGTGGAGTCTACCGCTTATGACATCATCACCTGGTATGCAAATTAACTGATTTTCAATGGGAAATATGTCATTTGCATAGCGTGCCACAGGTGATGTCATAAGCCGGAGACTCCGCAGACACATTTAAAGCCCTTATGAATTTGTTTGCCGTTTTGTTAATACAATGTATAGATCACGTCCAGTCGTGTTGTAGTCTCTACATTCACAGTTAGAGCAATGTTTAGGTGACAGGGCCCCTTTAAATCCGTTCCTTGTCTGAACGGCTGGGTAATGACGGGTCAGGTTAGCACTTGGTAAAATGATTATCTCTAATATTCCCAGCGACCTCCCTCCTTTATTAGCCCCCAGAGGGCAGCGCCAGACCGGCTTGTCTGTGGGAGGGGCAAGTACTCCCCATATTAACACCAGCGTTACATGTTCTCTTCCAGGGCTGCATGGAAGGTGTGGAGAGCTGGCTTGTGAATAATCTCGGCATCATCCTGGGGGTCTGTGTAGGTGTTGCAGTTATCGAAGTAAGTATTGTCCCAAATCTCTCTCAGTGATCACTCATAACTTCTTCTGAAGAGCTTCTGTCCCCTAAACACTGTCTATACTGTGACTGGAGAGAATGGGGCGGAGTAGTTTTTTTTTGTATACCATCTCTGCTGGGAGGATGTTTCATGAATCTACTACTCTGTAAACATCTGTCATTGATCTCTCCTTGCAGCTCCTGGGACTCATCCTGTCGATGTGTCTCTGCCGAAATATCCAAAGTGAAGATTATACCAAAGTACCCAAATATTGAGTGTACCCCTTGGTTACAAACTGCCCATGAATACCCCCCCCCCCCTCCCCGGAAGAAGAGGGCACAAAATTCCACTTCCCCCAATTTTGTACCCCACGTCACCTCCCTCCGACAAGCTACCATATATAATAATATGATATATATCTTCCAAACTCAAAGCTGGTAAAATAGGGACCACAAAAAAAAAAAACTAACAAATTATTTCTTGGGCAGAATTACTACTGTCTCATCACCTTACGGAGGGAGAAAATGATCTACTTAAGATTTGGAGTGCCAAATGGTGGAGAAACTGATCACTCTTGTAAGCAAAGGGTTAATATATATATTATTATTTTTTTTCTATATATATATATTTTTTTTTTCTTTCACGTCCCAGCAAGGTGGATACGTTTTATAACCCCCTCCGGAATTAAATAGGTTCATTATTATTATTTTATTTGGTAGATTATTAGTAGAAGTTGGAAGAAAAAAAAAATAATAATACAAAATAAACTTTCTAAGATACTTGGGGCAGTGATGTCCTTTAAAAAGGGGGATGGAGGCTGTTTCAAATTCTATATATAAATATGTGATATAGACGGGAAAGGAATTGACGCGTTCTAAAATAGATAGTTTTATTTCTGTAAAAAAATAAAATTTGAACAAAAAAAAAATCAATAAAAATGATAGCTACGTTTTTGTAAATACATCTGAGGGATCTCTATACCACTGATTATTATCCTTTAATAGGTTCTGTACTGTGGGCTATTAACCCCTTGAGTCGTAGTGGGTGGGGTTGGGGGGGCTTACATTGTACAAAAGGGGTTTTAGCTGGGATGGAAAGGTCCCAAGACTGTTCTGTTATCACAGGGAGCTGGAGGTAAGGCAGAAATGGACATATAAGAAGAATTAAGAGTCATTTGCCCAAAAGCAGTTCCAATAATAAAAATAATAATTGGGGGTTTAAAAAAAAATGAATATTTGTTAAATGATTCAAAAGATGTTCAGAGCATGGGACCTAGCTTTGTAGCTGGCTAGTGATGCCAGTAAATGGCAAGTGAAGGGACAATCTATGAAGAGCGTGTTATAAGCCATTAAAAAAAAACTGCTGGACCGTTTAATTTGTAATCTCTCAATACATACAGAGAGATGTTATGCTACTGGCTAGCAGGATTTACATTCGTCGTGTGCTTCCTGCGCTACAGAATATGTTGGTGCCATCAACCTTTTTGCAGTTTTGGAAAACGACCTGGAAGAATGTTATTAGTATTCGATTTTGTGACTTTTTTTTTTTCTCTAGAATCTGATCACAGGAATATTAAATAGTTTGTGAAATAAAACAATTTTTTTTCTCTGTAATAATGATTTTTGTATAGCGATGCAAGCACTCTGTGTATTATTTATGTTTAATGTCCTGCTCCTATTCCAGTCTGCTAAATAAACATATTAAAGACTTTATCTTGCTTCCCCTGTGTTTGTTTCAGTGCCTGCTTTTTACAGTTCCCTTCTTAAGGATCTACTCAATAAAGAGAGAATATAAGGGAATTTCAAACTTTAGGCCGATGTAGCCGACTTGGAAAAATGTAGCTGAATGGGAGAAGTTTTCCAACTCTGCTACTTTGGCCTAAAGTTTTGAAATTCCTGTCTCGATTCCCTGAAATTCTCCCTTTATTGCATAGACCCTTTACTGAATACACCCCAAAGGGCTTAGAGAACAGTTGTATTATCCCCCAAAATACTCCAGGTGGCGCTGCCTCACAACTGCAGTTTTTGTCTTATATAAAAAAAGGCTTTGTGTGTGTGTGTGTCTATGTGTGTGTATGTCTATGTATGTGTCTGTGTGTGTGTATGTATGTATGTGTGTGTGTCTCTATGTATGTGTGTGTGTCTGTGTATGTCTGTGTGTGTGTCTGTATGTGTGTGTGTGTCTGTATGTATGTATGTATGTGTGTGTGTCTCTATGTATGTGTGTATGTCTGTATGTATGTATGTGTGTGTCTATGTATGTGTGTGTGTGTCTCTATGTATGTGTGTGTGTCTGTGTATGTCTGTGTGTGTGTCTGTATGTATGTATGTGTGTGTGTGTCTGTGTATGTATGTGTGTGTGCTTGTTTGTGAGATTGGCATGACCTGGTAGCTTTCTATCATTGAGGATATGTATTTGCCTAGAAATAACTCAAACTTAAAACCAGACTGTGGGGTAAAACAAACGGCCACAGCACTTTATTTTAATTGCATTTACAACCATATACACATATATATATATATCTACATTCCACATATATGTATATCCATAATTAATACAATGACTAAACATAAACATCAAAACTTAAACATTCCATATACAGGAAAACCAACCAAAGCTTGCAAGAGTATCCAGGTGGCTGCCGAAGTCCATGTTCTGGGCATATCCCAATGCCCCCAATACCTGAGGTTCGAGGTACCACTTTCCCCTCGAACCTCCCACCAGAGTCCCGATTGACTCTCCCCAATCCAAATGTTCCATTAACCCTCCTGGATACCCTGCAAGCTTCCGCCGACGCTGTGACATGTAATAAATAAATAAATAAAGGCTCATTAACCATAAATAAAGGGAGGGAGGGACAACAGGTAAGGGGAAATTTTTTTCCTAAAATGGCCCCCAAATTTCCTGTTCCTATCTTTTATACACTGCCAACTCCTCCCACTAATTCCCACTATAGGCTGACATATCCTCTCAGCACCCTGTCATGATTGCCCCTCCCCGACCTTGTCTGGGGGCTACATTGGGTCTAAAACACAATGCATGTACTTCTTCTATTTTCTAGTCAGAGTTTTTATTAAATAAGGAAGTGATTGATTCTAAAAATAAAAAGTGTTGAAAATAAACTTGTTTACCACATCCTTGGTGAATGGTGAAAAATGATTCATTCTGAGGCCAAAGTTCTAGAGTTCTACACACAAAAACCATGATTAAAATTGACACCAAAAAAAGCTCTAATTAATGCCAAATTACGTTACATCCTTTTCTAACCAACCATGACCTCTAAAACTGAACTCTGTAACCTACAAACGGTTTTATCATTTCCTTATTTTTATTTTTTCACAAACTCGTGATTTCCTCTTGCATCATTATATATGTGGTTTATTTCTTTTTACTCAGAGCTGCTCACTAGTTGATGCTTTTGAAATGACTTCTGTTTGTAAGATTCCACTGTACAATGACAACAGTTTACTGAGTAACAAAAATGATCCTCTGTTTAACTGAAAGATGACATTTACTGTTGATGGCTGACATTTTGTTTGGAATGTTGGGTCAGGTGACGGAAGATCTGACGAATTAGACCCAAGGTTCTAAGTCATGTCCGTCCCCTGAGGTGCAAATTCCGTTATCTATGAGAATTCAACTAATGAGATTTTATTTTGTATAAGTGGAGAAGATATAAATCCAGGGCTTATTGCTGTGTAATGTTGATTAAACATTTTTCTTTCAATGGAGCAGTCAGATAATGATATTTTGTTTTATCTACCAGAGTGAAACGAGATAACAGATTTTTGCACAGTTTAAAAAAAAAAAAAGTATTATTCCAGCACAATTGAGGATTATATGTAACTATGTAATGAGACAGATACAGTCACACAATCTACTGTGTAGTAATCTGTATTTGTCTGGAGACAAAGGAGGGTAAAGTTACAGCTCTTCCTTGCAGTCTGTGAAAGTTTACCGTGTATTACCTGATTAACAAACCACCCAGAGAACCTCTGGGACACGAAAGTAATGAAAGGGCCAGGAAGGAGATACTTCTGGGAACAGGGGGAGAGAGGGTCACTGGACTATGTTTTTGTTCTTGTCACATATTCCTGTTATCCTATTAGTTTGAATTTGCAAAATATCCTTAGACAAATCTTTGTTTGTGAAACATTTTGAGGGGCTTGTGAGACAGAGGGGTGAGAGGTAGAGGATCTCCTCTTGCTGTGAGCGAGGGGGGGGGGGGGTCCTGTGATGCTGGAAGGAAAGAGTAGAATTGGAACTGAAAGGGTGTCATGCCATGATATACTGGAAGAGGAGTAATAATTGTGAGAAGGTCCTGTGATGCTGGGGTGAAATATTAGAATCGAGACTATGATGGGGATGGAATCTTGGTGCTGGGCAAGTCGTGTGGATGCAATCAGGCTCCTGGGGCAATCCTGTGCGTGCAATCTGGCTGCTGGGGCAAATACTGAGCGTGCAATCTGGCTGCTGGGGGAAATCCTGTGCGTGTAATCTGGCTGCTGGGGCAAATACTGAGCGTGCAATCTGGCTGCTGGGGAAAATCCTGTGTGTGTAATCTGGCTGCTGGGGCAAATACTGTGTGTGTGCAATCTGACTGCTGGAGCAAATCCTGTGTGTGCAGTCTGGCTGCTGGGGCAAATCCTGTGCATGCAGTCTGGCTGCTGGGGCAAATCCTGTGCATGCAGTCTGGCTGCTGGGGCAAATCCTGTGCATGCAGTCTGGCTGCTGGGGCAAATCCTGTGCATGCAGTCTGGCTGCTGGGGCAAATCCTGTGCATGCAGTCTGGCTGCTGGGGCAAATCCTGGGTCTGCAATCTGGGTGCTGGGCAAGTCCTATGTGTGCAATCTGGGTGCTGAGCAAGTCCTATGTGTTTAATCTGGGTGCTGGGCAAGTCCTATGTGTGCAATCTGGGTGCTGGGCAAGTCCTATGTGTGCAATATGGGTGCTGAGCAAGTCCTATGTGTGCAATCTGGGTGCTGGGCAAGTCCTATGTGTGCAAGGGGCATTGCTTGCATTTTATCAATCAGATTTAGCACTCATTTCACCATCACTTCCTTAGAGCTTCAGTGCAGCTTTTTTAATTAAAGGGAGTGTGTCCTTCACTAAGGTCTATACATCTATACAGAGGTCTGTGCCTCTCCCTGGTTTAAACATCACATCTGATTTGTATATGTTATAAAAGGCTCTGTTGTGATCTGTTACATTCTTTTTGAGGCTGAATGTCATGGGGAGATTATTCCTTCTTGTATTTTAGTAACACACCCTGCATTCTTTCCTTGCATTCTCTCTGGCTGCAAACTGAACCATGCCCCCCCCCCCCCCCCCCCCATCCACTTTCCCACATAGTTCAGTTTAGAAGCCAGTGATTCCCAGCCCCATCTCTGGCATTCACCTTCTCCAGGGAATCTGTCCCAGAGAACATCAGCATTGATCCTTATTCATCTCCAACACAGCTGCACAACATCACCTAAAAATAACTGCAAAGGGAAACATGAGCAGTACGAGCTGTGGCCACAAGAGGGCAATGCTGGCACACAAACCCACGACTGTCAGCGACAGTAGAATGACCTCCACACTGCAGACTGTGAGCACTTTCACCACTTTTAGAACGTTGGCCCAGATCCTTACAGGGAAACATTTGTGCTTAGCAAAAATTACATGGCACAAAATAATGCTGCGTTTTTGCTGTGTTTGGTTAACTCTATCAGTTTGACACTTCTGATGATGATGGGGGGGGGGGGGGGGGGGTTTACAATGCTTACATTAGACTGTATTTTACTGATTACAGCCTTCAGAATACAAACAATATAATAAACCATGAACTGTGTGGCATATGCAACATTATTTCCTTGTACGAATGGCACCCTCTAACGTGGAGATGGAATTCACCCAACTTGGCTTCTTCGGCCTTAAGTTTTTTCCTTCCCTTGTTAATTCCCTGCAAAGCCTTTCATGTTTCCAATCTCTGTCTGACTTTATTTGACATGTTTTCTTTCTTTTGAACTAATTATACAGCAGGAATTCATGGTTTGTTAACAATCACTGGTGACTTCCGAATTTGGAGGATTCTACCTAGCGCATAGGAGTAATGATGTCATTAGAGAATTGTTATGCATGACGCGGGTGCGATGATGTAATTGTGCTTTGACATCCTGCAGCCAGTAAAGAATATCCGGCACTGAGTCTGGCATAATCAGCACTAATCACTGTAAAACAAATAATTTCTATAGACTCCGTGAAGACGATCGGTGGACTTATCACTCTGCCGATTGATAGAGCGTTGAGTAAATTAACAGAGACGCTGCTATTACACCCATCGAAGCGGTTTTTATATTTCATTGCATTATTACCCTTCTCATAGACAAGGACGGTGGATTATAAAGCAGCGGACATACAATATAATATGACATTGCAATACACTGGTTTATATACAGAGATTGAATCTGGAGCCCTGAAACTGATTGCTCGGGAAGCCAAAAAACACCAGGTTCATTCCTGGCAGAGTCAATTCAGCCATTCATCCTTCTGAGAGTGACAAAATGAGTACCATTAAGTTGGGTAATTACACTATGCCCAGGACATACTTGAAAACAGGACAAATATCTCTGTATCCATCCTGAAAACATATTATATATATATTTGTATCTCTGAGCGGGAGTTGGTCTGGTTCTAGCGTATGTGGGGCTAAGTGCACTATCGCCAGGACTGAACATATTGGGTTATTTGTATCTTTGAGCGGGAGTTGGTCTGGTTCTAGCGTATGTAGGGCTAAGTGCACTATCGCCAGGACTGAATATATTGGGTTATTTGGATCTCTGAGCGGGAGTTGGTCTGGTTCTAGCGTATGTGGGGCTAAGTGCACTATCGCCAGGACTGAATATATTGGGTTATTTGTATCTCTGAGCGGGAGTTGGTCTGGTTCTAGCATATGCGGGGCTAAGTGCACTATCGCCAGGACTGAATATATTGGGTTATTTGTATCTCTGAGCGGGAGTTGGTCTGGTTCTAGCATATGCGGGGCTAAGTGCACTATCGCCAGGACTGAATATATTGGGTTATTTGTATCTTTGAGCGGGAGTTGGTCTGGTTCTAGCGTATGTAGGGCTAAGTGCACTATCGCCAGGACTGAACATATTGCGTTATTTGTATCTCTGAGCGCGAGTTGGTCTGGTTCTAGCGTATGTGGGGCTAAGTGCACTATCGCCAGGACTGAATATATTGGGTTATTTGTATCTCTGAGCGGGAGTTGGTCTGGTTATAGAGTATGCAGGGCTAAGTGCACTATCGCCAGGACTGAACATATTGCATTATTTGTATCTCTGAGCGGGAGTTGGTCTGGTTCTAGCGTATGTAGGGCTAAGTGCACTATCGCCAGGACTGAACATATTGGGTTATTTGTATCTCTGAGCGGGAGTTGGTCTGGTTCTAGCGTATGTAGGGCTAAGTGCACTATCGCCAGGACTGAACATATTGGGTTATTTGTATCTTTGAGCGGGAGTTGGTCTGGTTCTAGCGTATGTGGGGCTAAGTGCAATCTCAGGTCATCTCCCCCACTGTCCTGCTCCATTCCCTTATTAATGTTAACCATTACCATTCCTCTCGGCCCACCCATGCCCCATTCTGACATTAAAAAACATTTCATCCTCCCCATTTGCTTGTTATAATCCAGTATACACGCAGTATACTTTATGGATGTGCAATGGTAATGTCTGATTAAGCTCCTGTGTTTAACTCTCCCAACTCCTCAATCCCCCTCAACAGATCCACATTAATATTGTCCAAGTAAATAGATTTAAAGCATTGAAGGAGAACTACAGGTTTTTTCCCTTGCTTGCTAGAGAGACAGTCGCTGACCAGATCAGGGTGCCTGATTCCCAGGAGAGCATGGCAGCTGCCAGTCAGAAGAAAAACTCATTTAATTTGTGCTTCTATATTAGAATTTAAAAAAAAAAAAAATGTTTTAGAAGACAGTGGGGTCTGTCCCCCCCCCCACTGAGATCACATGACCAGATCTCCGCCCATCTCATGGGATTCGGGACTGCTGAACACAACATACAGACAGCGTCTGACCATTGATTAATAGAAAGTTAATTAAGCCAGGTTAAAGTATCGATGTCACATTGTAATTCCCCCCACTATCCCCGACGTGTTACAATGTATATTAATAAAGCATAGAGCTGTATGTGTGACTTATAGATTAGGGTCATCGTCTGGAGAGCTTATAGCAGACGGTGGGGAGTCTGGGAATATAAGAGCAGAAGGATGGCATGGTACAGTGGACATATGGATTGTGTGGGGTCTGCAGACTGAGACATATGGCTGGGACTTGTGAGGAATCCCTGCCAGAGAGTCACACAGCCGTGGGTTATTATAAAGACATCATTCCAAGGATATTATCACCAGTCAATGGGATTGGGATATACATCCCCAAAATACCTGGAATATACCTCCTCAGTGTCACACTTTTGGACTCAGAGCCTGTCTCTCTTTCCTAACCCATTAATCTTCTTTCAATAAATGTCAATCATTATCAATGTATCACACAGCAATAAAACTCATAGTAATGTGCAGTGTGTGAGTGTATCACAGACTCCACAGCAATAAAACTCATAGTAATGTGCAGTGTGTGAGTGTATCACAGACTCCACAGCAATAAAACTCATAGTAACGTGCAGTGTGTGAGTGTATCACAGGCTCCACAGCAATAAAACTCACAGTAATGTGCAGTGTGTGTGAGTGTATCACAGACTCCACAGCAATAAAACTCATAGTAATGTGCAGTGTGTGAGTGTATCACAGACTCCACAGCAATAAAACTCACAGTAATGGGCAGTGTGTGAGGGTATCCCAGACCCCGCAGCAATAAAACTCACAGTAATGTGCAGTGTGTGAGGGTATCACAGACTTCACAGCAATAAAACTTACAGTAATGTGCAGTGTGTGAGTGTATCACAGACTCCACAGCAATAAAACTTACAGTAATGTGCAGTGTGTGAGTGTATCACAGACTCCACAGCAATAAAACTCACAGTAATGTGCAGTGTGTGAGTGTATCACAGACTCCACAGCAATAAAACTCATAGTAATGTGCAGTGTGTGAGTGTAGCACAGACTCCACAGCGTTAAAACTCATAGTAATGTGCAGTGTGTGAGTGTATCACAGACTCCACAGCAATAAAACTCACAGTAATGTGCAGTGTGAGTGTATCACAGACCCCACAGCAATAAAGCTCACAGTAATGTGCAGTGTGTGAGTGTATCACAGACCCCGCAGCAATAAAGCTCACAGTAATGTGCAGTGTGTGAGTGTATCACAGACCCCACAGCAATAAAACTCACAGTAATGTGCAGTGTGTGAGTGTATCACAGACCCCACGACAATAAAACTCACAGTAAAGTGTAGTGTGTGAGTGTATCACAGACCCCACAGCAATAAAACTCACAGTAAAGTGTAGTGTGTGAGTGTATCGCTGACACAACAGCAATAAAACTCACAGTAATGTGCGGCGTGTGAGTGTATCACAGACTCCACAGCAATAAAACTCACAGTAATGTGCGGTGTGTGAGTGTATCACAGACTCCACACAAGTCTGGAGATACATTGATATTTCTGGGGGCATATTTTCAAGTCTGATCATTTCACATCTGACAATCCTGGGGATGCACTGGCAAGTCTGACCACACATTAGTAAATCAGGGATCAGATTGGCAAGTCTGGTTGCTATGGGGGCAATAATGAAAGGGAACAGAAGAACTGTAATGAAGGGGGCAAGAGAAAATAAATAAAAACAAGAAATGCATTTTTTTAGTCATATTTTTATAAAATATGGGGGAAAAAGAGTTTACATGTCAAGGAATATTAGCTAATAAAACTTTTTTTCCCTGCAGTGTCGTTTAATATTCAGGGTCGTCCTATAGTAAACTCGGAGTCCCTTAGATTGCCAGTCTCTGCAGAGAATGAATAAGTGTAAGAGCTTATTTTAAACTTCAGGCCAAAGTAGCCGAGTTGGAAAAAATTCTCCAATTACGCTTCTTGGCCATAACTTTGTACTTCCCTTCTCAATTCCCTGCAATTCTCTCTTTAATGAATAAAGCCCTTTGAGTAACAAGACAGGTGCCCCGGACTCTTACGCACTGCACTGGTCTGGGGGGAATCCCATTACAAGACCCCAGGGAACCAAACAAAGCCTCCTTCTGTATGTCTGGAAGGAGCTATGAAGCCCGGCCCTGCAGGACAAGCACTCTTGTGATTGAGCAATGAATTAAAGGTCAAGATTCATCTCCTGGGGCACGTGCAGGGTTATACAGAGGCACAAGGCCGCAGACTGGACGTCAGGCGATAGATATTACACAGAAGGCTAAACCAGCACAAATAAAGACCATTGTCACAAACAAACCCCAAATCCCACCCTTCGTTCATTGTATAACGCCAGCTAGACTGAAAAACAAAAAACCAAGACCTCTAGATTGTAAGCTCTGCGAACCAGACCCTCTACCTCGTGTATCAGTCTGGCTCAGTTTCTAACATAATAAGCAGCTCCTCCTCTATAATAATTGTGATGTAATGTCCTTAAAGTTTAATTCTGGGGTTTACATAGTTGGCCATGTTTTCAGGGACACATATTTGTTCCCCATGCTGCAGAAAGATCATGCAAAGTGCAGCCCGGCAGTATGTAGGATGGATATACGCATAGACACAATCCAATTAATTAATCAGGCTGGAGATCTCATAGAACCTACCATGATTAATTAATTGGATTGTGTGTGTGTATATCCATCCTACATACTGCCGGGCTGCACTTTGCATGCTCTTTCTGCAGCATGTGGAACAAATATGTGTCCCTGGAAACATGGCCGATGTTGGCAACTATGGGTTTAGCAAACCTCCTCGACAGGTATAACTACCTGGGCTCTCCACCAGGTGGAGCCAATGTGTTTTTAGATTGATGTAGCAACACTTGTGGAAGATGGTTATAAATATATAATGTTCTCTTATCTGTTATTAGATTCATGTGATTGAGTCATTATTATACACATACTCTGTAGCATATAATAGTACTTTGAAAAAAACCTCAGATACCTTGTTCTGCTCATTTATAAAACTTTTCAGCAGTTTCTAGATTAAACTGAGCTCAATATTTCTTACCAAACAGACTCCCTGAAATTCCTCCTTGGGCTCAGTGGGCTGCCTGCATCAACACTTTTTCTCCCTTCTCCTGCACAGAGGAAGGCTGACAGTTAATTGGCTCAACTCAAAAAATCCAATAAAGCTTCCCCTTCAAGGAAAAGAGTTTTTGGGGGAGTTTTTGTTACGTGTGTTTAACTGTAATTTCTCTCTATTCTCATTTCGTGATACATACAAACTGTAAACTATTTTTGATTTTTATTTAAGGAAGCCTATGTCTTTCTGTCTTATTTATTCATATAAAGCAGAATTGAATTTTTATTTTTTTTCAATTGCCCACCTCCCCTTGTTTAAATACATGATGTATATGTGCATCATTTGTCCTTAAGGGGTTAACAGCAGACATTATTTGGTCATTTATTGCAACCTTTTGCTAGCTTACGCTGTAAATTGCATTGGTGGCCGTTACAATGAAGTCATTTCCGATCTCTTTCAACAGAATAGGGATTAAAAAAATAACGCCTAACAGAGAAACTATCGCTGTGTGAGCCAATGAACTTAGAGAAAATTGTGCTCTTTTTCCACTGAAAAACGTGTAAAAAGAGTCGGATGCCGTCATATCCAGTTTTGATGTGCCGCAATGCAAAAAAAAAAAAAGGGGTAACATTTGAATATGTGTCTTAAAGGGACTGTCTGGTGCCCGATATGCATCTTCCAAATATTAATGCATATTAATGTGCAAATTACTTTAAAATACATGTTTTACATTTTTTTTTCATTGCTTAAAATTTAAAACACTTACAGCTGGATGAAATTGTGAAATTACAGCAGTTTGCAAGAATCCAGGACTGCCCACACTAGCTGAGTAAAAGTAAATTTCATTATTATTATTATTATTGTTTTGCTGCAGGAACCAATGAGAATAATGCCCTTGAAATGAATGGAATTTCTTGTCTCTCTAGTGATGTCATCAGACAATGTATTGCACTGTTAAGAGATCCTACTGTGTAAAAGAGCAAGGTCACCTAGTTTCCACACAATGCATTGTATTCCAGCAGCACAGGAAGTGACTAAATTAAAACAAAAGTTTATATGCACAGGGTCTATATAATCAGTGCTGCCGCACCTGCTGTAAACATGCTGAGTAATCACTGGTGGAGGGCTTGAGTCAAATATTAAAAATGTGATTTATAGCAGGGCATTAGAGGCAGCATTGGTTTTTCCAGTTACATTGATAAAACGGATTTCCATGTAGTCTGAAGAATAATGGATACACAGATCATGGGATGCATGTACTGAGTCTATATCCGCGGCTTTCTCTTTTGCTCTGGCTTTGAAATTGTCATCTGGCCCTCGATGCTCAGAAGTAGCTCATGGATGGTACGTGGCTTCTTCTTCTGCAAGACGTGTCCTTAGCCTTCTGGAGCTCTGCGGTGGTTTCACTGAGCCGGGAGCCAACAACTTGAGCCAAACTATAAGTGAACCAAGATCTCGAGGAGATTCCTGATTGTTTTGTTTCTTTGTACAGGACCCAAGCTGTTCCACTCAGATGTCAACTAGTAAACAGCCAAGGAACAGAGAAAGACCAAGTCAGACCGGGACAGACAGGGAGACATAGACAAAGAGAGAGAGAAAGACAAAGAGACAGAAAAGGAGACACAGACCAGGTTAGACAAAGACAGACAGAGATTGACAAATGGAGACAGAAAGACAAACAGACAGAGAAAGAGACAGACAGACAACGTAAGCCCAAGACAGGCAGTGAGAGCTAGACAACGAGAGACAAAAAGACAAAGAGAGAAACAGACAGGCCACAACAGACAGTGAGAGACAGACCAAGTCCGACCGAGACAGACAGTAAGAGACAGACAGACAAAGAGAGACAAAGAAACAGACAGACCTAGAAAAAACAAAAAAGACTGTGGGAGACAGACAGAGAAAGACAAAGAGACAAAGAGTCTACGAGAGACAGAGACACAAGATTAAGAGAGAGACACAAAGACAAAGAGACAGTGAGCAATAAAGTAGAAAAAGAGAAAGTAGTTCAATCTCTTTGTTGGGAGTTTGAGCTCTGTGCGCTGGGCCCAGCACTTTCATGATGCTCTGGCATGTTACAAAAACCCATGTATAAAAAAGATCATTAAAACCAGCTGAAATTAGTCAGGCAACCTGCGTCAGATCCATCTTGTTGGAGGTGCCATTTCCCCACAAATAAGAGTGTTGGGATTTTGGGGGGGGGAAGGTAAAAAAATGCAGTCACTATCGTACAGTAAATAAGTAGATTGCACCATATTTGTAACTTCCTAACACATACATGTTTTTTATACATAAGATTTGACAACTCCCACGTGAATACGGCTTCTTCTACCCCCATATCCGGCATTGTCCAGTGCCTCTCTTTGTGCTGTCCTAATTACTAAGCCTTGGTCTACCTGCAGCAAAGCACCCAGAGGATGTATTGTGACCCTTTAATACCCTAAATATTAAACAGATCCTCGCCACGCGCCAAATGTCAAAATGAAAAAATATTCAAAAGTCCAAAGACTGTGGAGAAGGAGCCGATGGGAGACCAAATAAATAAGATTCCACATTGTTTGAACCTCCGCGTCTTTTGTTAAGAGAGATGAGAGAGAGAGAGAGAAATAAAAGATTAAAAGAGAGAGAAATGTTATGTAAAATATGAGAGTATTTCGTGCTTTGTGGAAAATCTCCGGCCATTTCTGGGATTGGTTATTTCGGCGGATAGTGTCAGGGTCTCCTGTTTTTTTGGGGGCTGATAAACAGATGGGAGAGGACGGGGGACGCTGGATATTTAGGGCAGCTGTCTGTGTCGGGTGGGGGGGGGGGGTTAGTCAGACAGTTTGGAAAAGTAGAGCCGGAGGCAAAGCACATAGTGACCTCCTCCGACTGGGTGGAAGTAACTTCCCCTGACATCGTGCGG
The DNA here is from genome assembly GCA_036172795.1 of Pelodytes ibericus. Classification (NCBI taxonomy): domain Eukaryota; kingdom Metazoa; phylum Chordata; class Amphibia; order Anura; family Pelodytidae; genus Pelodytes; species Pelodytes ibericus. The sequence goes on along the minus strand of CM069863.1, from coordinate 7,552,842 downwards.
CTCCATCGGCAGGCAAACCGCGATCGCTACCCAGGCATTGCTAATCCTTCAGGCTTTGGCACTCCAGCTCCTGGGAGCTACAACTCCCAGGCAGCTCAGACAGCCGACTTGCTTGATCATGCTGCAAGCTTCTCATGACATGTCTCTCTAACATGCCTGTCTGTCTGTCTGTCTACCGCTCTCAATCCATCTATATATCTATTTACCATCTGTCTGTCTCTGAATCTATCTACAAATCTATCTGATAATATATTTTGTCTGTCTATCTACTCTCTGTACGTCTATAAATCTATCTAGATCTGTTTTACTGTGTCGACACATGGATCTGTCTGTCTATATATTAATCTATACAAGACAGTGTGATAAATAAAAGGCACATTCATCTTAATCTATACATTTTCTTTCAGTTCTGCTAAAACAACGTATAGATCTTTTTTTAATTCTATATATTGACGTTGTTCCCTGTTTATTTAAATAACCATTTCAATTTACCATTTGTGTATTTTTCCATTACATTGCTCGGGCCCCTCCGCACACTGTAGAGATTCCCTGAGCGGACTCCAAGTTTCCCTTGATAAAGTTAATCTAGGTTTGAGTGACATTGTGTTATGCTGTTCGTTTCCTAACTACTCCCCGGTGTAATTATTGAGATAATATTTTTACTATTTACAGTTCTTTTTGGGCCAGATTCCAAAGCCATAAGCTGCTTTAGGTAGGGTGACCCCCGCTTCCTCTCTTCCATTTAGGGACAGTTCCTATTTTTGCAGAGCGTGCACAGTTTAGCATAAACAAAAATCCACCTCCCCAGTTACCAGCGCAATTGTGAGTAAGAGATTTTAAAGACAATCCGTCAACCTAAAAACATACTGGGAATGAAGAGAATAAAAAAAAAAAAAAAATGCTGATCGATACATTGTGTTTTTTTGTTTTTTTTAATGTGTCTGTGGAGTCTCCTGCTTAGGACGTCAGCTGTGGATTGATATTCTGACTTGGGGAAAATGTGTAATTTGCATATCAGGCCACAGGTGATGTCATAAGGAGGAGACTCCACAGACATGTTTAAAATGCATCTTTCTCTAAAAGGCATTTGTTGGAAATGTTGGTAACACAATGTAATAACGGCGCACATGCAGGTAGCGCTAAACACCTGCGCAATCGGCGTGTGCGCCTATTATTTAGGACTGTTGCCAAAATGGGGAAGGCAGTAGAGTTGAACGGACACCTGGATGTTCGGGTTTGGCCGGTTCGGCACTTCGAAAAAATGTCCGGGTCCGTGCTCGAACTTGAAGTCAATGGGGACACAAACTTTTGGCCACTAAAATGCCTCTTAAAAAGTCCTGGAAAGGGCTAGAGGGCTGCAAAATGTATTAAAATGTGGGTACGAGTGTCCCCATTCATACGAATAGGTCAATTGACCTATTCGTATGAATGGGGACTCTATTTTGGTTTATAGAAAGCCCATAGCATTACATACAATGCAATCGCCGAACCCTGAACTCCAACCCGAACATACAGTGGAATGTCCGTGTTCGTGTCCGGGGTCCAAAAACCGTAATGTTCGGTACGAACCCGAACAGTGCGGTTCGGGTTCGCTCAACACTAGAAGGCAATCAAAAAATTAAAACTCTTATTCCTCTACATATGGAAAGTCAAACCAAGAGGAGAACCCCCCAGATCAGCACAATATTCAGAGCTTGCTCTTTCATGTTTTGAATAGATGAATTCACAGACCGACCAATACCCTTCTCCATTTTTAATTGCGATACTAGTTGATTCTTTAATTTGGCCTGGCACTGACAGAGACCATTGGCTGCTTTCCGCTCTCTTGTAATAAAGGTTTTGGCAGCAATCAGATAATGAATAGCCAAGTCATTTTGCCCACCATTCAATCTAGGCCAGCCCAGGTTCAACAGAAGCATCTCTGACCTAAACTCCAAATGAATATTGTCTGCGGTTTTTCAAATGCTAATTTACCCGCGATTAAGCCTTTTATTTTTATTTTTTTTTACCCCTCTCGACATTTTGCAGTGCGCGCGTTTTTATACGTGACCCCCAGCTTATAGATTATTTTCAATTATTTTCTCTACATTTATATTAAAAAATCTTTAAAAAAACCCCAAAACAATGTTTAGGTGATACAGTCTTTCAAATGTGTCTCCTGTTCATGACATCACCTGCAAATTACACATTTCACTCTGAAAAGCAGTTGTTTCGCATATCACGCCACAGGTGATGTCATAAGCAGGCGACACACTGCTTATTTTATGCATTTTTATCATTTTTTTGTATATTATTCTGTAGGTTCAAAGTACGAGCAATGTTTAGGTGACACGGACCCTTTAATCAAGTAGAATGCTCAAAAATGTGCTTACTGTACACACACAATGGGGCATGACTACAGAAAGGTCTTATATGGGGCAAAGCTGTAAAAAAGGAGCAATCAGCAGGAACATTCCATTGGCTGCTCTAAAATGGACCACTTTAAACAAGCTTGGCTGCATCTCTACGGGGATATTACTAATTAGAAACAGGCATTCTCTTTCCATTTTTTTATTACAGCAATGTCACCAGAGGAGATGAGAATCACCAGGTACTAAGAGAGGAAGACGTCTAACCAAAAGCAATTTGTAAAGAAAATAATGATCTAACAAGTTTACTCCATCTGACATCTGTATTGGCTGAAAAATGATTAGACGTTAGTTTAAACTAAGGTTAAAGTTCAACAAAATTCACAATAGTCTCTCCCTTTAAAGGACCCTATTAAAAAACAAACCTATATATTGTATATATTTGTCTTCCCGGGGGGAGATATTTTTTGTGCATCAGTAGTTTTTTCCCCCTCTGCAATCTTTTACCAGTAGCTTTTTTTCCCCCCATTTTGTCCATATTCTTTACAAGACGGTGGAAAAAATACCACTACAATTTGCACTAAAATTCTACAGTAACTAATTTCATCGCAGGGGGCTGGGGTGACACATGCATGGCTGCCAACATTCCCGTTTTTTGGGATCCTATCCTGTCAAAGTCGGGGTCTGTCCCAGCATTATTGCTGCCTGCGTATAGTGCTTAGCACTCTGCACAGACAGGATTGTGTCTCAACGAGGTGTTTAAAGTCTAAAAGAGAAGAACTGAGATCCAGACACCCGGTGCCAGTACTGGGGAAGATGGAGCTCAAACTCCCAGGGTATTACGTAAAAATAAAATAGTGTTGGGGGGCTGCTATTAAGATGCAAATCCTTTCTACAGTTTCACAAGGATCATTTCAGAAACCAGTTGGCCCATCAATTAATTAAGGAACGAGAGCTACGCTGGGGCTCTGACCAAACAGATAAAATGTCCTCCCTATATCAGAAATGGATCAGTGAGCTGTAGCCCAACCCTTAGCCCCTAGACCCCCTGGTCATTACCATTTCTCGTATTGAATCACCAGAACAATATAAGGTTAAATCCCCCAGTTCTTCCTTCGCTCTTCCTTTTCTTTGTCTGTTGTTTGTTTGTGTGTTTTTGAACCAAATGCATACATTGTTATACTGTGTCTGCCTATCCGCTGTATAACGATAACGAGTAGACATAGTTATGAGGATTTAGGGTGGGCAGAACTGTTGTATTGTGATATGTGTTTTTATGTGATACATGTTAAGTTTTTCTATGTATTTATATGAAAAAAATAAAGACTTAAATAATAATTACATAATCCACAGCTAAAATATATATGTAAAATAATTAAGAAAATATAACAATAGTGCAGTATATAAGAACAACGCATTCTTAAAAAAGGAGAGACAAAAATGACTGCAGTCTGCGACTTGAACAAAATATCTTAACCCCATACTGTCCCAGTTTTGGGGGGGGTCTGTCCCGGTGTTCCTCCAGCTCTACCCCTGTCCAATTCTCTCAAAGAGGTAGAGTTCGGTGGCATTGTGATATTCAGGACAGCAATGGTACCATGGTCCGAATCGCATCCTCCGGGATTTGGGACAACAGAGAAGGCCAGTAGAGCTGTCAGGGTGAATGATGATGCCACTACGCATGTGGTACCCCTCAGCAGTGGTGTATCTTGATTTTGTGCTGCCCTAGGCAGACAAAATCCGGGCACCCCCCTACCCAAGCTGCACACCCACGTTACACACCTAAGACATGCCCCATCATTCAGACTCACATAAAGCTCATACTCCCATCACACACACACTCCCATCACACTCAGTCACACACTCCTACTCCCATCACACTCAGTCACACACTCCTACTCCCATCACACACACTCTGACTCCCCTCACACTCAGTCACACACACTGTCTCCCATCACACACACTCCGACTCCCATCACACTCAGTCACACACAGTCTCCCATCACACACACTCCGACTCCCATCACACTCAGTCACACACACTGTCTCCCATCACACACACTCTGACTCCCATCACACTCAGTCACACACACAGTCTCCTATCACACACACTCTGACTCCCATCACACTCACTCCGACTCCCATCACACTCAGTCACACACACTGTCTCCCATCACACACACTCCGACTCCCATCACACTCAGTCACACACACTGTCTCCCATCACACACACTCTGACTCCCATCGCACTCAGTCACACACTCTGACTCCCATCACACTCAGTCACACACACTGTCTCCCATCAGACTCAGTCACACACACTGTCTCCCATCACACACACTCTGACTCCCATCACACTCAGTCACACACACTGTCTCCCATCACACACACTCTGACTCCCATCACACTCAGTCACACACACTGTCTCCCATCACACACACTCTGACTCCCATCACACTCAGTCACACACACTGTCTCCCATCACACTCAGTCTCACACACACACACACACACACACACACACACACACACACACACACACACACACACACAGTCTCCCATCAGCACTTACCTTTCCTTGGTGGCTAGTGGCAGGCAGCATGGTCCCTCCATGCTGCCTGTTCGGCTTCCCGGCGATTGTGCCGACAGGTCACGTGACCGGGCGCGCGTATGACGTCAGTGCGCCCGTCACGTGACTGTCGGCACTTCCGTGTCGGCACACTGCACGGGGAGCCGAACAGGCAGCACGGAGGTTTCTCTGTGCTGCCTGTTCGGCTCCCCGTGCAGCCTGGCAGGCAGAGCGATGGTGAGGGGTGATCTTCCGATCCCCTCTCACCTCCGTCTCTGCCTGCAAGCGCGGTCTATTTTTTTTTTTAAAGGGCCGGGTTTTAATTTTTGTACATTTTTTTTTTTTTACTTTTTTTTTTTTTTTCAGTGCTCCCCCGCGCTGCCGCCCCCCAAAATTTGCCGCCCTAGGCATCCGCCTAGGATGCCTCGCGGTAAATACAGCACTGCCCCTCAGGGCATCCCTGGGGTATGTAATATGTACAAAGCAATGGAGATTCCACTATAGGATTCCTGTATGAAAATCCAGTGTTTTGTCTTAGGTGGTGTGGTCAGGGAGCAGTGAATGAGGCACCTGTCTGACCAAATAACAGCCTGTCTTTACACAGCACAAGGCCGGCATGTGTTAAAACAAAGCCAAATTCACTAGATGCCAAGCACCCCTCGGGGTTACGTCTGATCTGTCAGAGGCGACTTCACAAGTCAGGGAGTAAAATATGTCTAACATTACTCACAGGGACATTTCCCAAATGTCTCATATGTGTGGCCCTGACAAACTGGAAAGCTCCATTTGTTGTTAAAGAACAAAACTTTAGTTTAGGTGTCTCTACAATTTCATAGTTGCCAGAAGACACAAATTTATCAGGACAGTCCCAATCTATTTATTTTTTAGTCTTGTCCCGGGTCTGTCCCAGACATGATTACTGTCTATACACATTGGACGTTACGCAGGCAGCATTGCGTTTAAACAGTGTAGTCTGGTTCTCCATACTGCGTGGTCATGCAACATTGTGTTACGTCACACGTCGTCCTGTGGCTCCGCCCCTAAGGCTAAGCATCCTTTTCTTGTCCCAGACTGCCACAAATGGTAGTAAGTTGTGTTGAGCGAACCCGGACCGTACTATTCGGGTTCGTACCGAACATTCCGGTGTTCGGACCCCGGAGCCGAACACAGACATTCCACTGTATGTTCGTGTTGGAGTTTAGTGTTCGGCTACAAACCGAAAGTCTATAAACCGAAAGACATTCGGTTTATAGACTTTCGGTTTATATAATAGCAATAGCATTACATGTTTCCCATAAACCAAAAGTCTATAAACCGAAAGTCTATAAACCGAAATAGAGTCCCCATTCATACGAATTGGTCAACTGACCTATTGGTATGAATGGGGACACTCACCCACATTTTACTTCATTTTGCAGCCCTCTAGCCCTTTCCAGGACTTTTTTAGAGGCATTTTAGTGGCCAAAAGTTCGTGTCCCCATTGACTTCAATGGGGTTCGGGGTCAAGCTCGACCCCGAACCCGGACTTTTTTCCGAAGTTTGGACGAACCCGCCGAACCCGAACATCCAGGTGTCCGCTCAACTCTAGTAACAATGCATCTGGGTCTGTGCAGTAGCCGCCAAAGGAGATGATTCTATGGGGGGTTATGTATCAAAAGCAATCGCCTGGCGCATAGCTCTGAAAGTGGAGCTGACGCCATGGAGACAAATGAAATGTTCCACTTTTAGACATTTGACTCAGAATTGATTTTTTTAATATATATATATAGAAAAAACTCCCAATGTAAAATTATTAGCAAGTCATGGGGAAAAGAAAAGTTATTGAACTAGCAGGGCATAAAAATAGGGCATATAATAGATCAAATAAATGTTTGAGGTTTCGTTTTGATTACACACAACTAATAACAATAAAAAAGATAAAATCATTGTGTATCATGTGCCCCGGGATTTGGGAATGGACCTCGGCTGGTGAAATGTACAGTTTCATACAGTGTTTTATGTTAGAATATTACAACTTCTTAACAACAGTAAGTCTTTGTTTCCAAGGAATCCAAATTGGAGGGTTTTTTTTGTGAGTTATTGTGGTTACCCTAGAAAAAATAATGAATGGGAATCAAAATCTCAATTTTATAGCCTTCAAAAAATGTATTCCATGCGGCTTATTCCTTCAAAGATGATTTTAATAATAACAAATCAAATAGTAATAATGCTAAGAATCATTAATTACTAACTGACGTCCATTAGAATGCAAAGCAGGAAAGTTAAGTTACCTTCTTATTTTGCTTCACCTGTTAAGTTTATTTTATTTGTGTTTTTGTTTCAGTATTTTAAGTACTTTATAATGGGGTTCAGGGACTCCCTCCTTCCCGATCCTACTGCTGGTTTCTTTGAATTCAGGCATTTAAACCCCAAGAGCATCCTGTGTCTCTTACACCATGTGCATTGTGCACAGACAGATTGTAATAAATTATACAGAAAATTTGATTCCAGGCCCTGAGAGAGGGCTGACTTCGCTCCCGCGCCCCTCAGTAATGGAATCATAACTAACATCTGACTTTTTTTTCCCTGCTAAATAAATGATCGCGCAAGAAGCTACTGGAAAAGGGTGCGTCACACTGAGACCAAACAGGCAGCACAGAGCATTTGATTCCCTGGTCCCACAGGCCGCCTCTCTGACATTTGAAAGACTGGAAAAGCACTTCTTCCAAATTCAAAAGGAGTCCCCTCTCGCTCTGCCACCCCTGCCTGTCACCTCTCGCTCTGCAACCCCGGCCAGTCACCTCTCGCTCTGCAACCCCAGCCAGTCACCTCTCGCTTTGCCACCCCAGCCAGTTACCTCTCGCCCTGCCACCCCGGCCAGTCACCTCTTGCTCTGCCACCCCGGCCAGTCAGCTCTCGCTCTACCACCCCGGCCAGTAACTTCTCGCTCTGCCACCCCAGCCAGTCACCTCTCGCCCTGCCACCCCGGCCAGTCACCTCTCGCTCTGCCACCCCGGCCAGTCACCTCTTGCTCTGCCACCCCGGCCAGTCACCTCTTGCTCTGCCACCCTGGCCAGTTACCTCACGCCCTGCCACCCCGGCCAGTAACTTCTCGCTCTGCCACCCCGGCCAGTCACCTCTTGCTCTGCCACCCCGACCAGTCACCTCTTGCTCTGCCACCCTGGCCAGTCACGTCTCGCTCTGCCACCCCGGCCAGTTACCTCTCGCTCTGCCACCCCGGCCAGTTACCTCTCGCCCTGCCACCCCGGCCAGTCACCTCTTGCTCTGCCACCCCGGCCAGTTACCTCTCACTCTGCCACCCTGGCCAGTCACGTCTTGCTCTGCCACCCCGGCCAGTTACCTCTCGCTCTGCCACCCCGGCCAGTTACCTCTCGCCCTGCCACCCCGGCCAGTCACCTCTTGCTCTGCCACCCCGGCCAGTTACCTCTCACTCTGCCACCCTGGCCAGTCACGTCTCGCTCTGCCACCCCGGCCAGTTACCTCTCGCTCTGCCACCCTGGCCAGTCACGTCTTGCTCTGCCACCCCGACCAGTCACGTCTTGCTCTGCCACCCTGGCCAGTCACGTCTCGCTCTGCCACCCCGCCACGTATAAATGTTACTTAATCAGGCAGTTTGATGAGTTTATTCTTGTTTTCTGATAATAGGTAGTAGAAAGGGTCACCTCTGTTACCATGTTTGGCATTCCATCTGCCGGGGAATATGGCGTCTCTGACTCTCGTCTGACTCTAGTCTGACTCTCGTCTGTAGGGTTGTAACCTTTCCATTCTATAACCACGCTATAGTCTCCATAGACTTAAAAGGAAAACTAAACTTTTTTTTAGCCTTTGCTGACTTAGCTCAAAGGGCCCAGTGTGAAAATTGCCCCGTGCCCATCAACTTTACCAAGCAGCATGTCCTACAGTGTTAATTTGTCCCCAAATAGCTTGTCTGTTCCCTCTTAGCCTCCAAACAGCTGATCAGTGCGATCCTAGCCACCAGTTTGTATGTGCTAACAGCTTGACTGTGCCATACTTGGCATACATAAACAGTGCCTGGTACTGCACAGCACTCTAAACATGCACAGAGGGTTGGGAAGTTCTGCAGTACCAGGCACTGTTTAGAGTGCTGTGTAGTATTAGGCACTGTGCATGTTTAGAGTGCTGGGCTGTGCTGCAGTACATGGCACTGTGCATGTTTAGAGTGCTGTGTAGTACCAGGTACTGTGCATGTTAAGAGTGCTTGGTAGTACCAGGCACTGTGCATGTTTAGAGTGCTGTGCAGTACCAGGCACTGTGCATGTTTAGAGTGCTGGGCTGTGCTGCAGTACCAGGCATTGTGCATGTTTAGAGTGCTGGGCTGTGCTGCAGTACCAGGCACTGTGCATGTTTATAGTGCTGTGTAGTACCAGGCACTGTGCATGTTTAGAGTGCTGGGCTGTGCTGCAGTACATGGCACTGTGAATGTTTAGAGTGCTGGGCAGTATTAGGCACTGTGCATGTTTAGAGTGCTGGGCTGTGCTGCAGTACATGGCACTGTGCATGTTTATAGTGCTGTGTAGTACCAGGCACTGTGCATGATTAGAGTGCTGGGCTGTGCTGCAGTACATGGCACTGTGCATGTTTAGAGTGCTGTGCAGTACCAGGCACTGTGCATGATTAGAGTGCCGTGCAGTACCAGGCACTGTGTATGTATAGAGTGCTGTGCAGTACCAGGCACTGTGCATGATTAGAGTGCTGTGCAGTACCAGGCACTGTGCATATTTAGAGCGCTGTGTAGTACCAGGCACTGTGCATGATTAGAGTGCTGTGCAGTACCAGGCACTGTGCATGATTATAGTGCTGGGCAGTACCAGGCACTGTGCATGATTAGAGTGCTGGGCAGTACCAGGCACTGTGTATGATTAGAGTCCTGTGTAGTACCAGGCACTGTGCATGTATAGAGTGCTGTGCAGTACCAGGCACTGTGCATGTATAGAGTGCTGTGCAGTACCAGGCACTGTGCATGTATAGAGTGCTGGGCAGTACCAGGCACTGTGCATGTATAGAGTGCTGTGCAGTACCAGGCACTGTGCATGTATAGAGTGCTGTGCAGTACCAGGCACTGTGCATGTATAGAGTGCTGTGCAGTACCAGGCACTGTGCATGTATAGAGTGCTGTGCAGTACCAGGCACTGTGCATGTATAGAGTGCTGTACAGTACCAGGCACTGTGCATTCCTGGAGTGGTCTACAGCTGGATGGTTTCCCAGTGTGAATTCAGTGCTGGGACTCTCTACCTTTAAATAAAAACAAGGAGAGTGAAATAGATATTTTACAGAAAATGACAAATTTAATTTAAAAGGTAACTTTCCCTGTCTCATCTGCATAATACAGAGATATAAACATTACAAGAGCACTCCCCCCCCCCCCCCCCCTAGTGAAGTCATCTACACAACCATAACATACTATGACAGTGCAATCAGCAAATCTACTTGATCACAGGTAGATCATTCCTTGCCCCATGTGTTTAGCAAGGCTCACCTGTGTTCAAGAAAGACTTGCGGTCATCTCACAGAGCTCTATATTAATCTTAAAGGTTTAGCTCCTAGTCCCCACTGGTTGTAAAGGGGGCTCAATTCTATGTCTGTAATTTGGTGTCTCTCATCAAAAGCTCTGCTGTGTTTCTCAACTCTCAGCATCACCCAGCAGATGGCAGGTGAAATGCGTTTGGTATTTCTAAGACCCCCACACCTTTTTTATTAATTTGATATATATATTTATATATAAATGCATTTTATTGTATATACAATGCTGCAAACTGCCATTCTGTGGATGGCTGAAAGTGACTGCATGTGGTAAATTATATTATCATATTATTCCCATTATACTGTAATTTCATCCCACTTTATAGAAAGAATAGTTTCGAATTTCCTCCACTGCACTTGCTACAGTGTCTCATTGCCCCACAGCACTTTCTACAGTGTCCCATTATCTCCATAGCTCTTGCCACAGTGTCACATTACCTCCCCAGCACTTGCCACAGTGTCCCTATGCCATCACACCACTTGCTACAGTGTCTCATTGCCCCACAGCACTTTCTACAGTGTCCCATTATCTCCATAGCTCTTGCCACAGTGTCACATTACCTCCCCAGCACTTGCCACAGTGTCCCTATGCCATCACACCACTTGCTACAGTGTCTCATTGCCCCACAGCACTTTCTACAGTGTCCCATTATCTCCATAGCTCTTGCCACAGTGTCACATTACCTCCCCAGCACTTGCCACAGTGTCCCTATGCCATCACACCACTTGCTACAGTGTCTCATTGCCCCACAGCACTTTCTACAGTGTCCCATTATCTCCATAGCTCTTGCCACAGTGTCACATTACCTCCCCAGCACTTGCCACAGTGTCCCTATGCCATCACACCACTTGCTACAGTGTCACAGTCCACTCATTCCCTCCCTCCTTCTGCCCATGCCAAAAGGTGTTTGCCACCTTGGACCATTGTTATTACAGATACACATGATGTTTTCCATTTGGTAATATTAGCAATAGGTTGTGATTAGTGTTGAGCGAACCCAAACCGCACTGTTCGGGTTCGTACCGAACATTACGGTTTTTGGACCCCGGACCCGAACACGGACATTCCACTGTATGTTCGGGTTGGAGTTCGGGGTTCAGCGATTACATTGTATGTAATGCTATTGGCTCTCTATAAACCGAAATAGAGTCCCCATTCATAGGAATTTCTTATGAATGGGGACTCTATTTCGGTTTATAGAAAGCCGTTAGCATTACATGTATTCCATAAACCGAAAGTCTATAAAACGAAAGACATTCTGTTTATAGACTTTCGGTTTATGGAATACATGTAATGCTATTGGCTCTCTATAAACCGAAATAGAGTCCCCATTCATAAGAAATTCCTATGAATGGGGACTCTATTTCGGTTTATAGAATAGCAGTAGCATTACATGTATTACATCTGAGAGCCAAACAGAACCGTCAAATACTGTGCTTACAGCGCACTTTGAAAAATGCTAATAGTTTTGGGTGGTTAAAAGTATATTTGCGTCTTGCGGTGCACGTCATATCTGAGTGTCAAATAGAACCGTCAAATACTGTGCTTACAGCGCACTTTGAAAAATTCTGGCTACCTCCTCCTCCTCCTCCTCCAGCGCCGCTTCCACCTACACCGCCACGGTCACCGCCTCCTCAACCTATGGGTCAATTAGTATAAACTGAGAGAGAATACCCTGCACTCCAACCCTCTCTCAAATGGATAATTCTGTTGATCCTCCTGGCAGCCATGCTTTAGATTTAGATTTATGTTCTTCCAAAGCTAAAATCAAAGATTCCATCTAGTGCTATTTTATGGTTCAACTGTATTTGTAATTTGTATGTATTTTATGTTATTTGAAGTTATTTCCCTATCCGTATTTGCTTGCAGGGCACTTGTCCTACTCTTACCCACATTGTACTTCCTTTTGCAGCCCTCTAGCCCTTTCCAGGACTTTTTTAGAGCCATTTTAGTGTCCAAAAGTTCGGGTCCCCATTGACTTCAATGGGGTTCGGGGTCAAGTTCGTGCCCGAACCAGGACTTTTTCCCGAAGTTCGGACGAACCCGAACATCCAGGTGTCCGCTCAACTCTAGTTGTGATTAATAATGCTGGCTCTACCTTTGTGATTAGGTTTTATTCACAGACCTGTCCTCCCTGTAACAGGATATCAGGCCATGTGCATTGAGTGTGCAAATCCAATTGAGTTACGTGGGTCAAACGAAGTTCAGTGAGGATGAAGATAGAGAGGAGAAAGAAGAGGTGCTGGGCAGCCAAAGGGTGAGACCCATAAAGAGCTTCTGTGATTAAAGTATCATATCCCTCCTTATCTTCAGTTTAAAGATACACTAACCTCTTAATGGATTATTTTAAAGGAATACTACCATGATTTCTTTTTACATTTTCCTATATAACTTTAACCAAAGTGTAATTTATTGTAGATGACTTGACATGTGAAATCCAAGGGAACAGCAAAAATCCAACATTAATACCTACAAATTTAGTCAACTTTCAGTACTTTAACCATTACATTTATTGCGTATTTCTTTCCTCATCTTCAGCCACACAGCTGATCAGACAGTTTATTCTCAAGCTCAAAACAAATAAGAATGTTTAAACTCCATTGTATCCATTGCAAATATATTATGATTTTGAAAAAGACCTGAAAACATTTTTTTTTAAATAAAATGTTTCCAACAGACCCATTTATAATGACATGTGCTAGCTATATAGTGTGTAAAACATTCTATTTCCCACCATGCACCTGCTTTCATCTTCCTGATTGGCTGCTCTTTTATTTTTCTAAGTCTTTGTAACTATTCTATAAATCAGAAAACAGGAAAAAAAATAGTTAAAAGGATCAGTATGGTCCCCAAGTGGAAGGCTGCTGCCTGAATAGTGCACAGGCTTTTTTCCCCCCCAGTGTGATTTGATGCAGGCATTCTGCATTAATTATTTATTTTATATTTTACTCAAACCCTCGTCTGCATCCTGTCCTACAGGTACTGCTACACTGATTGTGTGTATGCACTGAGCATGTATCCATTTGGTTTAATTTAGTGACTTCCTCTGCTGCTCTGCTGGTGGAATAAAATGCTTTGTGTGGAACCTAAGAAACCTTGCTCTAGTAAACTTAAGATGCATTTTGCGCACCAGGCAGTCCCTTAAATGCCTGGACCTTAAAGCTTTCTGCCTCTGGTAGGTAAGGAAGAAATATCTGAAATTGATTTGCATTATTAATTGAAGCCATGTTTAGACGTTAATCATATATGATTAACATATATGAGGAAGGGGCAGATAAGCCTTTAATTTATTACTGTTAAGGGAATATTCTCATGTTCCAAAAACATTACTGATTCACCCATCTTCTTAGAAAAGAAACAGCAGGCAAAGTGATAGTATTGAGGGTAAATTAAAATGACAATGAAATCACACAGCCAAGGGTAACAGAGAAATCTTGTTTATTCCCCTTACCCTAAGGGCTTTATCTGCCCCAGTAACCTCCATCGACAAGATGTTACAGGCCTCCCTGTCTGTCCACGAATCTCCTACACATGCCTGGCCTAGATTGTAACAGTCTAACAAAAGCTGAAGGGGTCTCGCCTCCATGGGAAGCCCCTAATTGATTTTACAGAGAGCTCAGCTGTGATGGTGAGTGGCCGACCATGATTGAACTTTGTGGTCCTTACCATTTTATTGTCAAACTATTAAACCAAGGACAGATCTGGGTCCTTTAAAAAAGTTTAAGTAATAAATGCTTATTAAAGCCAAATCTTTAAATGATTCTTTTTTTTTTTTCTTGCTCTTTGCAATACTTAGCTTTAAAACATTTATTTTGCAGACTCTATCCTGGGGATTTTCCAAAATGTGTGATTTCACCATTACACATACTCAATGATTTCCCCAATATTTCCAAGGAGAAAAAATTATAGTTGAGATAGTACAGTTGTACACTGAGAATCTTCAAAACGGAGACAAGAGGGTGTGGCATACTATATATTTTTTCAGCTTAAACTATGCGTATTGGGTCATGTTGAAAATAGCGCATGCTTTGTGCAACAAATCCCAATGCAAGCAGACATTGTTGAAGGCAGGTGAGCTTGAAATAGTATCGATAACATTTGTACACAATTTGGGGTTACTGATTTTGTTGGGGTGATTACAGTGCAAAAGCATAGTGTTTTCAAAACCCCAAACCATGGCAAAGAAAAATAATAAATCAACAAACAACAGAAGGAATATAAGACTGTAACATGTTTGGTGAGCTAAAATGAAATACTTTTATTTTGCCAGTGCTCTGTACAGAAGATATTGATTGTAATTGTCTGTCTTTTGTTCCCCATTATACTGTGTGTATTGGCTATAATAATAATTCTGTTCATTAGTGGAAAGTCTTACCACTCAGATAAAATAGAGAGAAATTGAAAACCCAGCTAGCTACAGATGAGAAAATCTTTGATTCGCAGATAAAAATGAATTTTTTATATTTTTAAGTCCTTGGAAAACATTTTTTAAGATTGATTCATCTAACAAAATACATAAACAATTTCAGCCTTTTCAGTAGAATATATTTTTCGCAGTAGCCAGCCAACTTTTTTTTTTCTATTTTAAATTAAAAATGCATATAATTGTGTGCTTTAAAAACCATGGAAAATGCATCATTTGAAAATGTAATTACATGGTATAAATGCTATTTTGATTTTCAACAAAAGGTCTGGGATGGGATTCACCCCTAACCCCCCACACACACACTCCCCCCCCCCCCCCCCCCCCCCCCCACATACGTTTCTGCAAGTTTTTCAGACACCAGAGGCTGAATTTGAAAGTATTATTATTAAATGAAGAATAATACTTTTAGATATATTCAGACAAACACATGTGAGGAGGCAAGGATATGATGAGACCTCTGAAGCCCCTGTAGTTACACCACTGCCTTATACAGGAGTGATTCCTGGTTTATTCATCAAGTCTAGATTTTCTTTAATAAAATAATACAAATAAAGTACTTTGCTGAGCTCCTTTTCAATGTACAGCTCAGGGGGTGGACATGTTGATTCAGATGAAGAAAGATTTGACCCATCTGAGCTCAAAGTTCTAAACAACATGATAGAGCTTTACAGAACAAATAGGGCTAAATATTGGCATTATTTCATCAGATCATTTCTATTTACCATGTCTGCACTTGAAGCAACCAATAAAATAGAACTTTTAGAACAGAAAAAAATCACAAAAGTGCAGCCCATTAAGCAGTCATAGTGCAAAACACGTATATCAATGTCAGCTGTCATCAGAGTTATCAAAGGCCAGCTGAGCTCTTCTATATATTCCTCTATACATTGTGCGGGGCCTGGTGAGTTTCTCCTGCTAGAAGAACAGAGTTGGCCCTGTATAATGCATTGTTATAAAGTGACAGTGTGTAAAAATGTAACTCTGCATTATCCATGGCCAGCTGAGCTCTTCTATATATTCTTCTATACATGGTGCAGGGTCTGGTGAGTTTCACCTGCTAGAAGAACAGAGTTGGCCCTGTATAATGCATTGTTATATAGTGACAGTGTGTAAAGATGTAACTCTGCATTATCCATGGCCAGCTGAGCTCTTCTATATATTCTTCTATACATTGTGCAGGGTCTGGTGAGTTTCTCCTGCTAGAAGAACAGAGTTGGCCCTGTATAATGCATTGTTATAAAGTGACAGTGTGTAAAGATGTAACTCTGCATTATCCATGGCCAGTTGAGCTCTTCTATATATTCCTCTATACATTGTGCAGGGTCTGGTGAGTTTCTCCTGCTAGAAGAACAGAGTTGGCCCTGTATAATGCATTGTTATAAAGTGACAGTGTGTAAAGATGTAACTCTGCATTATCCATGGCCAGCTGAGCTCTTCTATATATTCTTCTATACATTGTCAGGGTCTAGTGAGTTTCTCCTGCTAGAAGAACAGAGTTGGCCCTGTATAATGCATTGTTATAAAGTGACAGTGTGTAAGGATGTAACTCTGCATTATCCATGGCCAGCTGAGCTCTTCTATATAATCTGCTATACATTGTGCGGGGTCTGGTGAGTTTCTCCTGCTAGAAGAACAGAGTTGGTCCTGTATAATGCATTGTTATAAAGTGACAGTGTGTAAAGATGTAACTCTGCATTATCCATGGCCAGCTGAGCTCTTCTATATATTCCTCTATACATTGTGCGGGGTCTGGTGAGTTTCTCCTGCTAGAAGAACAGAGTTGGTCCTGTATAATGCATTGTTATAAAGTGACAGTGTGTAAAGATGTAACTCTGTATTATCCATGGCCAGCTGAGCTCTTCTATATATTCTTCTATACATTGTGCAGGTCTGGTGAGTTTCTCCTGCTAGAAGAACAGAGTTGGCCCTGTATAATGCATTGTTATAAAGTGACCGTGTGTAAAGATGTAACTCTGCATTATCCATGGCCCGCTGAGCTCTTCTATATATTCTTCTATACATTGTGCAGGGTCTGGTGAGTTTCTCCTGCTAAAAGAACAGAGTTGGTCCTGTATAATGCGTTGTTATAAAGTGACACTGTGTAAAGATGTAACTCTGCATTATCCATGGCCAGCTTAGCTCTTCTATATATTCTTCTATACATTGTGCAGGGTCTGGTGAGTTTCTCCTGCTAAAAGAACAGAGTTGGTCTTGTATAATGGGTTGTTATAAAGTGACAGTGTGTAAAGATGTAACTCTGCATTATCCATGGCCAGCTGAGCTCTTTTATATATTCTTCTATACATTGTGCAGGATCTGGTGAGTTTCTCCTGCTAGAAGAACAGAGTTGGCCCTGTATAATGCGTTGTTATAAAGTGACAGTGTGTAAAGATGTAACTCTGCATTATCCATGGCCAGCGGAGCTCTTCTATATATTCTTCTATACATTGTGCAGGGCCTGGTGAGTTTCTCCTGCTAGAAGAACAGAGTTGGTCCTGTATAATGCATTGTTATAAAGTGACAGTGTGTAAAGATGTAACTCTGCATTATCCATGGCCAGCTGAGCTCTTCTATATATTCTTCTATACATTGTGCAGGGTCTGGTGAGTTTCTCCTGCTAGAAGAGCAGAGTTGGCCCTGTATAATGCATTGTTATAAAGTGACAGTGTGTAAAGATGTAACTCTGCATTATCCATGGCCAGCTGAGCTCTTCTATATATTCTTCTATACATTGTGCAGGGCCTGGTGAGTTTCTCCTGCTAGAAGAACAGAGTTGGTCCTGTATAATGCATTGTTATAAAGTGACAGTGTGTAAAGATGTAACTCTGCATTATCCATGGCCAGCTGAGCTCTTCTATATATTCTTCTATACACTGTGCAGGGTCTGGTGAGTTTCTCCTGCTAGAAGAGCAGAGTTGGCCCTGTATAATGCATTGTTATAAAGTGACAGTGTGTAAGGATGTAACTCTGCATTATCCATGGCCAGGTGAGCTCTTCTATATATTCCTCTATACATTGTGCAGGGTCTGGTGAGTTTCTCCTGCTAGAAGAACAGAGTTGGCCCTGTATAATGCATTGTTATAAAGTGACAGTGTGTAAAGATGTAACTCTGCATTATCCATGGCCAGCTGAGCTCTTCTATATATTCTTCTATACATTGTCAGGGTCTAGTGAGTTTCTCCTGCTAGAAGAACAGAGTTGGCCCTGTATAATGCATTGTTATAAAGTGACAGTGTGTAAGGATGTAACTCTGCATTATCCATGGCCAGCTGAGCTCTTCTATATAATCTGCTATACATTGTGCGGGGTCTGGTGAGTTTCTCCTGCTAGAAGAACAGAGTTGGTCCTGTATAATGCATTGTTATAAAGTGACAGTGTGTAAAGATGTAACTCTGTATTATCCATGGCCAGCTGAGCTCTTCTATATATTCCTCTATACATTGTGCGGGGTCTGGTGAGTTTCTCCTGCTAGAAGAACAGAGTTGGTCCTGTATAATGCATTGTTATAAAGTGACAGTGTGTAAAGATGTAACTCTGTATTATCCATGGCCAGCTGAGCTCTTCTATATATTCTTCTATACATTGTGCAGGTCTGGTGAGTTTCTCCTGCTAGAAGAACAGAGTTGGCCCTGTATAATGCATTGTTATAAAGTGACCGTGTGTAAAGATGTAACTCTGCATTATCCATGGCCAGCTGAGCTCTTCTATATATTCCTCTATACATTGTGCGGGGTCTGGTGAGTTTCTCCTGCTAGAAGAACAGAGTTGGCCCTGTATAATGCATTGTTATAAAGTGACAGTATGTAAAGATGTAACTCTGCATTATCCATGGCCAGCTGAGCTCTTCTATATATTCTGCTATACATTGTGCAGGGTCTGGTGAGTTTCTCCTGCTAGAAGAACAGAGTTGGTCCTGTATAATGCATTGTTATAAAGTGACAGTGTGTAAAGATGTAACTCTGCATTATCCATGGCCAGTTGAGCTCTTCTTTATATTCCTCTATACATTGTGCGGGGTCTGGTGAGTTTCTCCTGCTAGAAGAACAGAGTTGGCCCTGTATAATGCATTGTTATAAAGTGACACTGTGTAAAGATGTAACTCTGCATTATCCATGGCCAGCTGAGCTCTTCTATATATTCTTCTATACATTGTGCAGGGTCTGGTGAGTTTCTCCTGCTAAAAGAACAGAGTTGGTCCTGTATAATGCGTTGTTATAAAGTGACACTGTGTAAAGATGTAACTCTGCATTATCCATGGCCAGCTTAGCTCTTCTATATATTCTTCTATACATTGTGCAGGGTCTGGTGAGTTTCTCCTGCTAAAAGAACAGAGTTGGTCTTGTATAATGCGTTGTTATAAAGTGACAGTGTGTAAAGATGTAACTCTGCATTATCCATGGCCAGCTGAGCTCTTTTATATATTCTTCTATACATTGTGCAGGGTCTGGTGAGTTTCTCCTGCTAGAAGAACAGAGTTGGCCCTGTATAATGCGTTGTTATAAAGTGACAGTGTGTAAAGATGTAACTCTGCATTATCCATGGCCAGCGGAGCTCTTCTATATATTCTTCTATACATTGTGCAGGGCCTGGTGAGTTTCTCCTGCTAGAAGAACAGAGTTGGTCCTGTATAATGCATTGTTATAAAGTGACAGTGTGTAAAGATGTAACTCTGCATTATCCATGGCCAGCTGAGCTCTTCTATATATTCTTCTATACATTGTGCAGGGTCTGGTGAGTTTCTCCTGCTAGAAGAGCAGAGTTGGCCCTGTATAATGCATTGTTATAAAGTGACAGTGTGTAAAGATGTAACTCTGCATTATCCATGGCCAGCTGAGCTCTTCTATATATTCTTCTATACATTGTGCAGGGCCTGGTGAGTTTCTCCTGCTAGAAGAACAGAGTTGGTCCTGTATAATGCATTGTTATAAAGTGACAGTGTGTAAAGATGTAACTCTGCATTATCCATGGCCAGCTGAGCTCTTCTATATATTCTTCTATACACTGTGCAGGGTCTGGTGAGTTTCTCCTGCTAGAAGAGCAGAGTTGGCCCTGTATAATGCATTGTTATAAAGTGACAGTGTGCAAAGATGTAACTCTGCATTATCCATGGCCAGCTGAGCTCTTCTATATATTCTTCTATACATTGTGCAGGGTCTGGTGAGTTTCACCTGCTAGAAGAACAAAGTTGGTCCTGTATAATGCATTGTTATAAAGTGACAGTGTGTAAAGATGTAACTCTGCATTATCCATGGCCAGCTGAGCTCTTCTATATATTCTTCTATACATTGTGCAGGGCCTGGTGAGTTTCTCCTGCTAGAAGAGCAGAGTTGGCCCTGTATAATACATTGTTATAAAGTGACAGTGTGTAATGATGTAACTCTGCATTATCCATGGCCAGCTGAGCTCTTCTATATATTCTTCTATACATTGTGCAGGGTCTGGTGAGTTTCTCCTGCTAGAAGAACAGAGTTGGCCCTGTATAATGCATTGTTATAAAGTGACAGTGTGTAAAGATGTAACTCTGCATTATCCATGGCCAGCTAAGCTCTTCTATATATTCTTCTATACATTGTGCAGGGTCTGGTGAGTTTCTCCTGCTAGAAGAACAGAGTTGGTCCTGTATAATGCATTGTTATAAAGTGACAGTGTGTAAAGATGTAACTCTGCATTATCCATGGCCAGGTGAGCTCTTCTATATATTCTTCTATACATTGTGCAGGGTCTGGTGAGTTTCTCCTGCTAGAAGAGCAGAGTTGGCCCTGTATAATGCATTGTTATAAAGTGACAGTGTGTAAAGATGTAACTCTGCATTATCCATGGCCAGCTGAGCTCTTCTATATATTCTTCTATACATTGTGCAGGGCCTGGTGAGTTTCTCCTGCTAGAAGAACAGAGTTGGTCCTGTATAATGCATTGTTATAAAGTGACAGTGTGTAAAGATGTAACTCTGCATTATCCATGGCCAGCTGAGCTCTTCTATATATTCTTCTATACACTGTGCAGGGTCTGGTGAGTTTCTCCTGCTAGAAGAGCAGAGTTGGCCCTGTATAATGCATTGTTATAAAGTGACAGTGTGCAAAGATGTAACTCTGCATTATCCATGGCCAGCTGAGCTCTTCTATATATTCTTCTATACATTGTGCAGGGTCTGGTGAGTTTCTCCTGCTAGAAGAACAGAGTTGGCCCTATATAAAGCATTGTTATAAAGTGACAGTGTGTAAAGATGTAACTCTGCATTATCCATGGCCAGCTGAGGTCTTCTATATATTCTTCTATACATTGTGCAGGGTCTGGTGAGTTTCACCTGCTAGAAGAACAAAGTTGGTCCTGTATAATGCATTGTTATAAAGTGACAGTGTGTAAAGATGTAACTCTGCATTATCCATGGCCAGCTGAGCTCTTCTATATATTCTTCTATACATTGTGCAGGGCCTGGTGAGTTTCTCCTGCTAGAAGAGCAGAGTTGGCCCTGTATAATACATTGTTATAAAGTGACAGTGTGTAATGATGTAACTCTGCATTATCCATGGCCAGCTGAGCTCTTCTATATATTCTTCTATACATTGTGCAGGGTCTGGTGAGTTTCTCCTGCTAGAAGAACAGAGTTGGCCCTGTATAATGCATTGTTATAAAGTGACAGTGTGTAAAGATGTAACTCTGCATCATCCATGGCCAGCTAAGCTCTTCTATATATTCTTCTATACATTGTGCAGGGTCTGGTGAGTTTCTCCTGCTAGAAGAACAGAGTTGGTCCTGTATAATGCATTGTTATAAAGTGACAGTGTGTAAAGATGTAACTCTGCATTATCCATGGCCAGGTGAACTCTTCTATATATTCTTTTATACATTGTGCAGGGCCTGGTGAGTTTCTCCTGCTAGAAGAGCAGAGTTGGCCCTGTATAATGCATTGTTATAAAGTGACAGTGTGTAAAGATGTAACTCTGCATTATCCATGGCCAGCTGAGCTCTTCTTTATATTCTTCTATACATTGTGCAGGGCCTGGTTAGTTTCTCCTGCTAGAAGAACAGAGTTGGCCCTGTATAATGCAGTGTTATGAAGTGACAGTGTGTAAAGATGTGACTCACTAGGTTTCTCCCTGCACGATGTATAACTGAATTGATATGTTCATCTCTCCTGCTCACTGACAATGTCCATTAACTGGTTAAACATGTGTAGCAGGTCTGTGCACATGAGGAAATGTGCCTTAATATGGGGCAGGAAGTCCCCTGCAGCCAGGACAGTTGTTTGGGAGAAAGAAGGAAGTGTAATTTTGTTTCTAACAGGAAGATAATTTGCAACATAAGCATGTCCAGGGAAAAGCACTCTTGCCAACAAAGGATGTGCCTGGCATGCCCTGCAGTCCTGATCACAGTATGATCACTGGCATGTCTGCTGAGGCCCCTCCATCACATCTGATCGCTCTAACAGCCAATCACAGCAATCAGATGTGTTTAGCTCTCAAATCCAGTCCCTGGCTTTGACAGTTTATAGTCTCTCCCTACCCCACGGCAACTGTTTGGCTTAGAGAGACTGATTACAATATGGGCAGCTTGTCCATGTCCCCCATGCCAGCCAGAGTTTATTAAATCAAATGTTTTTGGGAAGTGTTTAAGTTGGGATAGTGTTATGGTTATAATAGCAATATAGGTAATTCTGAAAGAAATGGTTAGGAAAATGCAATGTGCTACTTGTACTTCTTGCCCTATAACTTGCAAAAAAAGCAAGAAAACTTAAGAATGTTGGCTATTTTTAAACTCAAGACAAATATTAGAATATATTTAATAGGATTTTAAAAAAAATATTTTCCATTTTGCATCATATTCTCTTTTTATAGTAAATTATATAATATGATCATAATAATTGTATCTAAAGAAAGACCTTTTTATTTCAAAGAAATATATATAATTTGCGTGGGTGTAGTCACTGAGAAAGCAGAAAGAGAGTGCAAAACACAAAAACACTGCAGAAATGTTAAAACACAAAGTTTAAACGCATAGTCCTTGTAACTGACCTCTCCAAATATAGTCCTTACTACTCCTTTAAAATGAGAACTTACCCCTTCAATTGCTCCTGTCTGGTGTGCACGACCTGCCCTTAACCATTACATATTTCTATAGTCACAAAATGAGCTTACACAGTCCTCACATACTGCAAATTTCCTGAAAGGCCAAATATAGGACCCCTTTGGTTTTGGGATGAGGTTGTGTTTGATCCCACAGATCCCAGAAACTTGGGGGTCAGACTCTTCTTCATAAACTCTCCAAGACCTGAGAAGAATCTCTTCCTTAGTATAGCTCTTGGGCATAAAGATGGACATCTTGGGGGCTGTGAATAGAGGTAAAAGCAGAGACCCTTGGGACATTGCCACTGATTTGTGTATAATAATAATAGCAAGTCTTTAACAAGGGAAAGTACATTATTTGGATACTCTTTGGTCTTAGAGTATGTCTTGGGGATTTTACATTTGCACAACATCCAGGGGATGTTACTATCTGGCACAGTCATCTGGTCAACTACTAGTAATCTGATTCAGGAAGAGGACACAAGCTTATTTTAAATTATAAAGGGTCTGTCAATATGCCCCAATCTGCCCCAGAGAGAGCTATTGTGATGCCAATTTCAACACAAAACCGTCCATTTTTTATGTCTGGGGCCAGTTTTTCTCCACGTTTGTTTGGGGGTGGGGGGGGGGGGGGGGGGATTTCCTTCACTCCTAAAAGAACCAAACTCTCCCTCGAAGTTGGCCCAAAATCGTCACAAATTGCAGAATTTAGCTTGAGAGTTGAACAGAAAAGTGTAAACAAATGAAGTCAAACATATTTCAAAACATAAAAATATCTATATACAAATAAAGTTATACATTATAATAATATATTTACATTCATATAAGCAATTAAAAAAAGTTATAAAAAATGTCATATTATTTTATGTTCATTTACTTTATTTGAATGTATTTAATTAAATGTATCATGTTTTTGTTTCATTTTTTTTTTACTGATTTAAATTTTACTTCATTTCGGGAGGACTTCGGCTATTTCTGTAATAGCTGAACTCCCCCCCTATATGACCCCCGAAATAAGCCGAAGTTTGTCTTCCAAAATATCGACATGTAAATCGGCCATGTTGGATCAATTTTGTGCCAATTCGAGATCACTTTGGAAGTCTCTGGGTATCCCAGATTCGAGGGTTCCTCGAATACTAGGTGATCCGATCGGAATACGAAACCCAGAACTTCGATTTTCCCTTGAAATTCTGAACTAACCGAACTGACCCTGACATATCCTTACTGTAATAAACTGAATTTAAATTCAACATAAATAAGATTTAAAGGCTCAAAGAAAAAAATCCCAGAATACAGGGAGTGCAGAATTATTAGGCAAATGAGTATTTTGACCACATCATCCTCTTTATGCATGTTGTCTTACTCCAAGCTGTATAGGCTCGAAAGCCTACTACCAATTAAGCATATTAGGTGATGTGCATCTCTGTAATGAGAAGGGGTGTGGTCTAATGACATCAACACCCTATATCAGGTGTGCATAATTATTAGGCAACTTCCTTTCCTTTGGCAAAATGGGTCAAAAGAAGGACTTGACAGGCTCAGAAAAATCAAAAATAGTGAGATATCTTGCAGAGGGATGCAGCACTCTTAAAATTGCAAAGCTTCTGAAGCGTGATCATCGAACAATCAAGCGTTTCATTCAAAATAGTCTACAGGGTCGCAAGAAGCGTGTGGAAAAACCAAGGCGCAAAATAACTGCCCATGAACTGAGAAAAGTCAAGCGTGCAGCTGCCACGATGCCACTTGCCACCAGTTTGGCCATATTTCAGAGCTGCAACATCACTGGAGTGCCCAAAAGCACAAGGTGTGCAATACTCAGAGACATGGCCAAGGTAAGAAAGGCTGAAAGACGACCACCACTGAACAAGACACACAAGCTGAAACGTCAAGACTGGGCCAAGAAATATCTCAAGACTGATTTTTCTAAGGTTTTATGGACTGATGAAATGAGAGTGAGTCTTGATGGGCCAGATGGATGGGCCCGTGGCTGGATTGGTAAAGGGCAGAGAGCTCCAGTCCGACTAAGACGCCAGCAAGGTGGAGGTGGAGTACTGGTTTGGGCTGGTATCATCAAAGATGAGCTTGTGGGGCCTTTTCGGGTTGAGGATGGAGTCAAGCTCAACTCCCAGTCCTACTGCCAGTTCCTGGAAGACACCTTCTTCAAGCAGTGGTACAAGAAGAAGTCTGCATCCTTCAAGAAAAACATGATTTTCATGCAGGACAATGCTCCATCACACGCGTCCAAGTACTCCACAGCGTGGCTGGCAAGAAAGGGTATAAAAGAAGAAAATCTAATGACATGGCCTCCTTGTTCACCTGATCTGAACCCCATTGAGAACCTGTGGTCCATCATCAAATGTGAGATTTACAAGGAGGGAAAACAGTACACCTCTCTGAACAGTGTCTGGGAGGCTGTGGTTGCTGCTGCACGCAATGTTGATGGTGAACAGATCAAAACACTGACAGAATCCATGGATGGCAGGCTTTTGAGTGTCCTTGCAAAGAAAGGTGGCTATATTGGTCACTGATTTGTTTTTGTTTTGTTTTTGAATGTCAGAAATGTATATTTGTGAATGTTGAGATGTTATATTGGTTTCACTGGTAAAAATAAATAATTGAAATGGGTATATATTTGTTTTTTGTTAAGTTGCCTAATAATTATGCACAGTAATAGTCACCTGCACACACAGATATCCCCCTAAAATAGCTAAAACTAAAAACAAACTAAAAACTACTTCCAAAAATATTCAGCTTTGATATTAATGAGTTTTTTGGGTTCATTGAGAACATGGTTGTTGTTCAATAATCAAATTAATCCTCAAAAATACAACTTGCCTAATAATTCTGCACTCCCTGTATGTTGTTTCCAGTATTTTGGAATAAATAGGATTAGTTATAACTCCGTCTATTGAAAACAAAATTAGGAAAATAATTCATAACTGATCTATGGAAAAAAAATATCTTTGTAGCTCTCAGATATATATGTAAAGATTCCCATTGTTTTGGCAGGATTAGGGTATTGTATGTGCTTTTCTTGTGGTTTAAAAATATTAGATTAGAATTTAGTTTCAACATGTTTGCTTTCACTATCCAGATGAAAAAACACAGAGATGCTAATTAGTTTTTTTATATGGCACTATCTATTGTTTCCTTTAGATAGTGCTGTAAATGTGTTTATTTAAGAAGATTAGGTATTAATTCATTTAATCACTGGCTGCCAACCTATTAGATATTATATTGTAGTCACATAGGACACAATGTAATCTTCCTTTGATACAAGTGTCTGTTTGTGAGTGTGATTGCTGGTTTAATCCTCGTAGCTTTATACAATAGCTTTGTAACCAACATCGTACAAGGTTATGATAAAAACAAATTAAATGATACATCTGCGGCACCTTTATTGGGCTGGTCAAAACTTTACTTTTACATTCAATTGAGCCAAGGATTTCACTATCCTAAAATTACCCTAAAAAAAAACTTAGGGTAAATTATTTTCAATTTGAAACTACAGAATAACTATAAAACAACTAACTCCTGGATGCTCTGAATGAGTCAGGCACAGCCAGAATCACAGTTTGCTGTGTTGCGGAAAGGCTTTCTGATTTTAATCCCCATTGTTCTATTTTATAGCTGAGTGTGATAGGGATTTAACAGCTTGAAGTGTCTATAAGATGGTGAACTTATGGCACTCTGCGACCACAACTGCCACAAGTCTCTGCATTCCAGAAAGCAAGTTGGGAATTATAGGAACAGTATTAGCTGCAGCTGGGTGGCCATAGTTTGATGCCTTGGTTATAGGCCAAAGGAAAGGACATATACAGAGAGAGACCTGAAACAGACAGGCTGTGTAAGAGGAGTGAGCTGACAAGAAGTCAGAGAAAGATGATATACAGAGCAAGAAACATATTAGAAAGAAATAAGATTTGGGGATGGGGTGGGGGGTCTGCCATTGATAAAGTGAAGAAGGTGCAAGAAAATAAGGAAAGGGGGCAACAAAAATGGGAGAGGGGTCTTTGAAATCTGTAAGTGCATGTCTGGATGCGATGGGGCACTGGGCCTCAAATCTATTCACCATCACAGCCAACGAGAGAGCAAGGAGGGGCAGAGAGACCCATTGAAGGGTATCCAAGTGAAATTAGTAACTTCCCAAATTAAACATGTATTTAACAATGAACGTAAGCCCCCCTAGTGGTACACTAGCCGAGCCAATGGCCACCAACTAATTCATAAACTGGAGGGATCCTGTTGAAATGACCCCTATCCACAAAGTAAAACTAAAGATTGGTTCTGTATGAAGGTCAAAGTCTAAAAGTGATGTAATCAGCAGGGACATTTATTGGTTTCCAAGGTGACTCAGTCATTACCCACAACCTGATAGAGCTATACAGAGCAAATATTCTTAACAACATGTCCGCCCACTGATAGAGCTATACAGAGCAAATATTCTTAACAACATGTCCGCCCCCTGATAGAGCTATACAGAGCAAAGATTCTAACCAACATGTCCGCCCCCTGATAGAGCTATACAGAGCAAAGATTCCAAACAACATGTCCATCCCCTGATAGAGCAATACAGAGCAAAGATTCTAAACAACATGTCTGTCGCCTGATAGAACTATACAGAATAAAGATTCTAAACAACATGTCCGCCCCCTGATAGAGCTATACAGAGCAAAGATTCTAAACAACATGTCCTCCCCGATAGAGCTATACAGAGCAAAGATTCTAAACAACATGTCCACCCCTGATAGAGATATACAGAGCAAAGATTCTAAACAACATGTCCACCCCTGATAGAGCTACACAGAGCAAAGATGCTAAACAACTTGTCCGCCTCATGATAGAACTATACAGAGCAAAGATTCTAAACAACATGTCTGCCCCCTGATAGAGCTATACAGAGCAAAGATTCTAAACAACATGTCCGCCCCCTGATAGAACTATACAGAGCAAAGATTCTAAACAACATGTCTGCCCCCTGATAGAGCTATACAGAGCAAAGATTCTAAACAACATGTCTGCCCCCTGATAGAGCTATACAGAGCAAAGATTCTAAACAACATGTCCTCCCCCTGATAGAACTATACAGAGCAAAGAGGTCCTTTATTTGTATTTTATTCTTAAAAACATTCCAATTTAAAATGCCGACACTTGGTGCAATCTTTCATTTAAACGTAACTTCACTTATTTTTTGCTGACAGTCGCTCTTTAATAATGTGTCTTTGTCAGGACAATAATGGCGGTGGTGAAATTGCCGGGGCAAAGAATAAGTTAAGATGCCTCCCATGCCTCCCGTGCCTCCCGTGCCTCCCATGCCTCCCGTGCCTCCCGTGCCTCCCGTGCCTCCCGTGCCTCCCATGCCTCCCGTGCCTCCCGTGCCTCCCGTGCCTCCCGTGCCTCCCATGCCTCCCGTGCCTCCCGTGCCTCCCATGCCTCCCGTGCCTCCCGTGCCTCCCGTGCCTCCCGTGCCTCCCATGCCTCCCGTGCCTCCCGTGCCTCCCGTGCCTGCCATGCCTCCCATGCCTCCCGTGCCTCCCGTGCCTCCCGTGCCTGCCATGCCTCCCATGCCTGCCATGCCTCCCGTGCCTCCCATGCCTCCCATGCCTCCCGTGCCTCCCGTGCCTCCCGTGCCTGCCCTGCCTCCCGTGCCTGCCATGCCTCCCATGCCTCCCGTGCCTCCCGTGCCTGCCGTGCCTGCCATGCCTCCCGTGCCTCCCGTGCCTCCCATGCCTCCCGTGCCTGCCCTGCCTCCCGTGCCTCCCGTGCCTGCCATGCCTCCCATGCCTCCCGTGCCTCCCATGCCTCCCGTGCCTGCCATGCCTCCCGTGCCTGCCATGCCTCCCATGCCTCCCATGCCTCCCGTGCCTCCCGTGCCTGCCGTGCCTGCCATGCCTCCCGTGCCTCCCGTGCCTGCCATGCCTGCCGTGCCTCCCATGCCTCCCGTGCCTCCCATGCCTTGTTTGTGAAAACCCTTGAGTGTTTAGAAATGGATTTGGGTACACATTTGAGATGAAAGTTAAAGTAACCATGGCAACCAGGGCTGGGAAAATAACAAGGCCTCCAGAGCTGGCAGGGACCACAATGAGCACTTGCCCTTTCTATTTAATAGCGCAGACAGGAGAGATCTCTGTGCCGTTCTGTGTGTCATATGTTAACAACGCAGGAGATTCATGCCACCTTCAAACGCCAACTAATGCTACACCCAGCCAGGGCCGCCATCAGGCCATCACCTATGTGGGTGCATATGTGGGTGCAATAAGATGCTGTGGATGCAATGGCAAGGGAGGTGGAGGCAATAATGAAATGAGGGCTGGAGAAATGGAGGGGGAGCAGGTGCAGATCATTTGTTCTGTTTGGGGCCCATATATTTCTGATGGTGCCCCTGCGCACAGCACATACTCTGCCCTGAGATGGGCATAATCTAAGATAATTCTTCTGACTGGAGGTGTCTGGGGAATAAGAAACCCAATCCTGAAACCAGACACTGCTAATATGAATATGGCACCCTGGGTGATCATGTGAGCACAGTGACAGGCAGGGCTGCATTGGGGGCACAGTGACAGGCAGGGCTGCAGTGGGGACACAGTGACAGGCAGGGCTGCAGTGGGGGCACAGTGACAGGCAGGGCTGCAGTGGGGACACAGTGACAGGCAGGGCTGCAGTGGGGACACAATGACAGGCAGGGCTGCAGTGGGGACACAGTTACAGGCAGGGCTGCAGTGGGGACACAGTGACAGGCAGGGTAGCAGTGGGGACACAGTGACAGGCAGGGTAGCAGTGGGGACATAGTGACAGGCAGGGTAGTAGTGGGGGCACAGTGGCAGGCAGGGCTGCAGTGGGGGCACAGTGACAGGCAGGGCTGCAATGGGGACACAGTTACAGGCAGGGCTGCAGTGGGGACACAGTGACAGGCAGGGTAGCAGTGGGGACACAGTGACAGGCAGGGTAGCAGTGGGGACATAATGACAGGCAGGGCTGCAGTGGGGACACAGTTACAGGCAGGGCTGCAGTGGGGACACAGTGACAGGCAGGGTAGCAGTGGGGACACAGTGACAGGCAGGGTAGCAGTGGGGACATAGTGACAGGCAGGGTAGTAGTGGGGGCACAGTGGCAGGCAGGGTAGCAGTGGGGACACAGTGACAGGCAGGGTAGCAGTGGGGACATAGTGACAGGCAGGGTAGCAATGTAGCACAATGACAGGCAGGGCTGCACTGGGGGCACAGTGACAGGCAGGGCTGCAGTGGGAGCACACTGAAAGGCAGGGCTGCAGTGGGGGCACAGTGACAGGCAGGGTAGCACTGGGGGCACAGTGACAGGCAGGGTAGCAATGGAGCACACTGACAGGCAGGGCTGCAGTGGGAGCACACTGACAGGCAGGGCTGCAGTGGGGGCACAGTGACAGGCAGGGTAGCACTGGGGGCACAGTGACAGGCAGGGTAGCAATGGAGCACACTGACAGGCAGGGCTGCAGTGGGAGCACACTAACAGACAGGGCAGCAGTGGGAGCACAGTGACAGGCAGCTGAGGCAGGGAAGCAGTGGGGGCACAGTGATATTCAGGGTGGCAGTGGGCACAGAGTAGAGGGAACACTATTAGTGTGTTTGTCAGTAAGGGGGCTGGAGAGTAGGCAGCATGTAGACAGTGCAGGGGGCGGGGTCAGTGTCCGATTGCTCCGCCCCTTCAATCTCCTGCTACAGCTACAGCTGAGAGAGCGATGCAGACTGTACTGCACTGGATGAGAGGCACTGTGTGACACTGCACTGGATGAGAGGCACTGTGTGACACTGCACTGGATGAGAGGCACTGTGTGACACTGCACTGGATGAGAGGCACTGTGTGACACTGCACTGGATGAGAGGCACTGTGTGACTGCACTGGATGAGAGAGGCACTGTGTGACACTGCACTGGATGAGAGGCACTGTGTGACACTGCACTGGATGAGAGGCACTGTGTGACACTGCACTGGATGAGAGGCACTGTGTGACTGCACTGGATGAGAGGCACTGTGTGACACTGCACTGGATGAGAGGCACTGTGTGACTGCACTGGATGAGAGAGGCACTGTGTGACACTGCACTGGATGAGAGGCACTGTGTGACACTGCACTGGATGAGAGGCACTGTGTGACACTGCACTGGATGAGAGGCACTGTGTGATACTGCACTGGATGAGAGGCACTGTGTGACACTGCACTGGATGAGAGGCACTGTGTGACACTGCACTGGATGAGAGGCACTGTGTGACTGCACTGGATGAGAGAGGCACTGTGTGACACTGCACTGGATGAGAGGCACTGTGTGACACTGCACTGGATGAGAGGCACTGTGTGACACTGCACTGGATGAGAGGCACTGTGTGACTGCACTGGATGAGAGGCACTGTGTGACACTGCACTGGATGAGAGGCACTGTGTGACTGCACTGGATGAGAGAGGCACTGTGTGACACTGCACTGGATGAGAGGCACTGTGTGACACTGCACTGGATGAGAGGCACTGTGTGTCACTGCACTGGATGAGAGGCACTGTGTGACACTGCACTGGATGAGAGGCACTGTGTGACTGCACTGGGTGAGAGGCACTGTGAGATTGCACTGTATGAGAGGCACTGTGTGGCACTGCACTGGATGAGAGGCACTGTGTGACACTGCACTGGATGAGAGGCACTGTGTGACACTGCACTTGATAAGAGAGAGGCACTGTGAGATTGCACTGTATGAGAGACACTGTGTGACTGCACTGGATGAGAGAGCCAATGAATGACACTGCACTGGATGAGAGAGCCAATGAATGACACTGCACTGGATGAGAGAGCCAATGAATGACACTGCACTGTATAAACTAGGCACTGTGTGACACTACACTGGATGAGAGAGACATCTGTATGAGAGAGACAGCACTTGTAACTGAGACAGCCTCTAGGATCACTATAAAGGAGCAAAAGACAAAACAGCTTGCAGTGTGTGATACTGGATCCCAGACACTCACAAACACGAGCCTGAACTGGCTAACAAACTACAAGTCTGGACTACTTGACTCTGCTCCTTACCTACTAGCCACTGGACTACCTTAGGCTGAGCTTCTGACCCGTGAACAAGTGTGAGCACACTCCTAATCCGTGAACAAGTGTGAGCACACTCCTAATCCGGACTACTTTAAAGTGAACATTAGCTGGACTACTTTACTCTGAGCCTTGGCTAGCACCAACCTGCTAGTTTGGACTACTTTACTCTGAGCCTTGGCTAGCACCAACCTGCTAGTTTGGACTACTTTACTCTGAGCCTTGGCTAGGACCAACCTGCTAGTTTGGATTACATTACTCTGAGCCTTGGCTAGCACCAACCTGCTAGTTTGGACTACTTTACTCTGAGCCTTGGCTAGCACCAACCTGCTAGTTTGGACTACCTTACTCTGAGCCTTGGCTAGCACAGTCTGGACTACCAAACTCAAACCTGGATTAATTAGACCCCAGAGCCCCTCTCCCTGCTGTCAGTCAATACAAGGTGAGTGATCCGTGCTGTGTATAAGGGGCTAGCAGTGTATTCTTTATCACTATCCCTATGTTCTGCTGTGTTCAGCTGCTGCAGAACCTCTTGCAAAGCTTGTTCAGTGAGCCATTGCCAGAGGCTTTACTGACCTTGAAGAGGCACAAGTGGCCTCCCATGGGGACCACCATCCCCCTCCCCTGAGTGTCACTCACATGCCCCTGCTGTCATTCTCAGAAGA
The DNA here is from genome assembly GCA_036172795.1 of Pelodytes ibericus. Taxonomy (NCBI): domain Eukaryota; kingdom Metazoa; phylum Chordata; class Amphibia; order Anura; family Pelodytidae; genus Pelodytes; species Pelodytes ibericus. The sequence continues at coordinate 7,520,169 of CM069863.1, read as the reverse complement.
GATAAGATTTAAGAGTCCTGTATCTGATCAATACAGGACATATAGCTGCTCTATACTGAGCATTGTGTATATGGAATGGCTTTGGATGGAAAAATAGACATTCATTTAATTCCCTGGGCAGAAGAGCTTACAATCTAAGCAGCATACCATTAGCAAAGCAGGCAGCCACACTCCAGTCAGTTTGAATGAATTTAATCTTGAAGCAGCGACGCTGTACCATGAGCAAGAGTAAACCCTACACTAGGACTTTATCACGTTTACACTTCAGACAATGGATCTGGCCGTAAGAGCTTACAATCTAAATCTAAGATTCATGGAATGCAAAGGGGGTTTGCAGCTGTGCAGTCATTATTTCAGTTTCACCTCTCTACCTGTTACTGGAAAATGTTATCTCATATGTAATATTTCAGATTAGTCTGATTATGGACAAGGGGTGTGAGACTGAGGGGCACAGAGAGGTGTTTTGGGGGATGCTGCCATGCATTTTGTCCAAGCTGTACATGTAGATCCCCCCTCCCCCCCCCCCTCTCTGTAAAGTTTCATCCCCTTGTATGGTAAAGTTATACCTTACACATAGATTACAAGGCATGTGTCTGCAGCTGAGAGTTTGGGTGTGGGGGGATCAGGGGGGATCCCACTGATCCAGCTCAGTCTATTGTTATGATAACACAGAGATTTACATGTGTTTATACAGGATCCTTTCCTGCCACACAAAGGGCAGAGTTTACTGTAGGGATCATTTACAACATGCATGAGCTGAATTCATGACAGAGGGAATTGACAAGGGAACTTCAAGACTCATGGACAAGTAGCCAAGTTGGAGAATTTCTCAGGTTCTGCTACTGTGGCTTTAAATTCGAAATTCCCTTGTCAATTCCCTGCAAGTCCCTCTTTCTTTCATGAATTGGATGTAATGGCATTTGGGAGGTTACTTCATCAAGCACAGTGCTGGGGCAAAGTTCTAAAAGTGGAGCAGTCACCATGGAAACCAATGGAATGTTCCACAGTCGCCATGGAAACCAATGGAATGTTCCACAGTCGCCATGGAAACCAATGGAATGCTCCTGCTGATAGTTTTCCCCTTTGCACCTGTGTGCAAGCCATGACACATGGCAATAGATCCTGCAAATTACTAGAACTGGACATGATGTGCTATTATGGGCCATGTTACATTTACACAGATACATATATCTGTTTATAGTCGTTTCTCTCTAGGGTCCTGCACTGGTGGGCGATATCCCTGGCTCAATAGAATCCTACCTCTTTCCAGACACCTGCTGATTTGTTTATTAATCATTTTGATTAAGGGGATCATTTCCAGTTAATAACCTGACATTTCCAAGCCGGATTTGTAATCAGGGAGCGTACCATGCCGAATTTATTTACAACCATTCTAGAATGAATTGATATTTTTTTCTGACCTGGGCTTTGTGATTTGCATCCTATATTTTTTTATTTCTATAATATATTGCACTGGGTTTCATGGAACACATGGATTTTGACTTACTATATTGATTTACATTGAAACCCCTAATCTTATTTTAGGGTTCTAGGTAGAGAGAACTTGTGCCTTATCTGACTGCACACAGGTTGAACTTTAGATATCAAGGGGTTAATGATGGATTATGAGAAAGGAATATTTTTTTTAAAACAATTGTGGTTTTGTCTCTTTGGGCTGCTGACATTTGTTTTAAAAAATTGTAACATTGAGTAGATTTTATGTGATTAACAAAGTTTTCTCAGATTAGGATCTTGGGATCTTTTTCCCGATTGTGTGGTTTATAAGTGTGATACACAGAGGAGGAATAAGAAGCACAAAGTATAGTTTTCTTTTAATCTTAATTTATTAGTTTACCAAGTGATATTTAGGCCCACTTTATCCAGGTCACTGTGTGGATCACTTTATATTCATTACCCGGTGACCTTTAAAATAATCTAAAAAATATAATACTACAGAGCAATATAGAGATCAGATTTTATACAACTCGGACTTGGTTTCTCCAGAAAACATCTTGTTATCTCAAGAAAATAAGTCAGAAAAATATGAAAAAATACATGGCCTCCTTGGCTTCCGTAAAAAAAAAAACATAGGTTGGTGTTTATATGTGAAAATGAGGGTCTCTTTTTTGCACCCCAGTAATACGCAAGCCAGTAGTGTATTTTCCACAAGGCACTCGCCTAGGGCGGCACTTTGCCAGAGGGTGTTAAAGCACACTTTTGGTGCCCTAAACATTTTCGCTCCCTAACCCACCGCTTAACAAGCTTCCAATTAATCGGGGTGATGGGGGCATGTAATGGACGTGGTGGCGGTATGTAATGAGAGTGATGGTGGCATGTAATGGGGGTGATGGGGCATTTAGTGGGTATGCAATGAGGGTGATGGGGGCATGTAATGGGGGTGATGGGGCATTAAGTGGGTATGCAATGTGGGTGATGGGGAATGTAATGAGGTGATGTGTAACGTGGGTGGGGGGTGCCCAAATTTTGTCTGCCTAGGGCAGCACAAAACCAAGATACACCACTGACACAAGCAACCCTTCTGATTGGTAGAGCACACTCACAGTCAGATCAGAGCCGATCGGTGTGTCTAACTCTAAACATACATGTTGCGTTTACATCGAAGAAGTAGTTCTAACTTTTCATTAAGGTTTGTTTCTTCTTTTTTTTTTTTAAATAGCCTTTTGTACCAATTTAAGACAGAAATCTACAACAATCTCTAGTTTTCCTACATAACCCAAGGAGGTGGAAGCCCACCATTATCTGGGTCATACAGCCTTAGCATGAGGTCTGCCCCGCCTTAACCAATATACTCTCCTCCGCCATGTCTTGTGGGGGAATCCGTCCAATTTTGGCAGTTAAGGAACTGTAACTTTTTTGGGGTGTTATTTACTACCATTTAAAAAATAAAGAAATATATATATTGTTTAGCTCTATTTATCTACTACGCCTTTATCTAGTTCCATCTTATGTAAGTGGTAGTGTCCTTTTAAACTCTTTTTACAAATATATAATAAACTGCAAATTAAATCGGACAATCAAACAATGCACGACAGTTCCCCCTTTAATTGGATATTCCCACAAAGACTAACATGTTTAAATCAATCCTATTGTCATTGGACGCCCTAATACCCCTGCATAAGGGGGACACAGGGTTTCCTCCAGTTTTGGAAGATAAACACAAAAACTGTTGGATTTTCTCTTTTATGTTTGACTTTCTGGTATTTTTCTTTCTCTCCCCTGGGAATCCTTATGATCTGACAGAATTATTCTTAGTGACCAAAAAAAAAAAAAAAAACAGGTTAATCAATAAGTAAAAGAAATCAGAAAAAAAGAAATTGTTTAAACCCTTATCACTGACCCCCATAGTCAGTGGCCATTGAAAAACATTTCTGGGTAGCTAATTAAGGTTTGTGGATGGTAAGGTCTATGTAGAACATTGTCTGACACAAAGGCCAGTTTTTACATCATGGACCATTTTGGTCCTAACCATGTTGTTTAGTCTATTGAGACAGTTGGAAGACTGCTGAAAGGTAAACCCCTATTTGTGGGGTAGAGATTTAAAAGAAGACCAGTCACCATGGAAACAAATGGAATGTTCCTGCTGATTACATCACTTTTAGAACTTTGCCCCAGAAATGACCAGGAAAAATAATTCCCCAGAAACAGAGCACTAGCTCGCTGAACTCACCAGATTTTGCATTGGTGCAGCAGTGGAAGAGTCAACACACACAGCCAGGCACCGTGGATATCCTCAACAGACTAATATTTATGGAGATTATTGTAGGGGGAAGAAAAAAAAGACTTTTTCATTGATTCCATATGTTCTGCACTTAAATACCTAGATAAAAGCACAGTGATTTGTTTTATAGGTTGAATGAAGCGGACAGCTTTAAAAAAAATTTAAAAAAAGAGAGCAAATCAGTGAGTCCCATGTTTACCAAAGGGCTGAAACCTTAGATACTAATAAAAAGTTCTCAAACAACCTTTAAAAGGACACAGAGAAGAGGACGTCCTTCATGTGCAAATCTTTCTATATTTATTACTCACAAACATTTGTGTCGTCTGGAATTAGAATGGAAGTCAGTGTCTTAAAAAAAAACACATTTAATGCAGGAAAATACAGAACAAGATATGCAATTAGGATACTACCTAACCAAGATATATATCATTTTTTTAATGACCTTAAAAGGGACAGTCTAGTCCCCAAACTCACTTTGGTGCAAGATGAAGATCACTGCTTGTATAGTGCACAGGCTTTTATCCCAGTGTGATTTGATGCAGACATTCTGTATAAATCACATTTTTAATATTTGACTCAAGCCCTCCCCAGTGACTACTCTGCATGTTTACTGCAGGTGCAGCAGTACTGATTCTATAGACACTGACGATATAAAGCTTTGTTTCATTGAGTAACCTCCTGTGCTGCTAGAATAGAATACGTTGTGTGGACTGTATTGGATCTGCTCTTGTACACAGTTTGATCTGGTAACAGTGCAACACATTGTCTGATGAAATCATTAAATAGACAAGGAATTCCATTTATTTGAATGAAAATTATTCTTATTAGTTCCTGCAGCAAAAAAAAAAAAAAGGTAAGGACTAGCTAGTGTGGGCAGTCCTGGTTTCTTGCAAACTGCTGTAATTTCACAATTTCATCCAGCTGTATTTTATATTTTAAGCAATGCAAAATATAAAACATGCATTTTAAAGACCTTTGAAAGAAGCACATGTATATGTATTAATACTTGGAAGATGCATTTGGGGTACCAGACAGGGTTTGAAATTCCCTTCTCAATTCCCTGCAATTAAAGCACTTAAAGAGACTTTATCACCTAAACATTGTTTTTACTGTGAATGTAGAAAATCATCTATCATGCATCAGAATTGCATGCAAATGCATAGACTAATAGAAAGTAGTGTATTAGCTGTGCCTGTGGTGCCTGAACAAGCCACAGGTGATGTCAAGGCACAGGTGATGTCATAAACTGGTGATGTCATAATCAGGGGACACCACAGACACGTTTAAAAGCACGCTTTGCTATTAATGTTTGCATTTGCTTGCAATTTTGCTAAGACAAATTGAAAATAAATCAACATAAAATTAGCATTTTGAACTTTTTTGGCAACTGGGGAATGTTTTTAGACTTTCCCTCTCTGGTCTGCTGATCCCTTGAGGAGGATACGGTGTCTGCCAGCATTACTGTGTACTTACACCATGTTCCCACACTGTCTGCTTGTGTTCATGGATTTTTTAGCATTCAGTTAAGAAAGCAGTCACACTAATTGGAGTATGTGTTATACAGAGAGCCAGGAAGGGGGTCTAATCCAGTGTGAAGCTATATGTTACAAAAGAGATCCCTTCCAACTCCATCACTCAGAATATGCCAAAGTGAGGTACAAGTTAAAACCCCACCGTGTAAGTTGAAAATATATTAATAATAATTTAAAATAGAACTATATTATATAGAAAGAAAAGTTGACTTTACTCTCTAGGTGCTATTTTATCACAATGCCCCCCCCCCCCCCCCCCCAAAAAAAATAGTGAAACAAAATTTGTTGTGTCTAAAAATGACAGTAATATTCAAGTAAGATCCGCCCGAAAAAATATCCTAGCCGCTCTTCCATTTTTCCTGAGTATTTTAATGGCTATATACTACACTACCTGGTTGGTAAAGTCAAATAAAAAAAAGGGGAATGAGCCCCGTTTTGGGCATAGATTTAAACATTGCCACCAGTGCGTCCGGCGCACAATATATTATTTTGTTTGTACATTTTTGCTGGGATAAATGACTGTGGCTTTAAGTCTTTGAGGGCCCTGGTTCACAAAGGGTTAATCTGTAATCACCATGTACCTCCCAGACCAATACTTGTGCTCTGCCTAGCATTCCAAACTCATTTAATTCCTGGGCATCCATCATTGCTCGCTCCCTGGAATGTTAATGAGTCAGCTCTCTGATCCACTGCCCAGCTCTCTCAACACAACAAAAAAGCTCCTCTCCCAGCAAACTGGTGCTAAAGGCCCCCGGGGAGGAGCATTGGGTGGAGAGGGCAGTTCAAAGTTTGGGGTATTTGAGAGTAAGTGTACTTAGGGCTGAAGGAGCAGCTGCTGGACTGCAAATCCAATCATCCTTAGACAAAAACATGCAAGAATTAAAATTCTCATTGGATATCTCCCAAGTGTCTCTGTTTAGAAGGGACAGTCCCTAAATTGCACCCAACCCCCTGCCCCTCTTTACTCCTCTATTAAAAGGAACAGAAATGTCTCATTAGTTTTTCCCTCAGCACTTTCTACATACATCTCACATTTATTAAACATACAGAAAATAAACGAATGTAACCCTAATCTCAGGGTTCTTCTGTGACAAGACTTGATAATGAATGTCCTTCGCTTCCACAGTTGGACTCTGCCAGGGGCACATTTTGGAGGTCTGAGGGTGGGGGGTTTGATCCTCCGTTTTTTTTTTTTTTGGTTAGTTAGCGGAAAAGGATAATCCCACCCCAAGTTTTCTTAAATCACAGAGGATGGGAAGCTGTAACTTTCTGCACATTTTCACCATGATTGGGTATAGTCAGTATCCCAGTAATCGGCCTGGCTCTCCTGGGGATCCGTAGCCCAGAGGATGTCTGTGTGCTGCCCACAGACACCCTTTAAAGGGACTGTATCCACTAAACATTGCTTGTACTGTGAATGTAGAGAAAAATAAATTATCTGTACATTGTGTTAGCAGAACTACAAGTAAATGCCTAAATTAGGAGAACATGTGTTTTCGATGAGTCTGTGGAGTCTCCACCTTATGACATCACCTGTGGCTTGTTATGCAAATTACCTGGTTCTGTAATTTGCATACCGTGACGACAACAGACGCATTTAAAACATGTTTCTCCTAATTTAGTCATTTGCTTGCAGTTTCGCTAATACAATGTATAGATCATTTTCAATCACTTTTCATTCTCTACAATCACCATAAAAACAATGTGTAAGCGAGACAATCCCTTAACTTAGGAACCATCTATTTAGGCAACCCCACTGGGAACCTATCCCCCCAATAATGGACTCCACACATTAATTACAAACACACTGTAACAATTTTATACTTTAATCAACTTCATAAAACACATATAATAACATATATCACACTTAAACCAACATCATAAATAATGATAATAATAATTAGCAGAATATTAGCCTATCCCTTGGCGAGATCCCGTGAGAATTGGCCCCCAAGCGCAATAGTACCAGCGTATTCTGATGTAGGAAAACCACCAGCCGCCTCCTCCAAGCTGGTGGTACCATTCCCAAATAACTCCTCAGGAACCTGCCCTTGAGGAGATTGTGCACTGCCGCCCATTGGACAGTGCACCCAGCATAGCCCTCCCTGTGAGGGCCACCTCCTGCTCAGGAGCCAATTCTCTTAGGACCCCCTGCCACGCCACGGGAATCCTAACCCAAAAACAGGGGAGGGAGAGAAATCAGCTTGGGTAAAATTGTTGTAATTAGCAGATTATAAAACTCCCAGCTTGTTATACCAATTTTCACCCCACCCCTATAGGGAATACTTAATGCATACACAGCCTGTCACTCATAGAGGACCCATGACCTGGGTAATGTTTAACCACCTTACACATTGTAACTATCTAGGGCAAATCCCCTGATCTGGGCCTAGTCATCCTTCCTGGAATACTTGAATCCAGGGCTTTCTATAAGTATGCCAGCTGCCCATGGTGTGATAATGGACACGTTTCTTTAACCTATAGCAGGCACCTTTCCTATTCACATATTAAGTCTTATCTTCTACTCTTATCACCACTTTATCTCCATCATGGGATACATTACCATTATCACTCCTAGACCTGCCATCTAATGGTCAAAACAGATGGATGGGGGGAGGGGGGCATCATGGAAAGAAATCATTTGTAATCACAATCCATGGACCTGAAACAAAATAGAGAATAGAAAAAGCTGAAGATGATAAAAAGCCACTCAATAAGGGAAAGGTTTTTTTTTTTACAAGCAAAATGAGGGCCAAAAAAAAGGATCCATTATAGCATTGTTTGCCCAGGGGGCTTTGCTAGATAGTGTTTACTTTATATGGCACTGCTTGAAACTGCACCCTCTGTATTCCAAGCACTTGAAACAGCCAAATTCAACAGAGAGAGGCTGATTTCACAGTAAAAGTTAATAGAAACATAGAATGTGTCGGCAGATAAGAACCATTCGGTCCATCTAGTCTGCCCAATTTTTTTTGAGTACTTTTATTAGTCCCCCGTTCCCGGTCTTATATCTAGGATAGCCTTGTGTCTATCCCACACATGCTTAAACTCCTTGACTGTGTTTACCTCTACCACTTCTGCTGGCAGGCTATTCCATACATCCACTACCCTCTCAGTAAAGTAATACTTCCATTAGTCCCTGGCCTTATCTTATATCTAGGATAGCCTTATACCTATCCCACGCATGCTTAAACTCCTTCACTGTATTAACCTCTACCACTTCTGCTGGAAGGCTATTCCATGCATCCACTACCCTCTCAGTAAAGTAATACTTCCTATTGTTACTTTTAAATTGTTGCCCCTCTAATTTAAGACTATGTCCTCTAGTTGTGGTCGTTTTTCTTCTTTTAAATATACTCTCTTCCTTTACTGTGTTGACAGTACTTTCTCAGATTGCTGCCCACCTCCTGTGTACTCTCTCCCACTGGTAAAATTATTTGTAGCGTAAAACCTAAAATATTTGTGACCTAAAATAGGAAAATGAAACAAATATTAGAAATGGGTAGAACTGCCCCTTTAAGGCACTAATTATGGCTGATACAGGTTTTATGCAACTGTGCACATTAAAGCAACATGTTTACTCCTTATTTGACAGTAAGAATTTAAGGTTACTACATGTTAATGAGGGGAGTCCAGGGGATCATTAATGAAGAGCTGAGGCAATACATATATTTGTAGCATTTGTTTAGGGGAGAGGCGGGCTGGCTGGTGCCCCCCGGGGGTTCTTCAGATAAGAGTGAGTAACAAAGCATCCTCATTAGCGGTTACATTGTATCTGGCGAGTTATTTACAGAAAGGCCTACCAGCGATGGCATGCGAGCTGGGACCATGTTTCCCAGAATACATCTCTTCTGCATGTTTTTATTCTTTGTGATGAATTCCCTGGGCTCTGTATTACAGAGTCTAAACATGCTCTCCATGTTCTCTTTAAGGCCCTTAAAGAAACACTAAACTGTCTCATACAGACGCACATGTGTAAAAAAAAAAAAAAAAAAAGTTCCAGTTAGCGCTAACTGGGGGCAGACATGTTTAGAATGTTGGGTCAGATCATCCTTTATCTGACCTAGGATTCTACATATGTCCGCCCCCTTATAGCTCTATTTGGAGCAAAGAGGGCTCAATAAGGTACTTTATTTGTATTCTTTCATTAAAGCATTTGTATTTGACACATCTGCACTTGATGCAATCTTTCTATTAAACATACAGTAAATATTTTCCCCAAAAAGACAATTTTCTCAGTTTTTTTCTTTAAGCAAAGATTAAAATCAGTTGCTATGACCAAGTGCAGGGTAAACAGCAGATGTCACAATCCATATCCACACAGGACAGTTTCTCTAGAAAAAAAAAAGGTTTACATCTTCCAAGCGTCCAGAGAGATTTAAGGACTGACATTTCTTATCCTTGTTAAAGCGGTTTTTAACAGAGCTGTGACACCACTGTGTGTAATATTCTGTATCCATGGCCAAATGGTACTGATTGATAACCTCAGAGATCATTAGGCGACAGGGACGGGTAATGTGCCCAGGCGGAGGCTGACCCACTGACATCTTCAGAGGGGGGTATCACAGATTGAACATTGAATATCTCAACATCTAGAGTAGAGATGCAGGGTCTATAAAGAAAGATGACTAGGCTTCTCCCATTAAAAGTACATTATACATGACAAAGCCCCATAGTCTGGTTCATTTAGTTCAAAATTAACTTGAAAATGCATTTACTTACTGACTTGAAAGTATAAAAAAAATATATATTATTTTTTGGGCACCACTTCTACCATATTTTAAAGGGCAGTAATATGATTTTTGTTTTATTACCCTGTTTAAATTTATTTTTACAAATACCATTATATAGTACTTGAGATAATTCGAAAAAAATAAATAAAAAGGGTTTGTTCTTCTGGCCATGTTTTTACACCTCTCTTTTGGGGATTAGGCAATGTATTCACCTTCAAATCCTGTTCAACAGTTTGGAAAATATTAAATTGGCCACTTAGCCAGAAAAGCTGTGCTCAGTAATTTCCTGTGCATGTTACTTTTTGCCCAACATCCTACCTTGCCAGTTATTGACCCTGCAACCCATATTGTTGAACAGCTTGCATACAGTGGGAAACAGTAAGGTTCTAAAAGTGGAACATTTAAGCAGGAACATTCCATGGGTTTCCATGGTGACTGCTCTAGAACAGTTCTTTAGAAATAGCGCACAATGTATAAAAACGTCTGCACTGTGAAGTGGGCGACGTTAGAATGAAGGCGCAATTGCCATTTGTTATCTATTACGGTGATTGTGCCTTTTATTAAATCCAGACACTTTTCAGTGCGGGAGAAGGACCTCTGCCTAACAGTTTTCGGGGGAGGTCCCCAAACATTTTTATTTTTCATCAAATTAAACTTTACAGATGCGTTGCAAAAATTGCATATGCAACTGTTTTTTATTTATTTTTTTATACGCTGACTGCGCCAGCGGAATGAGATCCTACACGGAAAAAAAAAGTCTGCATTATATATCGGCGCACCCGTATTTGTCGCTTGGGAGACAAAAGAAAATCCTGGAGATGGGTATTAAAACAAATTGTACTTTTACTTGCAATATAGATAAAACGGTCATTTTTTTACATGTAGGAAAATATCCGTCTCTAAGCTTAATCAGTGCGAGGGTGACGCGGCGAGGAGCTGACCGATTGTTTTTGAGCGTAACTGCTGGGATAAAAACCACAGTCCAGGACTCCGCTCCTCCTGGGATAATTATATGGAAGAAATTACTATTTAATAAAAAAAGTGCCATTTGTTTTAATACCCATCTTCATCCTCTTGATTTATCCTATGCGCGGTAACAGTTTACTGGAGCTTATCGCCAGATCTCTTGAGGGGGTTGTGTGAACCATTACCCCTGAGCAGGATTACTCCAACTACATAATAGAGTTTTTTTTGTCTCCCTTTTTTCCACTCCAACATTAAAGAGTATGTAATATGGAAACTATTACACTTTAGATGTGCACCTCTTGTCTCCTTAGTTCATTCACTTCCATTATTTGGTTGAACTGGAGTTTAACCGTGAGTTTCTAGAACCAAAGTGTCCTTCTTCTGGAGGGACAATCTCCATGGGACCTAAATCCCAGTTTGCTGTCTCTCTCTCTCTCTCTCTCTCTCGTGGAGGGTCTCAGTCCCACCCTGCCCTACTCCTTTTGTCAAACTCTATGACCCAAGAGAAACTAAGTCTATATTAAGCCGCTGTCTTTATAGCTCTGCTGACTTTATAAAACAGATATGTGTGCAGCTGGGCAGAAGTTGTAAGTTCATGGTGCACATGTGTGTCTCTGTGACATGATGAATGTCAGCTCACTGACCCCAGCCTCACATCACGCCCCAATATGTCCAGCTTTGGAGAATCTGCTTTATCCTAAACACACGGCTGTTCTGTGGATCAGCCAAACCGATGACAAATAAAACGGAGATTTAGCACGCCCTCTCCACCTTCTGTGAAGGGCCTGCGATGTTAACACGGGGAGGTCATTTTCATTTTCCACTATTTTAAAGACTTCAAAAGTGCACAGTCCGGGGAAGCATCATTGTTTGAAAAGTGCAGGAAACCTGGGCAGGAAACCACCCATTGTTCCCCACACTTTCCCGCTACTTGGCTTTCGGAAATATGTGCGCTGTCCTGCATCACTTGCTCACGGATATAGATGTCACCAACATGTCGACTTTCCAATCTCATCTTCGGCGGGAAAAGCCTGTCCAAATACACAATATCCCTAGGTTAAAAAGGCACCTGCCATGCGAAAATGAGGAAGGTGCACTTTTTAAGAGGTCAATTTATACCTCGCACTGGAAAATTACCAGTGGCTTGCAGTCCGTGAATATATTTTTATATCGCTATGCATCATGGGTAAACGTGTAGACCCTGCTGGCTGAGTGTGCAGTCTTCGTGCTACGCCCCCTCACGCTCAGCTCCTTATTTAAAGTTGGAGCGTTGGATGTCTGCCGATATCCCACGTGTCTATCCAGCTTGGGGGCAGAGATGGCACTGACAAGCTGTGTTGGGACAAATATGGCACTGACAAGCTGTGTGGGGACAAAGATGGCACTAACAAGCTGTGTGGGGACAAAGATGGCACTGACAAGCTGTGTGGGGACAAAGATGGCACTAACAAGCTGTGTGGGGACAAAGATGGCACTGACAAGCTGTGTGGGGACAAAGATGGCACTGACAAGCTGTGACAGACACAGGAGTGCCAAGACATATCCAAAGGCACTTTGGAGCCACCCAAATAGCTTGAATTTTTTTTTCTTTTTTTCGCGCCACTCTTTTGATTCGAATACGTCTAGACTTTGGAGGCACCATTTTGGAGCCCAAAATCTGTGCATAATGAGTCAACCCTTCTATGTTTACTTAATCTATCCTAAACAGCCTACTGCTTCTCTCTCCCTTGCTGGTTCTCCTTTGGGTCTATTCAAATTTCTGGGGGGAGGGGGAGGAAGAGTGCCAACTCTTTTACCCCCTCCGGATGCCCATGATTCCAGTCTGATGGAACAGACAGAGTCTCATGGGTACAGACAAAGATCATTATGAATACAATTCTCCCGTAGGTGGCCGAGATCAAAAGTCATGAACTATATTTTATGCATCATGTAGGGGTGAACCTGGTGAGCTTCTCCTGTTGCATAAATGTTTCGATATTGAAGAAAGGTTTATTGAATAGCTGCACCGCTGTTAATTGCATGATAGAGTAAGAGGTGAAAGTACCTTTCAATATTATTTAACCTGCATGAATCAACTGGAAGTTAAAATAATTAACATGTCTTTGGTAAATGCCTGGTTAGTCACATTGCTAATTATCCTTTTTTAAAATACATTTCCATTTAAGCAGGTTTCCTGTGCGTTCTGTATTTCATAGAGTATTAAGAATCTTTATTCCAACACGCAGCTCCAAATGGGATCCCTCCAGACCATTTCACAAGCTTGTACAAAAGTAATACAAATACTTTTGGAGCAGAGTTAAATCTCTGTCAATCAGCAGCTTTCAACAGAATGCCAGCGAGCCAAGGGTAAGCGGAGACTGAAGAAGGGATTCTGGGAGAGAACCATTAATCCACATTAAACCATATGTTTCATAACAATCTCTGTCATACTTTACCAATGCTCCTGGGATCTTAAAAAAGGTTAAACTAGAGTAATTCTGATATTTTGTGTGTGGGAGTGGGTGTTAATCTAGATCTGGAGATTTGGAGTTATTTTCAAGGTTTGCTTAGTATTGCCAAGAGAAAAATCGGTCAAGCAAACCCCATATTTTAGTTTTGTACCTTAGGCTCATGGGGAGTGGTTGAGTTCTATCTTTCTGTGTTTACTATATAGCTGCAGAGAGGTTATGAAACGATCATTACATTTGCCATCACATGGGAGAAGAGGGTGAGTTCTTTTAGATACTAGTCCACTCTCAGGACTCTTTCGAAAGGCTTGAAAGAAAACTTGAAAGAAAAAAATAAAAATAGTATTATAAAATAACACCACAGCACTATAAAACAATGAATTGCTAAATGAAACATAAAGAACAAATCATTATAGTGAAAAGGGGCATTCTTCTCCATACCTTTTAAATGTTTCTATCATATCCCGTAACAGGGGGGATATGATAGAAACATTTAAATACATAAAGGGAATCAACACAGTAATGGAAGAGAGTATATTTAAAAGAATAAAAACTACCACAACTAGAGGACATAGTCTTAAATTAGAGGGGCAACGATTTAAAAGTAATATCAGGAAGTATTACTTTACTGAGAGGGTAGTGGATGAATGGAATAGCCTGCCAGCAGAAGTGGTAGAGGTAAACACAGTCAAGGATTTTAAGCATGCGTGGGATAGACACAAAGCTATCCTAGCTATTAGACCGGGAACGGGGGACTAATAAAAGTACTCAAAAAAAATTGGGCAGACTAGATGGACCGAATGGTTCTTATCTGCCAGTGACACATTCTATGTTTCTATGTTTCTACCTTGCCCCACTACCTTCTCCTGGGTGTATCAAGAGAAGGTCAACACTTAAGCCAGCCCAGCCCCAAAGTAACAAGCTCATTTTAACTGCAATCATTGGAACTAATAAGCAGTAACAATTATGGGCTGTTAATGACCAATGAATAGACTATTCAGAGATAAACGACAAAAACACTGTGTAACAAGCTGAGTAGCTGATACCGCTAATGAACAACAAAAAAAAGGAAATAATTGTATGTGCTGAAAAGATTGACCTCTCTGTAATTAAACGACTCGTTGAATTCTAATGTGGGTCACTTTTCTTACACTGCGGGTACCAGTGATAATATAAATGCAGATGTGAGGCCCCTGACTAAAAAAATAGACGGCATCCATGGGATAAACTTGTGCCAATTAATGCAGTTTAATGAGGCCTTAATGCAAATGAGGATTAATGCATATGTATGAAGCGGTTATATTAACTTCACTGGTCTGATCTAAAGGATTATATTGTACTGAAACTGTTGGTTGTGAATTCAGAGGAATATACAAGGAGGGCGCGAGACAGCAAAAATCTGCAAAATAGTGAAGATGGAAAGGTTGGCAGGTATTTATGTCAGGATTTTGTTATTTGGTTATCATTTAATATAGTTATGTAGGTTAAAAAACAAAAAAACACTGTAGAACACCAAGTTCAACCCTTCGTTTAACCATATTTGCTGTTCCAGAAGAGGCAAAGACTGAATTCTTTCATTATTTAAGTCTACAAAAAGACTCCAAGCTCCTCCCCCTTTAATGACATCACTTTTTGAATGCTGCGATAGAATTCATTGGCTGGAAAACCGTGCTTCCACAACATTCTAAAACTGATGTCAGTAAAAGGGGAGGAGCTTGGATTATTTTGGGGCTTCAAATAATGTAAGAAGGCCGGGTGTGCCTCTGGACACGGATATAAGGATATATTTTATTGATAGCATTTATTTTGAGGTGTATATTTTTACTGCACCATTAACCTCTTTCTTAACATCCATGTACTGCTGCAGGCTTTAGCTGAACTCCTCAGTCCCGGGGAGATTGCAGAGTTTTCCCCAGCTTGACAGTTGTCCAATTTTTTACCGACTTAGCATGTGATCAGTGCTGTACTCAGCAGAGATCAGCTTTCTATTCTTTGTATCTCCGCAGCCAGATGGAGATTTTGGCAGTGTTTTTATTTTTTTATTTTTATTTTTTGTGTCGTTTTATTTTATAACCTTACCCTGGGAATCTGAATAAAATGACAGATTAAGCACACAGCTATCACAATTCAATAAAGCATCACGGCTGCATTAATTAGAAAAACAAACGAACTTGTGAATATTTATCAAGTCTTCTGCCGTGAATTTTGCAACTTGGTTGAGCTGGAATAATTACAGGGAAATAATAGTGAAATCTGGATGTACAATACCTCCACCCAAGCGTCTCGTCTTTTTGGAAACTGCCTCCCCGGAACTCAGAATAATGAGAAACAATTAGCCCCAATCTTATCTTTTATAGTTTTAGCAGTTCATCATTTTTTTCACAACTGTTGCTGGATCTCAGGGTTTATCACCAGGATGACAGAGCATTAAATACTAGACATGTGCATTCGTTTTCTGACGAATGCATTTTCGTCCGAAAATATAATTTTCGTCCATTCGTCCGAAAAACTAATAACGAAAATTCTAAACTAACGAAAGACGAATGAACGAATGGTTAATAAACGAAAATCATTCGTCCATTCATCCATTCGTGCTATTGGCATTCTATAAACCGAAATAGAGTCGGTTCATAGAATACCAATAGCATTACATATACATTCCATAAACCGACATAATGATCGACTTTCGGTTTATGGAATGCATGTAATGCTATTGGTATTCTATAAACCGAACTAGAGTCCCCATTCATAAGAATTTCTTATGAATGGGGACTCTAGTTCCGTTTATAGAAAGCCAATAGTATTACATGTATTCTATAAGCCGGAAGTCTATAAACCGAAGGTCGTTCGGTTGATAGACTTTCGGCTTATAGAATACGTGTAATACTATTGCCTTTCTATAAACCGAACGAGAGCCCCATTCATAAGAAATTCTTAACATTTTCGTCCGAATTGACGAAAACGAAACAAAAATTTTAGTTTTGCACATGTCTATTAAATACTTTAACTCAGTGAATTAAAAAAAAAAAACTCAATCCCGGGGGGGTTAACAGAATATGTATCACTAAACCTTCTCAAATCAATGGATTAAAAGGGCTTTATTCACGAAGGAATTGAGAAACGAAGTGCAAACTTAAAGCCAAAGTTGCAGAGTTGGAAAAATTCTACAGTTCACTTTAATGGGAGAATTTTCCCAACTCATCTAATTTGGCCTGAAGTTGGAAATTCCCATCTCAATTCTCTCTCATGAATAAAGCCCTAAACGGGAGAGAGAGAAATTACACTTAAAAACACACATCAAAAAAGCTCAGGTCTTTCAGGGGTTATACCATTATCCAACTACACTAGACCAGCCTCTCCCCTCTGTGGTTCAGGTGTCGGAAGGTCACACTGCCGAGTGCGGTTCTGACAATTCCCATTTGAAACCATCTGTTGTGTAATTGATGGAGACAGAACTGGCCGGGACCCTTTAATCTGTTCTCCTGCAGTGAGATACATGGTTAACTCTGAACGTATGTTAACCCTTTGTACCACAGAGTGCCCTTCGACCTCTTTGGAATGTGAAGAGTTAATGTCAAAAAAGGTGCACTGATTTCGTGTGACCCCTGAGCACCAAAGCTTAAAGGGTCTGTGTCACCTAACATTGTTTTTACTGTGACTGTAGAGAATAAAACAGGACTGGAGTCTCCTGCTTATGACATCACCTGTGGCCTGATATGCAAATGAAACATATCCCATTAAAGAGCAGTTCATCTGCATATCAAGCCACAGGGTGATGTCATAAACAGGAGACTCCACAGACATCCCCTCTGTAAAACCAAAGTAAAGGTGATACTTTAAGCATAGTTAATACTGTGAATGTAAAGAATAAGAGCATAGTTACCGACATCGGCCATGTTTCCAGGGACACGTATGTGTTCCACATGCTGCAGAAAGAGCATGCAAAGTGCAGCCCGGCAGTATGTAGGATGGATATATGCACAGACAGAATCATGGCATGGTATGCGATCTTCACCCTGATTTATTAATTGGATTGTGTCTGTGCGTATATCCATCCTACATACTGCCGAGCTGCACTTTGCATGATCTTTCTGCAGCATGTGGAACAAATATGTGTCCCTGGAAACATGGCCGATGTTGGCAACTATGTAAAAGCATAAAATGTACATCAAGCAAATACACAGATTAGGAGAAAAATGTATTTTAAATATGCCTGGGATGTGTGGCTAGCTAGACAAGTTACGAATTTCCTACTAAATGTTAATTTGCATAGGAAGCCGTAGGTGATGTCATAAGCAGGGGACGTGACAGATGCAGAGCAAGCCAATACACAGACTAACAGAGTGTATACTGTACAGTGAGAGTATACACAATGTTTAGTAAGCAAGTCCCTCTTCGTGTTTGAAAGGCACCACAATCCATCCTAGTAATGTGTTCTTTTTGGAGATCATTGGCTAAAGAAATCTGTTCACAACAGGATTTTGTTTTTGTCTCCAGTTGTTTGAAAAGTAATGAGACGAATTCAGTGTCAAACGCTGTGAGTTTCCCATTGAAATCAGTGTCTATTGTGTATTGTCAGATCACCAGCCCTGGCTTTGTCGGCTTTTAATGTTGAAGAAGAAAAAAAAAACTATTTAGACTTTGAAAAAAAAAAAAAGCAGCGAAATGCTGCTGGGCTCGAGCTGCAATTATGTGTAGTCGGCTGAGGGTTGTGGGATTGTGTCCCTGTTTGTGCTGTAAGGAGAAATCTTATAACAGCGTAGATTAGCAAAGGTTCAAATGTCGCTGTTTGGATTTTGAATATTGTTTATGTAGAAAATAATAATACAATTGATTGATGCGCTAATGATATGAAAAAGACTGAATTAAGAGTAAAATATTTTTTAAAAGTGCCTCCTGAGATTTGCAAACTCTGTACTTAGTTTTGCAAGATAAGTGCACTCTCCCTCTTTCTGTCTCTGAGGGGCTGATAGTGTATATTCTTGGCTGGGTTGTGTGTGTTTGACTCGTTCCCCATCGTGTCTAATGAATTATTATCCAAAGGAGCCAGCTAGTACTCCAGCAGTATGGTGCTTTGATAAGGTAGCTGCCCCAGGCTAGCAGGACAGAGACTAGCAGATGGCAGGTGGTACAATTATTTCAGCAGCCAAATAGAGGGTCTGCTGATGGACAAGTGTAATGTAATTTCCCTGCCAGATTTCACACTATACCCATCTTTCTCCCCGAGAATGCACCATCTGATTTAGAACTGGCGTGCATGTACCCCGGGGGCGTACAACCCATCCTCAGTGCAGGGTTTAGGAACCAGGCAAAAGAAAGTAAAAAATAAGTAGTGCAAAGTTCTAATGGTGTCACCAGTGAATTGTTCCATTTTATGAATGTTGTCACAGATTGACTCTCTTGCCACAGATTGACTCTCTTGCCACAGATTGACTCTCTTGCCACAGACTGACTCTCTTGCCATAGATTGACTCTCTTGCCACAGATTGACTCTCTTGCCATAGATTGACTCTCTTGCCATAGATTGACTCTCTTGCCACAGACTGACTCTCTTGCCACAGATTGACTCTCTTGCCATAGATTGACTCTCTTGCCACAGACTGACTCTCTTGCCACATATTGACTCTCTTGCCACAGATTGTCTGTATTTTTTTTGCTGCCTTTGTAGAAGTCCTTTGGTATTGTCATCTGCTTATCTCTTTATTGCTTTATGATTTTGCTTACTGTTCAATTTCGGAAACTTGAGACTATTTTACGCCTACCGTGGGGGCGGATCTTCCTACTGTGGGGGCGGATCTTCCTACCGTGGGGCGGATCTTACTACCGTGGGGGCGGATCTTCCTACCGTGGGGGCGGATTTTACAACGGTTCTTCCAGTACGTGTAAATGTTTTGTATGATACACTTCCTAGGGGGGCAAGCGGGCCTCGAATGGGTGGGGCCCTTGTTAAAGGGACTGACAAAAGATGGATAATCTCATCACACACAAAAAAAAATGAGTGGACTGCCCAAAATTAGGTGAAACTAGACAGGGCACAGGCAGGGGTAAACAAACACTCACACACCCCAAGTCCAAATAGGCAAGTTAAAAAAAAGCATACGTATATATAGTTTTTATGCTCAGCTGATCACTGTCTATGATGCTTAAACGATCTCCATCCGATCATGACCTCCCCACTGATTGGCTGTATGCAATATGATTGACGGGTGCACAGACCAATCACAGAAAGCGATAGAGATGGACAGAGACAGAGATTTATCTATGTAACTTGTGCATCATGCAAATCACACTTTTAATTGCCTTTCATTTACTTGCAAATGTATTTTTTGTTTTAAAATGTTTAAAAAAAGGTTCTACTGCCTCTTTAAGGCATGTGATCAACCAATACAGAGCCCCAAATCCTTCCTACATGACATCAGCATCCATCGCAATCAATGTCTGATAAAGGCCACGTTTCGGTGATTGCCAGAGGAGGGAGCGGGGGATTAGGAATCCATGATTCTTGTGTCTGGACTGTTTATCTCACTTTCCCTATATAGACTTTTATAACGTAGGGATTGATGTTTGGACGCCATCCAATACTGTGGAATACGCAGTAACGTAACACGGTTATAAAGCACTCTCCGAGGACCGGTTTGCACGGCTCCATCCTGACATGTAATTCATATTTTTATCATTGTCCTGTACTCTTTATCTTGTATATATTATTTTATGTGTGCTTAGTTTTTTAAGACCCACTCGGTGCTTCGCTTGCCAACGTTTCGGAACAAAATCTGGGGGGGAAAAAGTGAGGTGGAAAAATCTGAAATTTTAGTAAAAAAACTCCTAAACACACGAGTGATGTATAGAAAGTAATTATTGGGCAAAGTTCTAAAAATGGAACACTCGGAAAAAACGATTGTTGGTTTCCATGACGACTTCTTCACTTTAGAACTTTGACCCAGAATTCCTCCTTCCACATAACCTCCTCCCCACAGAGTGAAAACATAAAGTGATGGGGGGGTCAACTGGGTGTCCGGCCCCTTAATGGACAACTAAACTTTAAATAACCCTTGTTTCTTTGGAGAAAGCAACGGTGAAAAATAGTGTACGTCTTCTCCCAAGTATCTTTTACTCTCTGTCCCAGAGTGCGGGCTTACTCATCTGATCGGGGTCTGGATGAAGCGGGGGGCCCTCTCTCACTCGTATTGCAGAAAGGTCCCTCTGTGGGGGGGGGGAGGGGTTCCAAAAGTCACACATCTGCCAAATTCATTTTTCAGCTTGGTAGTTAGATTATGGTCAAACCCCCAGGGACAGCTAACCTCGGCACTGCAGATGTTTCTGAACTACAAATCTCATGCTGCCTAGTTTGCTTTATAGCTTCGGCAGTGCCAAGGTTAGCTAACATAGCTATGTCCTCTTCAACTTCAGTTGTTTTGGGGGCACGCATGCTCATTTTATTTTAAGTCAGCCAAACCCCGGGGGTCTTTAATCTCTCTCCTCCCAGGATGCCCTTTCAAAAAAAAGAAACCCTTCAGATGTCGCACGCCCATGCCGAGGGTAGAAGCAAAGCAGACCATGTAGGTGTGACAAACCTGCTAGTGCTAATATGAACAGGATGTCAGGAACATGGTAAAAAAAAAAGGCTCCCATCCCATCAAGTTCAAAGTTTCACACTTGCTTGTTGTTGCTTGTGATTGTTCGTTGTTTGCCACAGTGTAACAAGTCATAGCCTCGGTGTTTATTTAGCACACTGTAATGCTAACTGCAATATATACAGCTAGTCATTTGGGTTAGAGGTAAAGATGTTCTGGGGATTAGCATCCTTCTTAGAGCACATGCCTTTTGAATCCAACACAGACCAGCAGTTTAGAATATTGAATGACCATTCAATTATTATCTGGAACCCTTTTGATGTAGACCCCCACAAGGCAAAATCAATTAATGTTCAACTTATTGAGCAGACTCCAGCATCCCATCTGTATATCAGTTCCAAAAATGCATCACTAACTTTACACAGATTATCCCTAAAAGTCCAGAGCAATCTCTCTGGGACCCCGAGCAGCTACCCTGGTTATTAATCATACCATAACATGCTGTATAATTGGGAAATTCGAATTCCTGTGTCCTCGTTTTAAACATGTACGCATTACTGAAATAATCAGTCTTTGTTTTTATCCAGTTACTACACATGTGCAAAACTAAAATTTTCGTTATTTATTTTGTTCATTACTGCATTCGTTTCAGACGAAATTCGTTCATTATTTTAGTTTTGTTTCGTTTTATTCGTTCGTTTTATAGAATACGTGTAATACTATTGGCTTTCTATAAACCGAACGAGAGCCCCATTCATAAGAAATTCTTATGAATGGGGCTCTCGTTCGGTTCATAGAAAGGCAATAGTGCTACACGTTTTCTATAAGCCGAAAGTCTATAAACCGAAGTTCGTTCGGTTTATAGACTTTCGGTTTATAGAATACATAGAATTACATGTATTCTATAAACCGAAAGTCTATAAACCGAACGTAATACTATTGACTTTCTATAAACCGAACTAGAGTCCCCATTCAAAAGAAATTCTTATGAATGGGGACTCTAGTTCGGTTTATAGAAAGCCAATAGTATTACATGCATTCCATAAACCGAAAGTCATTCATTACGTCGGTTTATGGAATGTATTTGTAATGCTATTGGTATTCTATAAACCGACTCTATTTCGGTTTATAGAATGCCAATAGCACGAATGGACGAATAATTTTCGTTTATTAACCATTCGTTCACTCGGCTTTCGTTAGTTTAGCATTTTCGTTATTCGTTTTTCAGACGAATGGACGAAAATGCTATTTTCGGACAAAAACGAATGCACATGTCTACCAGTTACTACTTGAAGGATGTCCTGTACTGAGCTCTGATCCCTCCGGGGTGTGTAGATTAAAGATTGGATATTTTTGGGGGGTTTATGTAAGATTTGTAGAATACAGACAATGTGAACTTCAAATACTGAACTGGCTGCAGGATATAAGGTTCAACAACAATACCCAACGCATTTCGTCTGTTACGCTTTGTGTAGCTTTATTCTGAATATTGCAAGACTGGTATTACTGAGAGTTTCGGGGGCCTGGGCTTTGGCAGAGATCCAACCAGAAGTCCAAATAGGTTTTGGTCACATTTTCGTCAGCAAATGAACATTACAGTCGATTTTTAGTCATAGTTTAGATTTATTTAGTTATTGTTTGGTTTCAGTCACTGAAAACATGCAGTAAACTATAACGAAAATGTTTGGTCCACGAAAGTAACACTGTTGGGGCCAAATGTGTATTTGGTTTGACTAGCCCACCTGAAGCTGCCGGAGGGTATAACAGCCAGGTTACAAACACAGTATCATATAGTGAAACATGAAATATACATAACAGGCCAGTGTTTTATTTGTGTGCCATTTTTCTGTCTTTTTCACAGAAAACTTAAAGACAGAAAACTTTAGAAGATTTTTAGCAAGTTTTCCACCAATAACGAAGCAGGAATTCACATCCATCCCAAGCAGCCATAACTCCCCCTTATGAAATGCGTTGGGTGCAGAATGATGTAAAACACTCTACCCCCTTCTTTGGGCTGAAGAAGGAGATTTTTTTTGGCGCTCAGCAGGTTAATACAGGATGGTTTTGTGCCCTAGGACCAAGTTAGGGGGTCTATCGAGATACAATCTGCGCCCCTCTCCTTTTTGTGAACGTTGAATACACTGAGCTGCTGGACTAATTTAATCTGAAGTGTTGCAGCTAATTGTCTGATATGTTTAATTAATACCAGGCCCTTCTTGTCCCTCAAAGACACTCCAGCTGTGATTAAAGAAAACCAGCAAAGCAGTAATTATGGATCTAGCTTTGGGGGGAAACAGATCAGGGAGCCTTTTGTTGTTACAAGCAATAATTAGTGCTATTCTGGTGTTAACTGCTTCGCTTCCAGGCAGGGTTGCACGTTCCACGGTTGACCTTTAGTTTGCTACAGTGAAACGGAGGAGGGTTATATATTTTCTTTTTAAGAAGATCATTCAAGCCAGAGGCACCTTGGACTTTAATTTGATGGAGTGTGTGAGGGGAAGTGTTCATTCCTGGGGGGCAGTGAACGCTCGTGTGTGATGTCATATATCTGTGATATCATATACCTGCCAACACTATGGGACTGGAAGGCGGTGGGGGCGGAACCAGTAAAGCTGGATGACCCTGAAAGACTCAGTTCTAGCCTCCAGAGTGTCTGATCAGTTCAATTTAGACTGTGAAGGAATATGCATATAGTGAACAGATGGCAAGAAAATCCAAAATTTTGGATGGGATACAAAACAAACAGGACTGTCCCACTAAAATCAGGGCTATTTGCATCTGTGCTATACTTCGGGGTACATCACGTGGCATGGCATGGTCCAGCAGCATTAAGCTCCAGACAGCCCGGTACATATACAGGATTAAATGCAATGCTGCTGGTGCGCAGTCCCAAGTACTGTGCATGAGACAGAACCCCCAAAAAATGAGACGTCCCAACAAATTCGGGACTGTCGGCAACTATACTTTAAGTAGATAGTGTGCAGGACTGAAGTACAGAGAGGGGTGGCTGCTGCCATGTCTTGATGTAGCTGTGTCAGTCGGACCCTCCACTGTACTAGCTGCACTGCTGATATCGCACTATATAGATATTGTGTCTCTGTTTCTTCACCAGCCAGAGAAATACACGTAGAAAGGGTTGTGAATATAGCGCCGGGTATCTAGAGATATCATGCAGCGGATAATTATATAGCAGACCCAATAGAGAGAGGAGAAATCTTATTAGGTTATGTGATTACACTTGGGGTGTTGGATTTGATTGAAATAAAGAGCACGCAGTTTTAATGAAATGTTTTTAATTATTCATCATTAAAGGTTATTTTTTACATAACATGCATTGCTTTCATTTGCTGAGATTTCTCTTCCTTGTGGGGGAGATTTGTTATATACCAGACCCACAGTAGCACTATCTGACTGTGCTCCCAGTGCCAACACCTAGCAGAGCCGCAGTCAGTGGTGCTGCCCAAGGCCTGACAAACCCTCATTTGTCCCTATCCAGAGAGCTAGATTGTTCCCCACATCCCTATCCAGAGAGCCAGATTGTTCCCCACATCCCTATCCAAAGAGCCAGATTGTTCCCCACATCCCTATCCAGAGAGCCAGATTGTTCCCCACATCCCTATCCAAAGAGCCAGATTGTCCCCCACATCCCTATCCAAAGAGCCAGATTGTCCCCCACATCCCTATCCAAAGAGCCAGATTGTTCCCCACATCCCTATCCAGAGAGCCAGATTGTTCCCCACATCCCTATCCAGAGAGCAAGATTGCTCCCCACATCCCTATCCAAAGAGCCAGATTGTTCCCCACATCCCTATCCAGAGAGCCAGATTGTTCCCCACATCCCCATCCAAAGAGCCAGATTGTCCCCCACATCCCTATCCAAAGAGCCAGATTGTTCCCCACATCCCTATCCAGAGAGCCAGATTGTTCCCCACATCCCTATCCAGAGAGCAAGATTGCTCCCCACATCCCTATCCAGAGAGCCAGATTGCTCCCCACATCCCTATCCAAAGAGCCAGATTGTTCCCCACATCCCTATCCAGAGAGCCAGATTGTTCCCCACATCCCTATCCAGAGAGCCAGATTGTTCCCCACATCCCTATCCAAAGAGCCAGATTGTTCCCCACATCCCTATCCAAAGAGCCAGATTGTTCCCCACATCCCTATCCAGAGAGCCAGATTGTTCCCCACATCCCTATCCAGAGAGCCAGATTGTTCCCCACATCCCTATCCAAAGAGCCAGATTGTTCCCCACATCCCTATCCAAAGAGCCAGATTGTTCCCCACATCCCTATCCAAAGAGCCAGATTGTTCCCCACATCCCTATCCAGAGAGCCAGATTGTTCCCCACATCCCTATCCAGAGAGCCAGATTGTTCCCCACATCCCTATCCAAAGAGCCAGATTGTGCCCCACATCCCTATCCAGAGAGCCAGATTGTTCCCCACATCCCTATCCAGAGAGCCAGATTGTTCCCCACATCCCTATCCAAAGAGCCAGATTGTTCCCCACATCCCTATCCAGAGAGCCAGATTGCTCCCCGGTGATCTAATGGGTGCAGCCCGGATGTCTGTCCAGGCAGCGCAAGGCAGTGAAGGAGGATGCAGTGCCGCCAACATTGGTAGCGCTGGCTGTGCTGTCAACCTCTTCAGCCTGCTGCTGCCCCCCAAGCCTGCCGCCTTAGGCACAGAAATACAACATTGCCCTATATGTGCACCGGGCTGGACCAAAATCAGGTTAATCCCATGTATTCTACATGTACTCCGATATACCGTCCTCTCAGATAAACCATGTTACCAGCGTTCACGTATTTTCTAAAGTGCGCCTCATACATAACAAACAAAGTGGGCTGCATGATGGGAAATGCATGTGTACATGAGGTCCGTTCAATGTATTTATTTACAGCTACGATGAAGAATAGAAATCATTATCTTGCAGTTCAATACATTTACTTCTAACATAACTACACATTCACTGGGCCAATTAGAGCACGGGTGGTGCAGTCAGTTAGCTGGGCTGTATCTGGGCCATAGGTCGGACGCTCTTCTACTAGCCCATACTGAGAAGACCACCGAAGCGTTTGGGAGGACCTTCCCAAGCCGGGCTCTGTTATCTTGTATCTGTTTCCAGTCTGCTTCCTTCCTTTACAGACAGGGGCTTCCTTTACTAGGTACACTGCTGCCATCCAAAAACTAACATAATCTGCTTTAAATGCTTATTCAGCATGAACTGCTTCCATCGCAGTTGCGCTGACAGAGGAAATAAACGCTTTCTTTTTTGCTGTTGTTATTCTTGTGTCTGTTAGCAGACAAAGATACCCCGTCAGCCCTTCATTAAGAGAGGGTTAAACATGCAGGAAAAGCACTAACAGGAGAGGTGCTTGTGTTTGTTTGAGGTGGGGGTCGAAGGGGGTCTGCCTGAAATAATATTATTTTCATGATTTTAAAGGGACAGTCTAGTCCCCAAACTCACTTTGGTGCAAGATGAAGATCACTGTATAGTGCACAGGGTTTTATCCCAGTGTGATTTGATGCAGGCATTCTGCATAAATCACATTTTTATATTTGACTCAAGCCCTCCCCAGTGATTACTCTGCATGTTTACTGCAGGTGCGGCAGTACTTATTATATAGACACTGAGCAAAGTTTTGTGCTGCTGTAATACAATGCATTGTGTGGAATCTAGGTGAACTTGCTCTTGTACACAGTAGGATCTCTTAACAGTGCAACAAATTGTCTGATGACATCACTAGAGAGACAAGAAACTACATTCATTTTAATGGCTTTATTCTCATTGGTTCCTGCAGCAAAAAAAAAAATGACTTTTACTCAGCTAGTGTGGGCAGTCCTGGCTTCTTGCAAACTGCTGTAATTTCACGATTTCATCTAGCTGTAAGTATTTTATAGTTTAAGAAATGCAAAATGTAAAACATGCATTTTAAAGTACTTTGAAAGCACATTAATATGCATTAATATTTGGAAGATGCATCTTGGCCACCAGACAGGACCTTTAACACATTGGGTTAATTATTCCATGACATTTAACAAGCTGGTTCCTCTCTATTGACTATTGGGAAGAAGTTACAAACCTTGGAATGGAAATGGGAATTAAAAAAAGTTAACGTGCATGCTAATGTGAATAGACACAAATTATAGATACAAAGTATAACACTGCAGACAGAGAGTGAGACAGACGCAAGATATCAGCACTGTAATAGAAGAGGGAGCACAGAAAATGATAACGATTTATAAGTAAGTTGGTTGTTCCAGAACCAACTGGACCAGGATAAAATCCTTAGGGTAATTATTTTAGGGTTTAATCTCTCTTTATACACCACCTATGTTTGCCATCTGTGCCTACTCTGGAGTTCTGTTTACAATAATCTGATGGGACACCATCTCCTACATAGGGTCTGTATAATAAATTATTTGTACCTGGTGTTAGCAAGTGAACTGCAAGCCGATGCATAGATCAAGAGATTAATTTCAAAAGAGCAGAAATGAGGAGTTGATCCAAATACAACAAGCTATGGCTAGTTTAGTGAATACTATGTGTAATATTTTGTTGTTGGTACTAATAGCGCTTCCAAAACTCTCCAATCCCGTTTGAAATTGCTTTGGAAGCGGAGCGGGCATCTGTGTGTTTCTCCTGGCAAAACTTCACACAGGAGTCTTTTGTCAAAGTGTTGGACATGAAATGAAAACAAAACAACAAAGTATAAAAAAAAACAAAAAAACAAAAACAAAACAGAGACATATTAGAAAGCGTAAACCCCCAGTGATTTTGCTCTGCCTGGCAGAGGTATAAACATTTCTGGATCTCTTTCATCTGTCTCCTGGATCTGCTGCTGGGGCAATCCTTGATACATAATACCTGATTAGTTCCCTTGGTATTTCAGTCCCCTGGAGGGTTCCCTAGTTTGTAGCAAGGGTTTGGGATAACAATGGACCTGTTTTGTTCAGAATAATAGTAAACAAGTGAAAGCATTCGCAAGCAAGTGACATGTTCAGTTAAAAAGGATTCATCATGTTCATATAATGCCCGGTATGGCTGTTTGTTTAACTTCCAAAAAGTAATTTACAACATAAAACAACCTTCCCCTTTGCTAAAATCCCTCCTCCTTTTACACAAACTAAAAGGATTTTTCAGTGATCCTTTATTCATTCCTTTAATAGCAAATAGACCTGGGTGGACGCATGTTATGGTCAGGAGAGTAGCACACCTGCTCTCTGTATAAAAATGTCAAAATGAGGTTTATACAGAAAAATAAAAGGGGCAAAACTGTGACTTTTTAGTCTCGGTATGCAAGATTTGAAATCCTCACTTTGTCCATTTTTTGTCTAGTGCAGATACTGAGAGATTAGGAGAATCATAGTCAAACAAAATGATCGACAATAGGCATAATTTATCACCTTTTTATACATAGTCTGTTTATTTTGGTGCATTTGCGGCACACTTATATTTTTATTCACAGGAGAACGCAAGAATTGTGGCACAGACAAACTACATTTCTGACAAAAAAACACTTAAATGTGTCTTCTGTTGATGACATCACCTTCTGGCCTGATATGCAGATTACACATTGCATTTGCAAATTAAGTCACAATGTGATGCCATAAACAGCAGTGGATGGATGATTTCTTTTTTCTTATTTAAGTTTGCAATGTTAGGTGATGGCGTGGCTTTAACTTGGTCACCAAATGGGTTATGGTTCAGAAACTTGGCCTACCAATTCTGTAAGCCTCTGGTGGGTAGTTTGATGCAGGATTGCTGACTGGCTTGCCAGGAGGGGGAACAAGGCTTTGTGTTATCTCTGACAGCAATGTATTTGCTTTACAGATAATCTTTTTTTTTTTTTTTAATCCTTTAGATAAGCCAATTGAAAGTCGTTTGTGAAGTCGGACAGATAAAAATAGCCTTACTTGTTTTTGTTTACACAATGCTTTCCCTGGCATTGTTTCTTGATCTAGGAGTATGGGGGGGATCTGAGCACTGGAACTATATACAGGAAGATGATAACAGGAGGGGAGATACGACATGGGGTGTGGGTGATCGTTATATCACTTCAAAAGATTTGGCTCTGACAAAAATAAACCTATAGAAATGATGACAGTTCCAGTGTCTGAAAATGTATTTCTAGATAAATACAATATCATACACATTCCATTGCTGGGTTCTACAGGGAGGGGCTGATTCCACTGTAATGGCTTTCTTAGAAGGAAGCATGAAAACTAATGTTTCTTACTCCCTTTAAATGATGTCACTGAATTTAGAGGCCCCTTGCAAAATACTTTTCTACATAAAACTGCTATTTGTTCTAAACTTAGGGGGACGGGCCTTGGGAGGTTGCTTGTCAGCTCAAATAACAGCGCTACTGCTTATGTGTATCATAAGAGCTGTAGTCCAGAGCAGCCTAGTCCCTATCAGTCTCTCTATGGCGAGATACTAGTATGGTATTTTTTGGTAGTTTTGCAATTTGGGGGAATGTGAGACAATGAAAGAGACTTAGCAACAGCTGCCTCTTCTCTTTCACCTGCTATATCTCACATGTTGAATGCACCCCCTATAATAATAACAGCTTACGGCTAACCCTCACCTCCCCTCCTGAGGCCTTTAAATCTGGCAGAGAGAGATCTCTGAATTCCTGCGTTGGGAGCAATTTCCGTGTATTATGTATATTATATAAATACTATAGTCAACCTTGCTATACTGCAGATATTACTGTGTATTTGTCTGTCTCCCTGCCAGTCTGTGATTAAACAGACCTTACCTATATAGACCTTGAGATTGATAAGATGCTGTTAGCAGTTGCCTCTAAAAAGTACAAGTTTTTATTTATGGATTCTGTGTTTATCTAGTGATTGTGTTCATTAAGAATACTATCTGTCTTGAAGTGCAAACAGTTTCCCTGCAATCTATAGTGAGGCAGATCTGGGACTGTGTACTTATTCTGAGAGTTAGCTCCGTAGAACATTTGGGAGCCTTGGTGACCTTCAAGAAATGGAGTAGCTGTCAAATTCCCTGGTCACCGAGCAGTTCAAAACTTTCCCATAGCTAAATCCCATAAACCATGAATTAGGTCTTGGGAAAAGACACACCAGACCAAAGTAAGCCACGTACAAAAAAGAGCAATACTGTAAGTAAGAAAGTCCCTGGAATCTCCATGATTATATTAGTTTCTCTTTAAAGCACAAGGTTTTGCTAATAATAACCAATTTTAATTGCAACTTGGGAGTTTCATGAAAAGGTTTTTTTTGAAGTATCTACCCATGGATTGGAGAATCCTGGACCAGCTGCTCATACTTTTTTCTGAAGCCTGAAAAGTGAAAATTGTTTAGATCTCTTTTTAAAAAACAATAGAAAACTGATTAAGCCAAAGGAATTGTTTAAACGCGGGCAGACTCCACAAGAGACTCTTTAAAGCATTCAAGCCCCCAACACACTATTATCTCACTTTCTAAGCCAAAACGCAGCTGGGATAAATTCACAACTATTATGATTTCTTTTGATAAACCATCTGCGTGGAGGAATCGACAAGCCACGGCTCGCTCTGTTTTACACACAGCCCACGAGCCCGTGGACAATTATTGTAATTTTTTCTTATTGTTCTGCTGTCGTCGGAGTTTTTTTGTTTTTCTTCTCTAGTTTGTAGAACCTGTCATTTGCAATCGCCTGATACAATGTTCCCGTCCGCGGTCACACGTGACTCGCGGCGTATTTGGGAGACCGTGTATCCAGCAAAGGGGTAACCACGTGGAAAACGATTCCAGATGCGAATGAATTCGTTTCACTGGGTTTAAAGGGACGGCGTCCAGATAGGAATCTGTTCGATAGCCAGTAATGGACAGCTGCTGGTGTTGTTTAAAAGACCAGTAAGTTCCTACTTGATGTGTTAGAGGTGGTGCATCCTGTAAAGGAAAGCCAAAGTAACAGATTTTTTTTTTTTCTTCTTTTCTATTTATTATTTAACTCTCAGTCTTCCCAGGTCAGAAAGCTGTATGTAGACATTAGATTGCAGGGAGCCTGTATGTTCTTAAATATTCCAAGTTAGTTTAATGAACGCAATCACTAGATAAACACAGGGCAACTAAGTAATTAAGGTATTTGGAGAGAGAAAAAAAATCTGGAGAGAGAACAGTCCATTGAAGAGCTTCCCGAAGTAGTACATTTACCATCAAAGCCAGTGGGCACTCAACTCATGACATGCAATTAATTATTTTTAATTAATTGTTTGTTTTTTTACTGATTTTGAAATTTTTGAAATTGTTGGCCATTTTGGGAGAACTTCGGCAATTTTCGCAGTAGCAGAGGTCCTCCAACATAGCGCCCAAAATAAGACGAAGTCTAGGCTGCCAAAAATGTCGTCGCTAAAATTCGATGACATTGGCCAATTTCCATGCCGATTCGAGATCACTTCGGGTGGTCCCTGAGTAGCCAGAATTTGAATGCTACTCGTTGGGTCCGTAACTCGGAGTGACAAATTCTCAAAGAATATCGGAGCTACCTCAAGTTTCCATCCAATAAAATCACATCTGGGAAATCACCATTAAAGCCCAGCCTTAGATCGTCTTAAAAATTCTTAAGACACCAAAAATATCTCACCTTTTTTCTTCTGCAGCCAAGATTTTTTTTTTTTTTACCTTATCTGGCAGCAAAAAAAAATGCTGTATTTTTAAAATGTCACTACATATAATTGATATACATAAAGGTTGAAATTACATCAGAAGAAGGGTCACTGCCAGTCTCACAGCTAGACAGAAACTCATTTTCAGTATATGACATTTAAATCTAACGCTCTGTATCTTTACATATTTCTTGGGTTGGGAGACGACACTTGATAATAGGGGTTTCTGGGAAGGGTGAATTGTATGTCACTGACTCACAGTATACTTCTGTTGCTGGTGAGAGGTTTGATTTGTCTCTTTATGGCTAAGAGAGTGTAAGAATTAGACTCATTTAACATCAGTTGTACCACTGAAG
This sequence comes from Pelodytes ibericus, assembly GCA_036172795.1. Taxonomy (NCBI): domain Eukaryota; kingdom Metazoa; phylum Chordata; class Amphibia; order Anura; family Pelodytidae; genus Pelodytes; species Pelodytes ibericus. The sequence continues at coordinate 7,488,202 of CM069863.1, read as the reverse complement.
GGAGCAGAATGAGAATAATCTATTTATCATTTACACGATTTCTGTATCTGACAAGTTCCCAGAGAGAGTGTCAAACGTTTAACACGTTAACTGATTTTCAAACTGCAGACAATTGCCAGACTTAGAAAATACAGAGCTCCAATGCTCCACAGCAGGGAAACTCTGCAGTTTAGAGACTCTAAACATTTCCCCACAGTCGTAAGTATTTTTCTAAACTTTCAGCCGATGTTGAAGCAATTCGTTGACGTGGAGAGACTTAAATTATTCTACATCTGCACTGAAACAAAAATAGAGGTTACCAGAGCTCCAATGGAGCTTTTTTTTATACAAAACAAACACAAACATTTCCATTATTAATATTGTTTTACGTGTTCCACTGGTTAAATTCGTACTGTTCTTTAAGTCTTGTGTATATTCCATTATGTTCATGTTTTCTCTCTCTTTCGTTGTGCTGTTTTGTTCTTACTGATTCCATTTTTGGTTTCTTGGCCTGCTTCTCGGACACTCCCTAAATTCTCATCCCTTTGCACACTGAATCATCTGGTCCGTTTTCTCGCCCTGTAATATAGACATATATATATATATATATAAATGTCTCTGCACGTCTCCCCCTCTTTCACTACTTGCTGATAAAACTAACCAAAGCTGCAAAATCCTGGCACCAGCACCTACAGATCCATACTTGTCTAATTTGTGTTTATTCTGGGCACTGTCCGGGGTGTCTCCCCCCCCCCCCCCTAATTCTTCCAAGAGATGCAGATCCCTCTTTCCTGCCCAGAGGTGAAGGCAGTACAGTTTTTTTTGGGCAGTCTGGATCCAGACACCTCCCTGCTTACACCTCCCTGCTTACACCTCCTTGCTCCAACATATATGAGCCATGAAAAAGTTAAAGCTGATTTACATGTAACAAGATCCCCTCCCTCTCCCATCAGTTCCCCACTGTGAAAGATTCCCGTGGAATTATCCCATAGGAAAGTAGACAAACTATGAGGCCAGTTGACAGGCGAACAATAAATCTTCATTATAGATCAGAGATATAAATACACTTGCGGCTGTAAATGTAAGTCAGATGTAGCTGTGTCGTTATTTTATAGTACACCCTTTGAAAAGATCTCCTGTGTCCTATGAGACTGTTTCAAGGTCACAGTTCACAACCAGGCCTCCATGCTTCCTCCAAGGAGGCATTTGATGGGTCTCAAGGCCAAGGGTATCCGAGCAAGCAAGATTTCCATTACTCATCACCCTTTAATTGCTTTGATGGTTTTGATCATTTGCTCGCTCCTTTACAGAGGGACCAAACCTTCCTTAGCTACCATGAAGCAGACAGAAGCCCACTTCTGTCTAATTAAGAAGGTTTTTTTGAATGATGCTCCTGGGGAGCACCTCTAGAAAGTGACTCCAGTTTCTTTTGGAAGTGGCAAACGTCTCCCATGCTGCCATGATTGGTGTGGGCCCAAACACACCTCTAGCAGGGATGAAGATGTTTATAACCCGTTTCCATTCCCGCTATTGGCTGTGTACAGCCTAAATGACGCACGCACAAAAAGCAATGACAGAGAGACAGTCGCATGACCATCACAGATCACAGTCCCCTAATCTCTGTTTTTTCAAAGACTAATGATGAATAACTTAATATTCCCTCCCGTCTCATACTGGCAGTGTCCGTACCTGGCAGTAGTCATCTACTGGAATATTTCCACTTCTTCTTTCAATGGGCGGGGCTTAGCATGGAAAAAGGTGGAATAAGCCCCCGAAAATGTACTGGGAGTGGTTAGAATAAGACCGGATATGGCAGAGAGAAACATATGATGTCATGCTGAGTGTGTTCAGTTATTACCATGCCAAGCATTGTTAGAGAGAGGGATTGTGCAGACCCCAGTCTGATCCCCTGTAAAAGTAAAGATGGTGGGGTTAACTTGAGCAAAGCTAACGAGGGACAGCCTAATCATGGTTACTTCCATACAGTTCTATCTATGTAAAATCATAAAAGTTAGGAGCCAGATGTAGAGATTTTAGGAGCCCTGGCTCCTGGGATTAGTCCAGCCCCGGGATGATGTGCCCCAGTGAGGGTCTGCTTCATTCCCTTTCCAACCCCATCCACTTTCTTCATGATGAAATAAAAACACGTCTGTGTTTCCCTGAAACACATTTTTCTTTTTGAATAATTGTTCTATTCCTCCCAGCAGGAGACACAAGACAAGTCCGGGGACACAATGTGAACTTGATGCAAATGAAGTAATCTAATTGTCTGCACCTTCTCTGTTGCTGGAGTTACGTGCTCGTCTCCAGCACAGACAGATCAGACAGGAGCTGGCATCACACTTTGCCAGCTTCCCACTTAGTAACATGCTGTCTGAGGCCGGCATGTCTCCCAGGAGCTCACAAAAGCCCCTCTCTTTTACATGCCCCCAGATACAACAAACACTGAAACACTGCCACTTAGAATGGAGCTGTTATGGTGGGGGGGGGGGGGGGGGGGCAATGTGTCCTTCTCTATAGTCCATACTCCCAGCAACTCCCAACCATGGATAAAAATAGTTTCACACCATATTTGCCAACAGTCCCAAATCAGTCAGGACAGTCCTGTTTTTTTGGATGCAGTATTACTGCCTACATACAGTGCTTAGCACTCTGCACAGGCAACATTGTATTTAAACAGTTAATATCAAGGAGAAACACACAGTCTAACAGAGGAGAATTCCAGACACCCGGTATCTGTGCCAGGAAAGTTCAATCTTCCGGGGTCACGGAACGTCGCATGACATCACGAGGTGTCACATGATTAATTTGGCCCCCTTTTTAATCCCAAGAGCCAACTACAGAAAGTATGTCACACTAAACTCATTCTGAAAATCTCTGTGCATCAAGTTACCTATACACACATGGTGCTATATATAGAAAGCACTAGTATTTGCTTAATGTTGATATTTTTTTAGAAGGAGGCCATATACCTCCCTTTTCTGTGTCTTTTGCTCATCTTATTTACCATCATGCACTTCAGCTCCTGCTCTGGATTGACTGCTCACTGTGTATCTATTTAAGACTTTGTAGCAAGTTTTATAAACAGGTTCTGGAGAGAGGAAGGAGGTGGCATGCATGCACCACACACAGGGGGAGTGCGGACATCACACATGCACGTGATGTCATTATTGTGCATGCTCTGTGCTTCCCCCATTATTTTCAAAGGCAGGAAGTGCTGGTCATGCACAGTTCAGAGTGTACAGCAGTACACTCAGAATTTACCTAAGTGGACTAAGGGGTGGAGCATGTTTTTTTTTTTTCTTGTATGCTCAATTATGCAAGAGCTATGGATCCCTGAGCAGGCAAAATAGTAGGACATGCTTAAACTCCATCAAATGTTTAAAAAAAACGAAGTAGATCTTAAACTTAAACTGTGTTGAATAGTTAACCCCTTCCATTCCTCTATAAGGACATTGGTGAGGTCCTAATCACAGGAGCTATTTTTGTATTTACTAGAGGGTTTGTGATTTATATCACTGTCTGAATGAGTTCCATAATAACAAGCAGACCAGTGTCGGAATCAGTCACAAGACGAATCAAATAGACCCTCTATTTTTGATTCAGTCTTTTTGCTGTCTCTGTCTGTTCACATCATTGTCTGTTCGGTTTTGTCCTGAGAGAGTCTTCATCTTGCTGACGTTCCTTACAAGGCTGGGGTGAGAGGCCCTTTCATTTCTGACCATTTGCATTTCGTATTAACCATAATATTTCTCTAGAATCTAAATGATTTTATTCTGAATAGAAACCAGTGTAAGATTTGTTATTTTTTTTTACCGGTGGGATAATAATAATCAATATGTGTGAGACGGCTCCTTTCGAGGATCACGCCAGCTTGAATATGACCCAAAATAATTGGAAAAATGTGTGTATTCATTAAAAAATTAATATCTGTATTCTAAATAGGTTTATATATTATAAACAATGGGCTGTTAAAATGTAAAAATCATTAATTTAAAAATAATTACAAACATCATGTTTTTTTTAAATAACGATATATCTTTTAATTTGCATTTGTATATAAAAAAACACACACACACACTCATATATATATATATATATATATATATATATATATATAAAGCACATAGAGTACACATACAAAATAACAGGAAAAACTATATAAAAAGGAACAATATTTTTTTAATGTTGTTTTTTTTCTGTTCATTTTTTCTGTTATAGTTAGACATCACTATTAAAACAACATCAGACCCTAAACACCTCGGCCCTTCCCATTCCCCCCAAGCCAATGATATTGCACAGGACAGGGTTAGTGCTATGTGCCAGCAGGACATTCTCCATGTATCATGCAAAGGTCTGATCAGGGATCAGCAAGCTGCCTTCCTATCAGAGAGTAGGATTAGCCCTGGAAGTGCTGATAATAGTTCTATGTAACAAATAACTTAAACGCCTAACATGTGTCAGCAAAGTGTCAGTGAGGAGACTGAATTATGCTTAGCTCGGAATAAGGGGCTTTACTCGTGCAAGAGGGGATTGCAACGAAATGACAAGGGCATTGCAAATGTATAACCAAAATAGCAGAGTTTGAAGTATAAGCAGAATTGTTGTTTTTGCTCACACTAAGGACGTTTCTGGATGTTTCATGACAAAACAGGACCAATTGGAAAGGGTTAGGATGCCCATTACCCATGTCACCTTTACCAGTTTTCCAACCACCGTATTCCCAACCCCCTGGGGCCTGACTGAGTATATGATCTGTCGGCCCTCTCACCGTAACGCCAGAACATCCAACCAGCGTATAGGGAAGCTCCCCCTTCTGTGTACCCTAATATTACCCAAGTCCACCTCCCACCCTTGTGATCTAGAGATTATTAACCCACACTTGCCTTGACTCCTCCTGGCTCCTGTCTTGTTGTTTAGATTTTCTATCATTACAAAATAAACATATTTTTTCAGAAATCCTAAGTACATTGTTGAAGTTAGTTATGATGCCAACTTCCCCTAGTTATTCCCCACAATTTGTTTGTTTGCTTTATTGTTACCACATGTTAAACATGTGCCAAAACAACATTATCAAATGATCTCAGTGTTGGTGTACTTTAATTCACTGCCCCCCCCTTCTTTTTTTTTTAGGATGTTTTTTTTTTTAAAGAAATAGTACAGGTTGGGCATCCCTTATCCAAGAATCCATTATCCCAAATGATCCGTTATCCATAATTTTTGTCCGGTTTACGCCACAGGTTGCAAATTCCATAGGTGTCCGGTCCCCCTAAGCTGTGATATAGCCTTTCCATGCATGCTCAGATCCCCCCACACCCACAAAGGGTCATACAATGACACATGTGCAGACCTGACACGCCAATGGCAGGTCCCCAACGATGCCTCACATCACGGCTACATCACAGTAACAGGGATTTATTTGCTCTATACAGTATTTGTATTTATATTACTGGATTACATGAGAGCTAATATATCTTATTGGGGAAAATGATCCGTTATTCAAATCACTTCGGGTCCCCAGCATTCTGGATAAGGGAAACTCAACCTGTATATTTTATTGGCCTAAAAGGACCTTTACTATAAAACCTTTTAATTCTCCTGTTTAAGTACTGGATGAATTACTTGTTCAGCAATATGGGCCCCATAAAGTCTCAAATAAAACACCATTCGTTGACTTACAGGTTGTTTATGTTTGCACCACACTTGCTAAAAATCAGGGGCAAAGGTCATGTTTTATGGGTTTCATCCTGCAGAGCCAATGAGTAAATGTTTTATGGGTTTCATCCTGCAGAGCCAATGAGTAAATGTTTTATGGGTTTCATCCTGCAGAGCCAATCAGTAAATGTTTTATGGGTTTCATCCTGCAGAGCCAATGAGTAAATCACCCTGTTCCATTTCTTTTCCCTGTAGAAGAAACCGTAGTTATTGGGACCTGATAGCCAAAGTATTCTGGCAATCCTTTTTTTCTTCTTCTGTATAGTTGGATAACATATCCTGTTTGTTTTTATTTTACTAGTGGCTTCTGGGAGGTCGGCAGACAGAAGCTGGTGTTTACCCAAACTTTCTGTGACGTTAAGGTAAGAGACTTGGCCTTAGGAAGTCTGTTGTATGTTTGGAGGTGAGAGAAATACCAGCTCACTTACATCCATGTGAATGCTGTTCTTTGCCCTGAAAAGCATTCAGTGAGGACGCTTACATAGGCTCTGTAACCTTAAAAGTGTTTAAAATGGGAATGTAGAAGTGGGGAAAAATAGCTAAAACATGCTAACTTTTTTTTTAAAGAATACTGCATGTTTAAAGCGACAGTACCATCTAGAGCGGCCGAAGGGAACCCCCCCCCCCCCCCCCCCTGTGTATACTGCATGATTAAAGCGACAGTACCATCTAGAGCGGCCGGAGAGAAACACCCTGTGTATACCAAAGTAAAAAATCAGTTCATTTTACAGCTATTAACCAATTTGGAGATATTGGTTGGATAACGAAGTTGTCCCATGTGTTCTGCCCAGTCCCTACCTCTGCCAGAATGAATACTTGCCAATTAGCGAATCCTAACCCAATCGCTCGTGAGCGGCTGCCCTCATTGGCTGATGGCGCATGCTGAGGCTCACTCTAACAAGCGAAATGTCCTGTCTGCATGACCGATTGGAAACTCTTAGCCAGCTCACGCAGTCGCATACATTGGGTGGCCAGGTGCCAGCTGGCCAATGTACAGATATAACAAATCTTCACATTTCTGATGAGAAAAATGAGCTGCCCATGCAAGGAATTATTGGCCAAAGACAATTTAACATACTGTGCGACTTCCTTCTTAGAGGCCAGCACTATATTTCACCCAGAGCGGAGCTGGTGTGCCGCGGTCTGTCTGCGCCATGTTGTTTTGTCTTTGGTAACAATTTATAACTGGGGAATAAGGAGCGATCCATCATTGTAAGCAGGACAGTGGGTCGTAATTGTGACTGTGGGTTATTCAGGAGACAGATCAGGACAAGAGCATCACAATGTAGAGAAATCAATGAACACCATGTTACTCAGATAACCTCAGGATCCTTTAGAGAAATCGATTCTCTTGGGGATGGTGCTCAGCCGTTACTCGGCTTCCACTGAGCAGCGAGGACATTTCAGAAGGTTTACAAGGGGAGGAAAAAAAATATATCAAAGGACCGTTTGTTTCTTCATCTCGATGCTCGGGGCTGGTTCAAATGATTAATAATCAGCTTCCTCTACCTAGATTGTACGGACCTCCTTAGACAATAGCAGTTGCTGGAAGAGAGAAATGATGCCAAGCTTTCAAATGTCATGATTTGTTTTTTTTAAAGTTAGTTCAAAGATATTTTTCAAAAATGACCCAAGTGGACACTTTGAAAATAGGCATAGGCTGGGAGAGCAGGTACTCCCATACATTGGACAGACATAGGCTGGGAGAGCAGGTACGCCCATACATTGGACAGACATAGGCTGGGAGAGCAGGTACGCCCATACATTGGACAGACATAGGCTGGGAGAGCAGGTACTCCCATACATTGGACAGGTATAGGCTGAGAGAGCAGGTACTCCCATACATTGGACAGACATAGGCTGGGAGAGCAGGTACGCCCATACATTGGACAGACATAGGCTGGGAGAGCAGGTACGCCCATACATTGGACAGACATAGGCTGGGAGAGCAGGTACTCCCATACATTGGACAGGTATAGGCTGAGAGAGCAGGTACGCCCATACATTGGACAGACATAGGCTGGGAGAGCAGGTACGCCCATACATTGGACAGACATAGGCTGGGAGAGCGGGTACGCCCATACATTGGACAGACATAGGCTGGGAGAGCAGGTACGCCCATACATTGGACAGACATAGGCTGGGAGAGCAGGTACGCCCATACATTGGACAGGTATAGGCTGAGAGAGCAGGTACTCCCATACATTGGACAGGCATAGGCTGAGAGAGCAGGTACTCCCATACATTGGACAGGTATAGGCTGAGAGAGCAGGTACTCCCATACATTGGACAGGTATAGGTTCTGAGAGCAGGTACGCCCATACATTGGACAGACATAGGCTGGGAGAGCAGGTACGCCCATACATTGGACAGACATAGGCTGGGAGAGCAGGTACGCCCATACATTGGACAGACATAGGCTGGGAGAGCGGGTGCGCCCATACATTGGACAGACATAGGCTGGGAGAGCAGGTACGCCCATACATTGGACAGACATAGGCTGGGAGAGCGGGTGCGCCCATACATTGGACAGACATAGGCTGGGAGAGCAGGTACGCCCATACATTGGACAGACATAGGCTGGGAGAGCAGGTACGCCCATACATTGGACAGACATAGGCTGGGAGAGCAGGTACACCCATACATTGGACAGACATAGGCTGGGAGAGCAGGTACGCCCATACATTGGACAGACATAGGCTGGGAGAGCAGGTACGCCCATACATTGGACAGACATAGGCTGGGAGAGCGGGTACGCCCATACATTGGACAGACATAGGCTGGGAGAGCAGGTACGCCCATACATTGGACAGACATAGGCTGGGAGAGCAGGTACGCCCATACATTGGACAGGCATAGGCTGGGAGAGCAGGTACGCCCATACATTGGACAGACATAGGCTGGGAGAGCAGGTACGCCCATACATTGGACAGACATAGGCTGGGAGAGCAGGTACGCCCATACATTGGACAGACATAGGCTGGGAGAGCAGGTACGCCCGCCCATACATTGGACAGACATAGGCTGGGAGAGCAGGTACGCCCATACATTGGACAGACATAGGCTGGGAAAGCAGGTACGCCCATACATTGGACAGACATAGGCTGGGAGAGCAGGTACGCCCATACATTGGACAGACATAGGCTGGGAGAGCAGGTACGCCCATACATTGGACAGACATAGGCTGGGAGAGCGGGTACGCCCATACATTGGACAGACATAGGCTGGGAGAGCAGGTACGCCCATACATTGGACAGGTATAGGCTGGGAGAGCAGGTACGCCCATACATTGGACAGGCATAGGCTGGGAGAGCAGGTACGCCCATACATTGGACAGACATAGGCTGGGAGAGCAGGTACGCCCATACATGGGACAGACATAGGCTGGGAGAGCGGGTACGCCCATACATTGGACAGACATAGGCTGGGAGAGCAGGTACGCCCATACATTGGACAGACATAGGCTGGGAGAGCAGGTACGCCCATACATTGGACAGACATAGGCTGGGAGAGCGGGTACGCCCATACATTGGACAGACATAGGTTCTGAGAGCAGGTACGCCCATACATTGGACAGACATAGGCTGGGAGAGCAGGTACGCCCATACATTGGACAGACATAGGCTGGGAGAGCAGGTACGCCCATACATTGGACAGACATAGGTTCTGAGAGCAGGTACGCCCATACATTGGACAGACATAGGCTGGGAGAGCAGGTACGCCCATACATTGGACAGACATAGGCTGGGAGAGCGGGTACGCCCATACATTGGACAGACATAGGCTGGGAGAGCAGGTACGCCCATACATTGGACAGACATAGGCTGGGAGAGCAGGTACGCCCATACATTGGACAGACATAGGCTGGGAGAGCAGGTACGCCCATACATTGGACAGACATAGGCTGGGAGAGCAGGTACGCCCATACATTGGACAGACATAGGCTGGGAGAGCAGGTACGCCCATACATTGGACAGACATAGGCTGGGAGAGCGGGTACGCCCATACATTGGACAGACATAAGCTGGGAGAGCGGGTACGCCCATACATTGGACAGACATAGGCTGGGAGAGCAGGTACACCCATACATTGGACAGACATAGGCTGGGAGAGCAGGTACGCCCATACATTGGACAGACATAGGCTGGGAGAGCGGGTACGCCCATACATTGGACAGACATAGGCTGGGAGAGCAGGTACGCCCATACATTGGACAGACATAGGTTGGGAGAGCAGGTACACCCATACATTGGACATACATAGGCTGGGAGAGCAGGTACGCCCATACATTGGACAGACATAGGCTGGGAGAGCGGGTACGCCCATACATTGGACAGACATAGGCTGGGAGAGCAGGTACGCCCATACATTGGACAGACATAGGCTGGGAGAGCAGGTACGCCCATACATTGGACAGACATAGGCTGGGAGAGCAGGTACGCCCATACAATGGACAGGCATAGGCTGGGAAAGCAGGTACGCCCATACATTGGACAGGTATAGGTTCTGAGAGCAGGTACGCCCATACATTGGACAGGTATAGGTTCTGAGAGCAGGTACGCCCATACATTGGACAGACATAGGCTGGGAGAGCAGGTACGCCCATACAATGGACAGGCATAGGCTGGGAAAGCAGGTACGCCCATACATTGGACAGGTATAGGTTCTGAGAGCAGGTACGCCCATACATTGGACAGGTATAGGTTCTGAGAGCAGGTACGCCCATACATTGGACAGACATAGGCTGGGAGAGCAGGTACGCCCATACATTGGACAGACATAGGCTGGGAGAGCAGGTACGCCCATACATTGGACAGACATAGGCTGGGAGAGCAGGTACGCCCATACATTGGACAGGCATAGGCTGGGAGAGCAGGTACGCCCATACATTGGACAGACATAGGCTGGGAGAGCAGGTACGCCCATACATTGGACAGACATAGGCTGGGAGAGCAGGTACGCCCATACAATGGACAGGCATAGGCTGGGAAAGCAGGTACGCCCATACATTGGACAGGTATAGGTTCTGAGAGCAGGTACGCCCATACATTGGACAGGTATAGGTTCTGAGAGCAGGTATGCCCATACATTGGACAGACATAGGCTGGGAGAGCAGGTACGCCCATACATTGGACAGACATAGGCTGGGAGAGCAGGTACGCCCATACATTGGACAGACATAGGCTGGGAGAGCAGGTACGCCCATACATTGGACAGGCATAGGCTGGGAGAGCAGGTACGCCCATACATTGGACAGACATAGGCTGGGAGAGCAGGTACGCCCATACATTGGACAGACATAGGCTGGGAGAGCAGGTACGCCCATACAATGGACAGGCATAGGCTGGGAAAGCAGGTACGCCCATACATTGGACAGGTATAGGTTCTGAGAGCAGGTACGCCCATACATTGGACAGGTATAGGTTCTGAGAGCAGGTACGCCCATACATTGGACAGACATAGGCTGGGAGAGCAGGTACGCCCATACAATGGACAGGCATAGGCTGGGAAAGCAGGTACGCCCATACATTGGACAGGTATAGGTTCTGAGAGCAGGTACGCCCATACATTGGACAGGTATAGGTTCTGAGAGCAGGTACGCCCATACATTGGACAGACATAGGCTGGGAGAGCAGGTACGCCCATACATTGGACAGACATAGGCTGGGAGAGCAGGTACGCCCATACATTGGACAGACATAGGCTGGGAGAGCAGGTACGCCCATACATTGGACAGGCATAGGCTGGGAGAGCAGGTACGCCCATACATTGGACAGACATAGGCTGGGAGAGCAGGTACGCCCATACATTGGACAGACATAGGCTGGGAGAGCAGGTACACCCATACATTGGACAGACATAGGCTGGGAGAGCAGGTACGCCCATACATTGGACAGACATAGGCTGGGAGAGCAGGTACGCCCATACATTGGACAGACATAGGCTGGGAGAGCAGGTACACCCATACATTGGACAGGCATAGGCTGGGAAAGCAGGTACGCCCATACATTGGACAGACATAGGCTGGGAGAGCAGGTACGCCCATACATTGGACAGACATAGGCTGGGAGAGCAGGTACACCCATACATTGGACAGGCATAGGCTGGGAGAGCAGGTACGCCCATACATTGGACAGACATAGGCTGGGAGAGCAGGTACGCCCATACATTGGACAGACATAGGCTGGGAGAGCAGGTACGCCCATACATTGGACAGACATAGGCTGGGAGAGCAGGTACGCCCATACATTGGACAGACATAGGCTGGGAGAGCAGGTACGCCCATACATTGGACAGACATAGGCTGGGAGAGCAGGTACGCCCATACATTGGACAGACATAGGCTGGGAGAGCAGGTACGCCCATACATTGGACAGACATAGGCTGGGAGAGCAGGTACGCCCATACATTGGACAGACATAAGCTGGGAGAGCAGGTACGCCCATACATTGGACAGGCATAGACTGGAAGAGCAGGTACGCCCATACATTGGACAGGTATAGGTTCTGAGAGCAGGTACGCCCATACATTAGACAGATATAGGTTCTGAGAGCAGGTACGCCCATACATTGGACAGACATAGGCTGGGAGAGCAGGTACGCCCATACATTGGACAGGCATAGACTGGAAGAGCAGGTACGCCCATACATTGGACAGGTATAGGTTCTGAGAGCAGGTACGCCCATACATTGGACAGGTATAGGTTCTGAGAGCAGGTACGCCCATACAGCCTCTCTGCTTTTGCTATTATTATTATTTGTGCAAAATGTTTTTATTTATTATTCTTTATTATTACTGCTGCGTTGAGCCAGCCAGGACTCCCCACAGAGTAGAGAAATTGCCTGCAGCCAATAACATTCATATCGCACAAGGTAAGCCTCCCAAAAACGGTGCGAATGTGTTAGCAGATCAGAGACGCATCACAAACCTTCCATCAGCAAGAGTTCGTCTGGCCATCTCTATAGCAACACGTTGGATCTCAGAGAGGAAGGTGGACGCAGAACCTAATTCCTTTGTTTGTTAAATAAATTCGTTGTACCCCCTCTCAGTTTTCTGCATTGCAAGCCCACTTGCCATCATTGTTCCCCAGCGCCCCCATTCAGGCTCTTCGAGTGGAGGGAGGCTGGTGTAGGTAGATTTGGGCTTCTGGCGCCATGAATGCAAAAGAAAGATTCAGAGTTCTCACTATAATAGTTGGCCTTTGATTTGTCTGAACCCAGATTAGCGATTCCTTTTGAATTTACCCAGACCAGGGAACATGCCAGGAGGCACCGCAGAGCTCCATGTTTGGCAGGTAGTGCTCTCCTCTCGACTTGTTTTGGGGTGTCTCCACACATTTTGACAGTTCTTCACCTTTAATCAAATGACCACACCCATTTCTGGCAAGTCCCGCCAAATAGCTCATGAGAATGGCCACCTCCTGGCCATAGGAAGGTCACCATCCTGGCCATAGGAAGGTCACCATCCTGGCCATAGGAAGGTCACCATCCTGGCCATAGGAAGGTCCTGCACACATTAAATCTGGTAATTTACAGGATGTCCTTTGCTCTGCTAATGCAGTTCATTAAATGTTGTATCTCTGATAACATTTCTTCTAAAAAAACAAAAACAAATACCCTCCATGTGAGGCGTGATGGCAATAGAGGAGGTGTGGGGTTATTATGCGAGCTACAAGGGCATTAGATGAGGTGTGGGGGTATTAGGTTAGATACAAGGGCATTAAAAGAGGTGTGTGGGTATTAGGCAAGATACAAGGGCATTGGATGAGGTGTGGGGGTATTAGGCAAGATACAAGGGCATTGGATGAGGTGTGGGGGTATTAGGTGAGATACAAGGGCATTAGATAAGGTGTGGGGGTATTAGGTGAGATACAAGGGCATTAGACAAGATGTGGAGGCAATAGGTGAAACATGGGAAATAGATAGGATGAAAGAGTAATATATACTTTGTGGGGCCGATAGGTAATAAGTCAGGTACGAGGGCATTAGATGAGGAGTGGGGGTATTAGGTGAGATACAAGGGCATTAGATAAGGTGTGGGGGTATTAGGTGAGATACAAGGGCATTAGACAAGATGTGGAGGCAATAGGTGAAACATGGGAAATAGATAGGATGAAAGAGTAATATATACTTTGTGGGGCCGATAGGTAATAAGTCAGGTACGAGGGCATTAGATGAGGAGTTTTCGTGTATAATCAATAAGACATTAGTTAGAGAAGTCATAGCTTTAGGGTAATAGCACTAGTAATACTGAGTATTGTTTTCTCCAGTGCTGTCACTGTTAAAGCCCCTGTTGATTTCCTGCAAATCTGAATAGTTCTTATTACCGACACTAACCCTATAGCACTCAGGCGCCGGGTGACTGGCATTTAATGGCTGGTCTATCTGAGCACAGGATACACTTCATATCACCAGCAGATCAGTCAGTGGAATTAGGATAATTACCCAGTGCCATCTAGAATTAACTCGTTAATGGCGGGGAGCCTAGGGGAGCGACCCCCCCCCCCCTCTATCTGGATTAATGGCGGTAATTTGGCAGCAGTGAGTGCGATGCTCTTACAGCATCATATAAAGTGCTTGGGTAAAATGTGCTGCCAGTGGGAGAGCCGGACACTTTAGTAAATAACTACCCAAGGGAAGGCTGAAATGTTTCATGTTCATTTCATACAGTTCATCTCCAGCTCCCCTCGCGTTTCACGTCTTCCTATAGGCTGTGGTGATGTCAGAGTGACCCGAGATGCCAACATTTTCAATTGATTGTTTCTTTTTTACAATGTGCTGAAATTTTTCTAAATATGGTTAGAATTTAGAGGACGGGGCCCATTTTTCAGAGCTCCCAAGCCCCAACCCAGCTAGGGTTGCCAACCTGGCCGGTATTTTACCGGCAGGCTGGTAAAAAAATAGGCATCAGGACAATGTTAAGTCTATGGAGACCTTACCATGGCCGGTATTTTTTTGAAGAAAAGGTGGCCACCCTAAACCCAGCCTTAAAGTGGCCCTGTTTTTAAAAAAAAAAAAGAACCAGGCTGTTTTCTCGCCCTTATAAAGTTAGCTATAAGTGTATAAACTGTATAGAATTGAGACTTCTCAGTGATTGGATGGGAAATCCTGATATTTTAATCCCAAAGCTGCTTTAAATTACTGATTAGATTTGTACCAACAAACCAGTAATACGCCCTTCCGTTCTGTTAGATTGCAAGCTCTTTGAGTGAGCCGTCGGATATAATTTGTATGACAGGCCTTCAGATAGTCCCGGGAGGCGTCCCAGACTGTTATGATGACAATATTTGGATAACTATATTGATTTTAGAATTGGATCTTCTCTTCCTGCTGTTACCAGAGAACTAATCTTTGACACTCTGTCCCTGGGGCACCTTCTGCTGGTCCATGTGTGCATCTAATCAGCTCTTAGGAAGACAAGCATCTAACCCCATCCCTTCTAAGGCCAGTCCCATGCCAGGTGAGGCCTTGCAGTTGGCCAGGGACATCTGGTTAGAACATGCAATCCCCCGGAGGATGCCAGCAGCTGTCAGCGACTGTCCTTAGTACGTAGTTTTTAGAAGTTTTAAGACCTCGCTGGGGTCTGAGGTCACAATTTACAGAAAAATATCCCATGAAACTGGAGGCCGAGGCAGTAACTAAATCACAGGGGTGAGCTATATATATACACAAAGTGCCATAAACACGTCACATATTCATCAATCAAAAGATATATTTAGTAAAAAAAAAAAATGCACTAGACCAATCAAGAGTGGTACCCTACACACGTCTGATTATAACAAGAGCAGCTAGAAAAGAGAATACGTAGCAGAAATAACACAGGCCGTGTGTCATTAATGGCAGACCACAGCCGATATTCATTCTATCAGTGGTAAACCTCACTGATCCATTCATGGCAGGAGAGAAGGCTGTGCACCAACACTTCTACACTGATACCATGATTTCTAATCATGTATCCCCTCTCTATAGGTGATTTATCCCCTCTCTATAGGTGATTTATCCCCTCTCTATAGGTGATTTATCCCCTCTCTATAGGTGATTTATCCCCTCTCTATAGGTGATTCATCCACGCTCTATAGGTGATTTATCCACTCTCTATAGGTGATTTATCCCCTCTCTATAGGTGATTCATCCACGCTCTATAGGTGATTTATCCACTCTCTATAAGTGATTTATCCACTCTCTATAGGTGATTTATCCCCTCTCTATGGGTGTTTTATCCGCTCTCTATAGGTGATTTATCCCCTCTCTATGGGTGTTTTATCCGCTCTCTATAGGTGATTTATCCCCTCTCTATGGGTGTTTTATCCGCTCTCTATAGGTGATTTATCCTCTCTCTATGGGTGTTTTATCCCCTCTCTATGGGTGTTTTATCCCCTCTCTATGGGTGTTTTATCCCCTCTCTATGGGTGTTTTATCCGCTCTCTATAGGTGATTTATCCCCTCTCTATGGGTGTTTTATCCGCTCTCTATAGGTGATTTATCCCCTCTCTATGGGTGTTTTATCCGCTCTCTATAGGTGATTTACCCCCTCTCTATGGGTGTTTTATCCGCTCTCTATAGGTGATTTATCCCCTCTATATGGGTGTTTTATCCGCTCTCTATAGGTGATTTATCCCCTCTCTATGGGTGTTTTATCCGCTCTCTATAGGTGATTTATCCCCTCTCTATGGGTGTTTTATCCTCTCTCTAGGAGTGTTTTATCCGCTCTCTATGGGTGTTTTATCCTCTCTCTAGGAGTGATTTATCCTCTCTCTAGGAGTGATTTATCCCCTCTCTAGGAGTGATTTATCCTCTCTCTAGGAGTGATTTATCCCCTCTCTAGGAGTGTTTTATCCCCTCTCTAGGAGTGATTTATCCTCTCTCTAGGAGTGATTTATCCCCTCTCTAGGAGTGTTTTATCCCCTCTCTAGGAGTGATTTATCCTCTCTCTAGGAGTGATTTATCCCCTCTCTAGGAGTGATTTATCCCCTCTCTAGGAGTGATTTATCCTCTCTCTAGGCGTGATTTATCCTCTCTCTAGGAGTGATTTATCCCCTCTCTAGGAGTGATTTATCCCCTCTCTAGGAGTGTTTTATCCTCTCTCTAGGAGTGATTTATCCCCTCTCTAGGAGTGATTTATCCTCTCTCTAGGAGTGATTTATCCCCTCTCTAGGAGTGTTTTATCCCCTCTCTAGGAGTGATTTATCCTCTCTCTAGGAGTGATTTATCCCCTCTCTAGGAGTGTTTTATCCCCTCTCTAGGAGTGATTTATCCTCTCTATAGGAGTGATTTATCCCCTCTCTAGGAGTGATTTATCCCCTCTCTAGGAGTGATTTATCCCCTCTCTAGGAGTGATTTATCCTCTCTCTAGGAGTGATTTATCCTCTCTCTAGGAGTGTTTTATCCCCTCTCTAGGAGTGATTTATCCCCTCTCTAGGAGTGATTTATCCCCACTCTAGGAGTGATTTATCCTCTCTCTAGGCGTGATTTATCCTCTCTCTAGGAGTGATTTATCCCCTCTCTAGGAGTGATTTATCCCCTCTCTAGGAGTGATTTATCCTCTCTCTAGGCGTGATTTATCCTCTCTCTAGGAGTGATTTATCCCCTCTCTAGGAGTGATTTATCCCCTCTCTAGGAGTGATTTATCCCCTCTCTAGGAGTGATTTATCCCCTCTCTAGGAGTGATTTATCCCCTCTCTAGGAGTGATTTATCCCCTCTCTAGGAGTGATTTATCCTCTCTCTAGGCGTGATTTATCCTCTCTCTAGGAGTGTTTTATCCCCTCTCTAGGAGTGATTTATCCCCTCTCTAGGAGTGATTTATCCTCTCTCTAGGAGTGATTTATCCCCTCTCTAGGAGTGTTTTATCCCCTCTCTAGGAGTGATTTATCCCCTCTCTAGGAGTGTTTTATCCCCTCTCTAGGAGTGATTTATCCTCTCTCTAGGAGTGATTTATCCTCTCTCTAGGAGTGATTTATCCCCTCTCTAGGAGTGATTTATCCTCTCTCTAGGAGTGATTTATCCCCTTTCTATGGGTGTTTTATCCCCTCTCTAGGAGTGATTTATCCCCTCTCTATGGGTGTTTTATCCCCTCTCTAGGAGTGATTTATCCCCTCTCTAGGAGTCATTTATCCCCTCTTTAAGAGTCATTTATCACCGCTCTATAGGTGATTTATCCGCTCTCTATAGGCGATTTATCTGCTCTCTATAGGTGATTTATCCCCTCTCTGTGAATGATTTATCCCCTCTCTATAAGTGATGTATCCCCTCTCTGTGAGTGATGTGATGTACCCCCTCTCTATGGGGGTTTTGAGGCATCTCTGGGGCAGCGGATACTGTGTTACATAGAGAGAATCTGTGTAAAAAAATCTTGAAACATGAAATATTAAACAATACAACAATAACAATAATAAAGTGTAAAATATACATCTTATGTATGGTATGACTTTATAGCTACATAGGTTTGGTATAAAGTGCAAATATGGACCAGTGCTCCAAAAGTGGAGAGGTCCCTATAGAAACCAGATCAGAACTAATGGATCTAGTATATCCTCCAGAAGCCTGACCATTCGCATTGTATCTGATTCTGTCTGTTCTCGGGAGAGTCTCCCTTTAATTCTGATTGTGGCTCCTAATGCGGGGGGATTATTTTGATAAAAGCTTCTGCTCCGTTATTGTACAATATCAATTAAGACTAGCTGAGAGGCCATCCAGCCCACTCAAATAGATTTGTTTTGTACGCTGCATAAATTGCCATAGTAACAAAACCAGCCCTATATTTATATCAAACAGCACAATGCACCTACACTTAATTCAGCTCTTAGACTCCAAGTGCATGGAGTCCTTCAGCGGATACGTTCCCCCCGATAGTGGCAACCGCTGGTCATTCTTCCATTAACCCTTGCAGCACGGGGAGCAGGTCCAACGCCCAATTAAACAATTCCTTTTTAGCGATGTAGGTGTCAAATTATATAAAATGATAAAGAAAATATAATTTGTGAATTTGATTCTATTAATATCACTTTTATATCTTACTTGCTAAAAAAAAAAAAAAAAAACCACAAACAAGATCTTGTTTTATGGCTTTCATCCTGCAAAGGTTTTAAAACAAATGTCAATGAGTCAGAGAGGTGGGCTGACCGACTCATTTACCCAGTGTGCCATGAAAGAGATTTTGAAGAGTAAGAATTGAATGGCTGCTGTTGGCAAGAGGGCAATAGAGCTAAGTAGTTTGTAATTACTGTTTTTATTATTATGTGATGTGGAGCACATGACAATCATTTAACCTTTGATCAGGATAATAAAAAAAAAAATGTCATGGTAGTTTCCCTTTAAGACATACACCCTCTAGTGGCGATATGTGGAATTATTGCTTGTGGTGCCATGTACTAATTGGTGAATTGAGAAGGCCCTCTGTAATGTTGGGAGGTATGCGTTAAGTGACTTAAAAAAAAGTTAGTGAGTCTGTATGATTCATATTAAAACATTTTCTCCCCTCTCTCTGCCCCATACAAGGCCCATCATAAAAAGAAATAAAAAAAGATCACTTCTATGAAAAAAAAAATCACAAGTTGTTTGGAGAGATCTGTGGCTCTTTAAATCCCATGTAGATGACCTGATAAGACTTGTTAAAGAGCAAGCAGTAATGTTTGTGTTGGACACAGATTTCCTATTTGTGTTGGTGAAATTCTAGACCTTTTTCATGGGGGGCTCCCCTCTCTAACGCTGGCATCAGGGTACATTATAATCAGCCACATTTATTGCACTAGGGGGTGGCAGAAAGAAACAGCTGCTCTGGTTGGTGATTATCTGGATTGCCAGTCTCCCATTCATGTCAAAGATGATTTTTTTTCCCCTGTAACCCAGACGCAGATCAATATGTTTTCTCATATCCATTCCCCCCTGGGGCTGTTTAAAGTCTGTTTTTACAACAATGACTTTAATTCACAATCCATTATTTAGGAGAGGAGACTGTAACAGTCAGTCTTTGTAAAGGATGCTCCATCAATACAAGAGCACAAGGACTCTATTCACTAAGGCAAACTGGAGATTTTTGGGTCATACTGACCCAGTTTTTTTCAATTCCTTATTAATTCACCCCTTGCCCTAAACCCTGCAATTACTGAGAATGTAGAGAAAAGGAAATGACTGTGGATGATCTACGTACTGTGTTGGTGGAATTGCTAGAAAATACCTGGGTTAAGAGGAAAACGTGTTTAAAAATGTATCTGTGGTTGTCACCTTCTTATGACATCACCAGTGGCTTGATATGCAAATTAACTGCTTTCAGTGGGGATAGAGTAATTTGACATCCAAGCCACAAACTTATGCATTTCCCCGCAATTTGGCTAACACAATATATAGGTCACAGGGTTGACTCAATAAAGAGAGAATTGCAAAGAACGGAGATGGGAATGTCAAACTTAAAGGGACTGTCTGGTGCCTAGATAGGTGCATCTTCCAAATATTAATACATCTTCATGATTTTAAAGTGCATGTTTTACATTCTGCACTGCTTAAAATATAAAATACTTACAGCTGGAAGAAATTGTGAAATTACAGCAGTTTGCAAGAAACCAGGACTGCCCACAAATGAATGGAATTTCCTGTCTCTCTAGTGATGTCATCAGAAAACGTGTTGCACTGTTAAGAGATCCTACTGTGTACAGGAACAAGGTCACTCAGAGTCCACACAATATAATCAGTTTGGGGAGCACAGGAAGTGACTAAATGAAACAAAACGTTATATCCTCAGTGTCTATAGAATCAGTGCTGCCGCACCTGCAGTAAACATACCGATTGATCACCGAGGGGGGGGGGGGGGGGGGTGGGTCTGGGGGGTGTGTTAGGGCTTGAGTTAAATATTAAAAATCCAACATGGCTACTGTGAAATTTGAAATTCCCACCTCGATTCCCCGCAGTTCTCTCTCTTTTTTTTTATTCCCTACATCCACAGGATACATACACATTGCTTAGTTCCTATAAGTGAATAATTCACACTATATATCTTTACACTGAATCCTAAATGGAATGATCTGATATATAAAGCAACCCTAGCAGCATGATGGGAGTCAAGCAGCACACAGTGCTAGTGTGGACTACAACTCTCATTATGTTCAGCCAGCATCCAGCGGTGATAGACATTAGTAGGTAGTATTTCGTTGTTGCGCCCTCGTGTGACCCACCAGTGAGTAAGAGCGTACGGCGCAGCCAAGAATGCGGGACCCAGAAAATCAACTCCAAGTCTTTAATCTACTGTGTCACTGCGCCTGGAACCCAGACCGAGAACCACAAAACGAACGCCCCCACTGTCAGGAACGCGAGCACGATGGATGAGATCATACCCAACCTATATCAGTGTTGTACAGAAGGGGCAGCATGGGGGGGGGATTTATACCTCTGGCTTTTATAAAAATAAGATGTTTCACTCCCCCTCGTCAAATTGAACAAACCATTAGTTTCCATGGTGACTGATCCCAGTTTAGAACTTTGCTTTAAGTGGGCCTGTTACCAAAAACTGAAGTTATGAAGTTACATTAAGTGTTGGCATTCTAGAATAAATGTTGCAATGACAGAGTACACATACAGAACCTTATAGAGCATTCTTTGCTTGTATAGCTCTATCATGGGGTGGACATGCTGTTAGAATCTTTGCTCTGTATAGCTCTATCATGGGGTGAACATGCTGTTTAGAATTTTTGCTCTGTATAGCTCTATCAGGGGACAGACATGTTGTTTAGAATCTTTGCTCCATATAGCTCTATCAGGGGGAGGACATGTTGCTTAGAATCTTTGCTCTGTATAGCTCTATCAGGGGGAGGACATGTTGTTTAGAATCTTTGCTCTGTATAGCTCTATCAGGGGGCGGACATGTTGTTTAGAATCTTTGCTCTGTATAGCTCTATCAGGGGCAGACATGTTGTTTAGAATCTTTGCTCTGTATAGCTCTATCAGGGGGCAGACATGTTGTTTAGAATCTTTGCTCTGTATAGCTCTATCAGGGGAGGACATGTTGTTTAGAATCTTTGCTCTGTATAGCTCTATCAGGGGGCAGACCTGTTGATTCTAAACAACATGTCCGCCTCCTGATAGAGCTATACAGAGCAAAGATTCTAAACAGCATGTGTACCAACTGATAGAGCTATACACAAATCTCTCATTAATAAGCATTAATATTATGGTTATTTGTAAGACGCATCATTCTTATAATATGCTGCCACACGTTGGATTTCAATGGGATTGCACCGGACCCTCAAACATCTCAGCAGAAAATACATTTGGCTATTCTTAACAACACATTTTATATTTTCAGATTTTATGCTGGGAATTGACAAGGGAAGCTCAGATTTACAGCCAAAGTAGCCGAGTTGGAAAATCTCTCCAATTAAGCTGGTCGGCCACTTTGGCCTTAAGTTTGACTGTCCCTTGTCAATTTATGGATAAAGCCCTAAGAGTTTTGTTGGCTTGTACCTTATTTTTCCTGCACTCCTACTGGTTTTAAAATGCAACAAACCCCAGTACGGGGGAATAAAATTCATGGCTAACAACAACAAAAAAAGACCCTAAATTTATAAACCCCACACACCATCTTCTCGCCTCTTTGGTCCTTTTTATTGCACTTCTATCACAGTGAGTGTAACCTGTTGGGGAATATTCTATACGGGTCAGTTCTGGGGCAAGGTCATAAAACCAGCAGGAACATTGCATTGGTTTCCACGGTTACTGCTCCACTTCCATAGCCCCTGAATCGTTTCATGTATCTGCACAGTCGCAGAGCATTGAAGTTCCCCATTCTGAACGCAGACACACAAACAAGCAAATCGCACTGCACGCAGGCTGTGTGAAACACAATATACCCCCCTCCCCGGCCTTTAGGGCTAAAAGCTTTTCATTAATGATAATGTAAAACAGCAGCAGGGTGCTGTGTAATTAGTTTAAGTATACCCGGCTGGCTGCTGGGTTATTTTTTAGGACATTGTTTGTTCAATGGAAAGTGTATTTTATTGACGTTTGCCGTAATTGGATAGTTTTTGTTATCAGGAACATTACGTCGAGTCAGTAACCTGGCTCAGTGTTGTGTGTCTTTAAATGAAGCAGCAGATGGGGAGGTATTGGAGTCTCTGCAGGGAGCAGACGCAGCAGCGTCAGGGAGAAGTGCCAGGCCGCTGAGAGAGAAACGCAAATGCAATAAATAAAGAGATATGGATAAAAAGCCCTTTGTCTGCTGTTATTTGCTTAATAAGCCAAAAAAATAACTCAAATAAATGAATCTTCACTCAATTGGATAAAAAAAACAAAAACTGCCACTCAGATATTTATTGCACTCAAACTGAGTTAGTTGGCGGGATGTAGAGAATTAAACTGCGGTACATTTGGTAGAATTGGTATTATTGGTTTTGGTAAAGGACAACTGTTGGCAAAATGTTTTTAATTTTTGTTTAACTGAAAGATAGCATCAAGTGTCGACAGTTTGAATCAAGATGTTTTAAGTACCTGACTGAGGCCTCTGTTCCATATATAGCACTATAAGGGGCAGAAACCTTGGGTCAGATGGGTCATATCTTCAATATTCTAAACAACATGTCTGCCCCCTGATAGAGCTATACAGAGCAAAGATTCTAAACAACATGTCCGCCTCCTGATAGAGCTATGCAGAGCAAAGATTCTAAACAACATGTCCGCCCCCTGATAGAGCTATACAGAGCAAAGATTCTAAACAACATGTCTGCCTTCTGATACAGCTATACAGAGCAAAGATTCTAAACAGCATGTGCACCCCCTGATAGAACTATACAGAGCAAAGATTCTAAGCAACATGTCCACCCCCGATAGAGTTATACAGAGCAAAGATTCTAAACAACATGTCTGCCCCCTGATAGAGCTACACAGAGCAAAGATTCTAAACAGCATGTGCACCCCCTGATAAAACTATACAAAGCAAAGATTCTAAGCAACACGTCCGCCCCCTGATAGAGCTATACAGAGCAAAGATTCTAAACAACATGTCTGCCTTCTGATACAGCTATACAGAGCAAAGATTCTAAACAGCATGTGCACCCCCTGATAAAACTATACAAAGCAAAGATTCTAAGCAACACGTCCGCCCCCTGATAGAGCTATACAGAGCAAAGATTCTAAACAACATGTCTGCCTTCTGATACAGCTATACAGAGCAAAGATTCTAAACAGCATGTGCACCCCCTGATAGAACTATACAGAGCAAAGATTCTGAGCAACATGTCCACCCCCTGATAGAGCTATACAGAGCAAAGATTCTGAGCAACATGTCCACCCCCTGATAGAGCTATACAGAGCAAAGATTCTAAACAGCGTGTGCACCCCCTGATAGAACTATACAAAGGAAAGATTCTAAACAACATGTCCGCTCCCTGATAGAGCAAAACAGAGCAAACATTCTAAACAGCATGTGTACCAACTGATAGAGCTATACACAGAAAGGATTCTAAACAAAATGTCCGCCCCCTGATACAGCGATACAGAGCAAAGATTCTAAACAACATGTCTGCCCCCTGATAGAGCTAAACAGAGCAAAGATTCTAAACAACATGTCCGCTCCCTGAAGCACCGTCGGGTGCGTGTTGACATTTGGTCAACTGGCCGGCTGAGAATCATGCAGAAAGCAGATCATCGCAGCATGGTGAGCAGTGTCGGTGATAAGACTTGCTGATTATCTACTCCACAGAAGCCCTCTTGGTTTGATTGAAGTGTTCGCTCTAGATTAGAATCTGTGGCCTCCAATCAGCTGTCAGGTCCCAATCATTTGAGAACAAGAAGGGTTCACTGCGATTATCTCTGTACCACGCGGAATGAGTAAGGAATCACTGTGTACTCTCCGTGGGAATGTGTCAGTCCTACCAAAGGGTTCGTTTACAAAGTTCCTAGTGAGTTACTTTCCTGTGTGTCTGTAAGAAGCACATTTTATGCCATCGTGGGACACTTTTTAGTTCAAACTCCGCCGACGCATTTTGGAGCATCTGGCTTTGATGATTAACAAGAAATGCTCAAAACTAGCTGAAGGCTTGAACTGACACAATTCTCACCCTGCAGTAGGATAAAATAACACAACACAAACATGAATAAATCATATGTTTCCTAGGTGCAGACCTGGGACACTATAAAGACTTTTCCTTTTACTCCTGATGTTTGCTGCTCTAGTAAAGAGTCCTGTGCCCCTGAACCAGTGCTAACAAATATCACCCCACCTTTCACTGACTCCATTACAAATTAAAATATTAACCCCTTCCTCTCCACCTCTTGTCTGTTTGCAGAAAGAATTGGCCAGAATGGAAGGAGACAGCCTGAGCTGTGTCAAACACCTCATGTTCATCTTCAATTTCTTTATATTTGTAAGTTGGGATTCCCTTTAATTCTCAAAGTATGATCTAATGGATTTTCTCCAAACCAAGGACCCCCTAACCCATCCTGCCTGAGGATTATTGGATTTCGTTTTTATTATTCTTTGTTATTATTTTTTTTTTTTTTATAAGAGGCAACAATTCTTCCGCTTGTATAACAGACCATGTGTCCATTTAAGAGTTATAAGACATGCTGGGTTAAGTATTGTATATGTATTGCGCTAGGAAGTTTTTTATTTATTATATAACAGGATGAGATCTGATTGGTTTATTTCCTTTAGCTCCGAGAAACCAATCAGAATTCAGCTTTGATTTTCAGCAAACATCTAATAGAACATCTTATATATGTATGTTAGCGTTTTTCCTTTTAGCGTACCAATTTATACAAAAAGATGTGCAGATGTAAAATTTAATTTAAAAAAATTAAATTAAATTCATCTAATTTCAAAAAAAGAAAAAGTAGAATTTAAAATAGAACATTTTCATGACGTGTTACAATGACACTATTTTATCCTTTATTTTCTTTCTCAGCTCGGAGGAGCCTTTCTGCTTGGGCTCGGGGTCTGGGTCATTGTAGACCCCACCGGCTTCCGGGAAATAATTGCCACGAATCCCCTACTTTTTATGGGTGCCTATCTGGTCCTGGCGCTGGGTGCCATGCTGTTCCTGCTCGGTTTCCTTGGCTGCTGCGGAGCAATTCGGGAAAACAAGTGCCTCCTGCTGTTTGTAGGTATCAACTCCCTGACGCGTTCCACCGACAGAGACATTCCCCAGATTTGTGGATTCCAGACGTTTATGGGCACTGTTTTTACACCCAGTTTGGTTAAATGAAATGTTTAGACTGTATTGTAGGGTTTTTGTAAAATACTAGTATGGTCCGACACTAAAGAGCAGGGGTAGGCGACCTGCGGCCCTCCAGATGTTTCAGGACTACATTTCCCATATCCCTCTGCCAGCCTATGAGCATTATGGGAGTTCAGCAGCTGGGAGGGCTGCAGGATGCCCACCCCTGTTATAGAGGAAATAGAGGTACCACAGTAATTACAGCTAGGCATTGTTACTATGTATATTATCCAAACTTTAAGAGCCATTTGAGTGTGTTTAGGAGTATGTGTGAGCTTTCTTACAGTCAGTAAGTTCGACACTTTCTTACCCTCTCTCTGTGCCCTCTCCCCAGTTCTTCATGTTTATCCTGGTGATCTTTCTGGCCGAGCTTTCTGCTGCCATCCTGGCCTTCCTCTTCCGCGAAAATGTAAGTGAACAACCCCTGCCCCAAGATCTCTTTTGTCTGACTCTGAGATGGTAACATTGTAACTGCATGTCTACCAACGCATTTCGCTGGCAACGCAGGATACTGAGGGAAAGGGACGTTGGTTGTGAGGGGGCGGGTCTTCGATACTGCGCGCGAGCGGTAGCAGTCACTCAAAGGATAGCTCTACGGCAGGCGTGTAGACATCTGTACACGCAATATTCATTAGCCATGGAATCGTGACTGTCCCGCTTAAATTAGAACCGTTGGCGCGTATGTAACGGAACTTTTTAGATATTATTTGCATGGAATATAACAAGGTTTTTAAATTTAGAACATTTTTTAATAAAACATTTACACATTTTATCATCTCCCATCGCACCACGAACATAATATTGAGGAATTAATTTATGGCTGCCGATGCCATTTCATTTTTTTTTTTTTTAATTTCTGTATTTAATTTCCTTTCTGGTGCTGGACTCCTGAAGGAGGAGAAGGATTATATGTTTGGCCTAAATTCACCTGGCAGGAGTTCCTTGATTGAATTGTTTAGGAAATGTGTATTTAAAGAGGGGGTAATGCACAAAAACTTTCAAATGTTTAATACATCAAAGCTGTTCCACTGATTAAACGCATTTTTAAATGATCTTTCTGTGGTGTTTCGTTTGGAAGATATCACTGGTTATGTAGGGTAAAAACTAAGCAGTAGGAGATTTTTCTTCTGGGATTCTTCAGAGTCGTGTGGCGTGTTACCAAAAGCCACGGACCCTCATGGTCTGTCGCAAAGCCAGTTTGACGTATAAGCCTTATATAAGACGTATAAGCCTTTATTATTGCCTCTATCGGGCTGCCAGAATGTCAGTCTGGTAGGCCACTCCCGCCGGCAGAAGTTGGGGGAAAAGCAAGTCTCCTAGTGCTAGGTTTCCAACCCACTTAATCAGTGACACCTCCAAAACAACATTTTTTTTTTTTTTTTAAATAGTTAGCAAAACAAAACCAGGTCCAGGGCTGGACTGCTATGCCCATGACTCTCAGCCAATGTTGCCGAGCTATAGCCTAAATGGAAAATGAGAGCTGATTTTGTGCTGCTCCCACAAGGTGTCTCTAAATTTGTGTATTCCAGTTGACCAGGGATTTTTTCACCAAGGAAGTTAAGAGACACTACCATGGAGGTAACAGCACAGAGGTCTTCTCCTCTACTTGGAATTCTGTAATGACCACAGTGAGTATGCTACTGTCATTGCTAAGAGTCACAGACGGACTTCAAGTTCTGGCCAGACGATCCCTTCTTACACCCCGTCTGTCCTGATTTGTAGTTCGAGTGCTGCGGGGTCAACGGGCCCGAAGACTTCGGAGACGGTGTAAGATTCAAGACCACGATACACCACCAGGTCCCCGAAGCTTGTTGTACGCGAGAGAGCCAGGGAAGAGACGGGGAGATCCGTAACAAGATGGGGTGCCTGAGCGGCAATGAGGTTTTCCAGAACACACAGGTATAGGGTTTACCCCTGGTTGGTTTCCAAGGGGATTGCTGCATTGAATTCAGCAGCCCCGGTGAAATAGTTTTAAATATAAAATGAGTGTAATTAAAGTAAAAATAAGTGCATTTCCCATACACCTAGGGTTGCCACCTTTTAAAAAAAAAAAAAAAAAAAACCTTCCATTCCACTATCTCCACAGACTTAAAATTGATGTCAAGACAATTTTATAACGACCTGCAGGTAAAAGACCGGCCAGGTGGCAACCCTACGTACACCTACAGCGCCAAACTGGATGTATTGACACAACACACTTCGAACAGTCACGTTTTTGGCAACATAGTATTAATTAATCCAACTGTATGTCATGAAAACTAGCACTTCGATGCTCTCTCCCCATATCAGACGCTGATGAAACCTTGTCCTATCTTTCTCTACAGGGATGTTACTCTGTAATACTGACATCACTTGAGCCATACGTATACATTGCTGGAGCGCTAGCCATTGGCGTTTTGGCTATCGAGGTAAGAAAGTCACGCACAGAGGGGGGCTATTCACTAAAAAGTGAAGTGCGGGTGAGATGAACATTTAGATTCGTTGTGTTTCTAGTCGTGGTCTCTGAAAGCTTTTCACTAAAAGGAGGAGCATTTCATCTCCCCAATTTACCTATACATTGTGCAGGGACAAACCTTGGGGAGGTTCTCCTGCTATAAGAGCTGGCCATGGATAATACACAGGTATATCTTTAAAACAGCTAATTTGTGTAGCAATGCATTGGTTCAGCTCACCTCAACACGTGTAGTGTATAAACCCCATTCAGTTCACCTGGGGGGCGGGTCTATGATTGTTTCTTTACCACACTTTCAGAGGGGCAGTTTAATCACACACATTACAATGTGGCCATTTTGGGCATAACCCTAACCCAAATGCTAAGCCTAAAATTAACCGCTAACCCAGTAAGTCTAACCCAAATAGTAAGACTAACCCCTAACCCTAGTACTCACCCTAAAAATAACCCCTAACCCAAATACTAACCCTAGTACTAACCCTAAAAATAACCCCTGACCCGAATACCAACCCCTAACCCTAGTACTAACCCTTAAAATAACCCCTAACCCGAATACTAACCCCTAACCCTAGTACTAACCCTAAAAATAACCCCTAACCTGAATACCAACCCCTAACCCTAGTACTAACCCTAAAAATAACCCCTAACCCGAATACCAACCCCTAACCCTAGTACTAACCCTAGTAATAACCCCTAACCCGAATACCAACCCCTAACCCTAGTAATAACCCCTAACCCAAATACTAACCCTAAAAATAACCCCTAACCCGAATACCAACCCCTAACCCTAGTACTAACCCTAAAAATAACCCCTAACCCGAATACCAACCCCTAACCCTAGTACTAACCCTTAAAATAACCCCTAACCCTAATACCAACCCCTAACCCTAGTACTAACCCTAAAAATAACCCCTAACCTGAATACCAACCCCTAACCCTAGTACTAACCCTAAAAATAACCCCTAACCCGAATACCAACCCCTAACCCTAGTACTAACCCTAGTAATAACCCCTAACCCGAATACCAACCCCTAACCCTAGTAATAACCCCTAACCCAAATACAAACCCTAAAAATAACCCCTAACCCGAATACCAACCCCTAACCCTAGTACTAACCCTAAAAATAACCCCTAACCTGAATACCAACCCCTAACCCTAGTACTAACCCTAAAAATAACCCCTAACCCGAATACCAACCCCTAACCCTAGTACTAACCCTAGTAATAACCCCTAACCCAAATACTAACCCTAAAAATAACCCCTAACCCGAATACCAACCCCTAACCCTAGTACTAACCCTAGTAATAACCCCTAACCCAAATACTAACAATAAAAATAACCCCTAACCCGAATACCAACCCCTAACCCTAGTACTAACCCTAAAAATAACCCCTAACCCGAATACTAACCCCTAACCCTAGTACTAACCCTAAAAATAACCCCTAACCTGAATACCAACCCCTAACCCTAGTACTAACCCTAAAAATAACCCCTAACCCGAATACCAACCCCTAACCCTAGTAATAACCCCTAACCCAAATACTAACCCTAAAAATAACCCCTAACCCGAATACCAACCCCTAACCCTAGTACTAACCCTAAAAATAATCCCTAACCCGAATACCAACCCCTAACCTTAGTACTAAGCCTAAAAATAACCCCTAACCCTAGTACTAACCCTAATACCAACCCCTAACCCAAATACCAACCCCTAACCCAAATACTAACCCTAAAAATAACCCCTAACCCAAATACTAACCCTAGAACTAATCCTAAAAATAACCCCTAACCCTAAAATGGTCCCTCTGAAAGCACGGAGTTGAACAGTTTTATGTGCCCTCTGGCTGTTGCAATAACTATCCTATCATTCTTAGCCAGTATGTATTCAGCCAGTAAACGGTAGCGATTTCTCTCTAGAATATCCCAGTTTACTCATTGATTAGCAATCCATTTCAGTTGGGCAGAGTGTAGGACAGCAGGTATCCATGACTGGTTTAAATTAGGAATCACAAATGTATAGTTGTCCATCCATTGCACGCTGTGACTGTATTCAGCTCTCTGCTGCCCCCTTCCTGTTGGGGACATTGACTTAATAACCCATATCTTCTCCTTTTCAGCTCTTTGCAATGGTGTTTGCCATGTGCCTCTTCCGGGGGATCCAGTAAGACTTTTTTGAGAGATGATTCCAAAGTGCCAAAACCTGAAGTGTTTCCCCCAAAACATAACACCTTACCTGGAAAAACTAAAACAACAAAGGCTACAAATAACACCCCCCAAAAAAGTCTTGAGACAACTACCATTGGCTGTGTCTCATCCAACACCGCTGGGTCTTCAACAACCAATACTTGTACATTTACACCGAGCCTTAAGGAGGGACCCATCTATCGCACTCAAAGTATAACCAAGTCTAGAACGTGACAATAGATGTTCTAATTTAACAATCGGCCAGACAAACACTACCAGGATTACAAGCAGAACATATAACCTTTTCATGTCCTGTAAAACAAAAACTACCTTGTGACACTGGGCCGGAAATGGCCAACTCCAACCAGATTCGTAACGACCACAGACTTGGAATGTGATATTGAACAGGCCAATCAAGCTGCTATCTCTGGTTAGAGATCCAGGTCTAGGCTTATAGTCCTTGACAAGTTCTGTGCTTTAGAAAGGATCATTTATCTTGACTCAAAGACACTGCTGTCATTTATGGATTTTAAAAGCCAAAGTACCAGGGACCAGGGGGAAATAAAAAAAAAAAAAATAGATCCCCAGGTTGGTGTGTGTCCTTCCATGAGAAGATACAAGAATCACAGCAATCCAGAATCAATAATGAATTCACAGAGCTCTATAATGTTCCCTTTTTGGTATTTGATGGAAAATGAACCACTTGAGTAATGTGTTGTCTAAAGCCGGCATATAAGGGCCGATGAATGGCACTCCATCCTCTAGCCAATGGTCTTTCAGCTTTCACTGGCTGGCAGTACAATCCTAGGATGATTTGTTCAGATATTTTTACTGAAGGTCTGCCGATACCACCTTTCCTGCATTCAGCATCACTTCTCTGAGCAGGCTCGGCTGTGGAGACTGAGCGGAAGTGGAGCAGACCAGATCGCAGCTATATCACACAGTCCCAGATCGCAGCTATATCACACAGTCCCAGATCGCAGTCTATTCCCGGGAGAAAAGGTGCGGCAGCCTCTCTGCTCACTAAGTATTGAATGACTACTCTGGATGTGCTTGTTCTACAGGATTAAAGTCAAATTTGTTAGAGGCACATGGTGACCCTTCTGTCCCATTACGGGAAGAGCCTGTGAACAACCAAATTATTTCAAAATAAAAACTAGAATGACATTTGTATAAAAATTTCAGGAAAGATTGACCAGATTACCTGGCCCTCCACCCCGCACAGTCAAAAGTCTTACAATATTCTGGCAACTTGAACCATTCGTCCACGTATTGGAGCACAATATTTAAAAAAAAAAAAAAAAAAGGCTATAGCCCCTATTAATCAAAGAAGAAGACTCCTGTGCTAGGCTTTAATAAAGTTTCTGTTCGGCTAGTTGTGGGTGCAGGGACTATGCTCTACCTATGATGACTGAACTGCCTCTAGGTGTATCACAAAGGTCAAGGAGAGTAAATGGAGTGCTGGCCGGCCTGCAAGTGTTAAGGGTGTTGAGGTTTGTGGTCCAAAAGAGACCTGCCATGTCTCCCCTACTCACCCAGCAAAGTTCATAATGTTATTTGTAAATTAAGCATTGCCTATTACATGTAAAAGAACTGCAATGGATACAACTAAGTAAAGTGCCTAAGCCTCCTGGACCTGCACAAGAGTGCTAGCCCATCTTGGAGAGGGCAAGCCGACAGCAATGGCCCTTTGATAGAGAGATCATCCTTTTTCTACAAGATGAGTGTTTATTTTTCAGAGACCTACATGGGCCAACATTCTGATTTCTATCCTAAATCTTAAAATAAACTGATGATGTCAAATGAGACGGTATGAAATAGATTTGCATATGTTTGTGGCACAGTCACATCCTCGGAGGATGGCCCAGGGTGGGCACGTCTTAAAATATACAGAACCACCACAAACGTAGATGGAGGAGGTTGATCAAAGTTAACCTTGTTGGTGATTAAAAGTCCCATAACCAGTATGAGTGGCAATAAAATGGCTTGGAGCCTCCCCAATAAAACTCCGAAGGTCTCAGGTCTATAGAATTGGACACCATTGCTTTGTACCACAACCCGTCAAGGAAAAACGACTGCCATTTTAAAGGTGTCCAATAGATGAGATATCCTGGTTAAAGCATCTACAAACATTGAGATACCTTGGCAAGGTTTTTTTTTACCATGAAAATAATCTTATTAAATCTCTTTTTCCTTAATCTACTGAGGTTTACAACTCTTATGGCCATCAAATATTTCATTAAGGGTCTCCCAGCCACTTTCGGCCCAGCATTGCATGTCTAATGTCTTGCTTTTGTAAACAATTTAGAAACGTGGAGAGTCATATTACTCATAGAGAAGACCCTGTCCGTGGGAGTTTGAGGTACTGTTTAGTGCAACAGTCATACTGCAAGCCATTGAGTAACAGAGGTCCAGAATACCCAAGACGTATCTCCAGTGGCTCATGCACGGGTCACCTGAAGAGGAGACTCTCCTGAGTTTTCTGAACTTTTAGGTTACCCAACATCTTGCTCTATAAAATACGTTGTCCAACGCACCAGCAACCCAAACGACAAAGCGTATACCATGAACCGAAACACAGAGCATCCATGGATTTAACCTGGAGAGGTCCATCCCTCTCAAATGTAAATCTAGCCTGTCCCATACTGTCCATCGACCTTCAAATGACTCATTGCCAAGGTCAAAAGACAATCAACCCATGCAAAGACCGTTTACGTGTGCTTTTGCTTTTCGTTTTTTAAATTACCCAGATAGGGTTGATATTCTTAAAAAACAAAAAAGAAAAAACAAAAAACAAAAAAAAAACCTTTCCTTTGTGTAAACATGTGAACATGTTATTGTGATGTAGCAAGAAATAGCTGGTCATCCCAACATTCGCTGCTTGAGTTCTCTGCATCATATGGTTACACTGATGTGTTACGGGCTCCTTGGGAGGTGAAATAGACCAATCTCTGCCCCTTTTTTACATTAGGCATCCGCGGAGCTGAGCTCCACTAGGGCAAAGGGTGAATGTAGCAGAGAACGAGTACACGATGCTAAGAATTTTATTTTGTACCTGTAAATGTTGTGTTTATATTAAAAATTGTGAAAGCTATAATCATACCGTGTGAATTTGCCTTTTATTTCCCCTGCAAACATTATTTTTTTAATAATGGGATGTTCAAGTAAACCAATTTTGGATCTAACGGATGCTCTTTTTTTAAAGTATAGAAGACTGGTAGAGATGGAAACATTAAAATAAAGTCTGGATTTTTTCGAACCAAAGGAATTGGGAGTGTTAAACCACTTCCACAAGTCTCAGACTCTTTTAGAAACTAAATTTTCTGTCTGGTAAGGTCAGCCCCCAGCATTGGAGAAAAAAAAAAAAAAGTAGATTATAAAATAACACAGCAGCACTATAAAACAACAATTTGTAAACCAGACATGGCTGCATAAAAACACAAACAACAGATCGTCATTATAAACAAAAAAAACAAGGGGAAACAAAATTGATTATTTTTAGGAAGCATGAACTCTTAATGGTCTTTTAAAAAAAGGTTGAAACAAACATAAAATAAAAGCTTAAACACGCATGAAAAACCACTCAGAAAGAGGCATTACCAGACGACCTTACAGAAAGCGGAGATTATCTGCGGTGTTCATATTTTATTATGGAAGATACCGAGGTATTCATTTTTTAAACACACAAAAAAAAAAAAATGAAGTATATATACACACAAAAACAATGGCTTTACAAACATCACATTTAGCTGAATTATAAGAAGTGGGAGGAAGGTGTATTTGCTTCTGTTCATTCCCTGTTTTGCAATCATTTTGGCAGTATACAGTCACAGAGACATTGATCAAGGCATTCAAAAGGAGAAATTATGGGGCAAAAAAAAAAAAAAAAGGACTAAGAAGTGGAGCAATCACCATAGCAACCAATGAATGTTGCACATTTAGCACTTAGACCAGTAATTGACCCATCACTGGCGCTACATGTGCTGTACTCCGGCCATAATTACCCTGGGCCATGCCACAAACTCACTTTAACTTCGAAGCACTTTTGAGTAGTGCAGCCCACTGGGGTCATAAGACCCTAACACAGTCACAAAAAGCTAAAATGGAAAATGAATTAAATCTGTCTATACCCCTACTCTCAAATGGAGCATCGGAGGGCCAAGGGCCCCGTGAAACGAATGGGACCATCTTAGATTCACAGTGTAGACTCCATTCAAAGCTCCCAGAGGGATTGAGCCTCGGAGCAGCTGTGAGAAGCCGAGCTATGGTTACTGGTGGAATGTGGCCTGGTAAACCGGAGCTACTAAAAACAGCAAATATGGGAATTAGAATGGTCATAGAGGTGGCCCAGGACACAAAGTCACAGAGTAAACCAGGAATGGGACTAGTCATTGGGGGCAGTCAGACCCACACGGTAAGAAACAAAGTAAATCCCTGATCACTAAAGATCCCACCAGGTATCTCCAACCCGGCCTGGTTTAATCTCCAGATTTCTGTCTTCCCATAACAAGTTTCTGTGTGCTCCTTTGCAGAAATCTGGCAGGGCAAATGTTAAAGGGAATAAGCTTTATCCCGGCAATACATTGTCTTGTCAGCCATTCCCTTAAAGCTGCATTAACACCATCTAATTTCTATAAATTTTTTTGGTGAAGTCCTGTAGCACCCCCTGTGACATTCGAGGATTGGTCCACGACACCGATATTTAACACTTTGGGTGCCAGAGGGAAATACAAAAGGCACAGCTTTGGCCGTCTGTTTTTTTTTTTTTTTTGCTTGTTTGTTTGTTTCCAAGTACAGAACACTACAATAAATAATAATATCGGAATTACAGCAGCGTTCAGAAAAACAGCATGACAAGCAAAGTATACACAAAAGGCATTCATTTACACCTAGGAGCAGGAACAAAATACACAAACGAGCTGGGGGATCTTTGAATGAGCCGAGAAAAGGAGAAAACGGGAAAGAAAAAAAGTGATGTAGATAATTTAGAGACCCAGGAACAGGATTGCAATTACATATCTCTGGCTATTGAGATATTTCTCCAGCCATTTGGCAACTAAGGGGAGGTTATATACATGTACACGCACACACAAAAAAACATGGGGGTGGGTGCACAGAAGGGACAGGTGCTTATTCGGCATGCTGTGTGCTTCAGAGGGCCCAAGATGGGTAGAGTCTGGTCACATGATGTGACGCGGAGGTTCCTTGATCCGCTTCGTCCCGTCAGGGGGGTGCAGTTCCTGGTGACCAGGGTGAGAGCGGAGATCATCACGGGTCACACACACACAAGGTCAAGGAGAGTTGTCTGGGGGAGGATAACCCCACGGTGCCGAGAAAGTATCAGTTCAAAGCTTCTTAGGTCTGCGGCCTACTTGGTAATAAAAATACCCGCTGACCATGACAAAGAGGAGGCAGCTGCAGACGAGGACCGCGGAAGCAATGGAGGAAGCACCAGTCTCGATGACTGCTACGGTGGTCACTGCGAAGGAAGAACAACCCATTAAGCACGGGGGGGGGGGGGGGGTAGGGGGGGGGAGGAGGGCACAGAGCTGGGGGAAGAGATTTATAAATGGCTTTATTAATCAAAGACGGAATTGAGTCCAAAGGCCAAAAGTGGAGTATTCAGTTGAACCCAACTCGTCTACTTGGGCCATATACGTTTTCATAGATAAATCCCTGAGTGTTTGTCCTGTTAGACTTGGTCCAGCTCCATGTATACTATTCCCATAATAATCAACTAGCAGTATGGCTCTACATCATGGGAGTTGCAGTCCACAACAGTTAGGGGGTGTATTAAAGCCTAAAACAGACCAGCTATATTATGGTGAATCCAAAAGGAAAGAAGAAAGAATAAGATTTCAGAAATTATCCAGGTGAAAAATAGAAATACAGGATACAGCGTATTATCCAGACGTTTGT
This sequence comes from Pelodytes ibericus, assembly GCA_036172795.1. Taxonomy (NCBI): domain Eukaryota; kingdom Metazoa; phylum Chordata; class Amphibia; order Anura; family Pelodytidae; genus Pelodytes; species Pelodytes ibericus. The sequence continues at coordinate 7,451,754 of CM069863.1, read as the reverse complement.
GGAAGAGGAATGCCAACATTTACAAATGGCTTTTAGGCAAAAGCAAATAATAAGAGAACTGTATCTTTAAATGGCTCCGTAGTGTCTGCTGCTTGTGATATCACCTTGTAGCACGATTTGCAAATTACACATTTACCATTGAATATTGATTGCATATCAAGCCAGAGATATCACAAGTAGGAGACACCACACACCCCCACACACACACACACACTTTTTGGTTTCTCCCAAGTTACTGTTCCTTTAAAAGTCACATTCTTTCAGTTAACCATTGAGGATCCGGTGCAGACTGCATTTGGTGTAGGTTTTTTTTTTTTTGCAGCCTTTAAGTCATACAGAACTATGGCCAATGTTTCTAACCCTTCGTTCGCTCACCGATGAGTTGGATGCTGAAGTAGCAGGCCTCCGTAAGCAGCGTCCATCGAATGATCACCTTCTCAGCGGTGTACATAGAGTTCCATATTATGAGAGAGATACCTGCCGACAGAACACAAGAGTCAGTACCAACTCTCCCTGCGCGGCCTGCAAGTGTCTGATCCAACCACAAGGTGTCACTGTCTCACGTCAGCACAAAACAGGGCGATTCAGCACCGCGGTACACCTAGCTGGGAAATTACACACTAGGCGGCTTTATTCATGAAAGAGAACTGCAGGGAATGTTGAAGCGAATTTCAAAGATAAGGCCAAAGTAGTAGAGTTGGGAAAAATTCTCCCATTCAAATTCTGCAATTTTGGCCTTAAGTTTGCAATTCCTTCTCAATTTCCTGGGGATCAAATGGTGAGTCATTTGTTTTGTACGTTTAGAGAGCCCCCCTTTTTAAATCGGACGTTATACTAATAACACTAGAGCAATTCAGCAGGGAGAGACCCCCAAAGCCCTTTGCACAGATGGGGCTTTACTGGCACAGATCACTTACTGAACAGCGCTCCCCCGTAGAGTCGCGTGGATGTTTTACTGCTGACCGTTCCCCCATCGAACACGGCTTCGTACAACTGATCAGGGAACGCGAGCGCCTTTGGAAAAAAATAAAAAAATTAATGAATTAATGGGCTAGCAGGAGAACCTTTCCACCGGCATACTGTCACACTAAAAGCTGACCCAAGATCTAAACCACATGTCCGCCTCCTGATATGGGTGGCAATAAAGATCCTTGACTTGTATTATTTCAATAAAGAATTTCCAGTTAAAAATGTCTACACTGGATACAATTTTTCAATTAAAAACACAAATAAATTTTTTGGCCTTTAAGTGCTGAATTATTGTCTCTAAGATGTGTCACCTCTTCACAAATAGAGGTGGGGACTATTGTTCCAACTACCGGAGATTACCAGCTCCAATCCGCAACACCCATAACAGAGTTGGGGAATGCACCAATTTCGTAATAATACAGCTGATGGAAGGAGACAAATAACACAAGTATTTCTCATTTCAAGGAGTCTTCCTTCTAATTTTCCAGACAGTTACACCTGACTTCAATGCATAAAAATAAATAAATAAAAGGAATAAAAATTAAAAACCCTTCCTGCGGCAGATAATCGTGAACAAATACTCAGCAGGTTCACAAGAGAGGCGTGAAACGCACGTTCAGTACAAACCTTCACCCCAACTTTCTATACAAAAAGAGGATGCCAAGGGGGAGGGTAGGGAGGTGGGGGCAGAAGGGGAGAGAGATAACATGTTCCCAACACTAGCTCCTTTTCTCAACAGAAAATTAATTTATTTTCCAGACAGAAGAGAAAAAAAAATAGGGTTAAACAAATCTCTATGGTAGAGAATTAAAAATGATATATAAGTAAGTGAGAGTTGAGAGCAGAACAGGTAAAAAGACGACCGGAAAGGCGCTGGAATTCAAACTACCATCAACCTCAGCCGAGTGTTTGGCGCAGTCAGAAAGTGAAAGCCTAGACAACTTTATTTAATATAAAAATAAATAAATAACAATGTACAGCACTTAAAGGATTCCTTACATCATCAAGCTACACGAGCAGATCCCAATAACTTACCATGACAGCGATGCCGGTGAACATGACAGCGGAGAGAAACTGCCATACCCTGAGAAGAGAAGGAGAGTGGCAGTCACAGAGGGGTATTCACATCTGGGATATTGAATGCAGTGGACAGAAGGACTATTGACTAGCAATCTGAGCAGTGGCCAGTGGGTGGCACTGTTGAGCTTCTTTCCATTTATTCTGCCTATTGCAGGAATTGGTTCCTCACCCAGGGAGGTGATGTCTAAGAGATAATGTCCATTAACTGTAAAACTGCTGGTGGTCGGTAAATTAGTGGGCATTGTTGCTTCAATGCCTGCTGCTAACTAATTAAAAAAAACAAAAACAGACAGACAGAGACAGACAGACCGACAGACAGACACACCGACAGACAGACACACCGACAGACAGACACAATGGATGGATTTTTTGTTTATAGATTGGATTATTATTATTATGCATTTGTCTCTCCCCACCTGGTAAGGTATTTCATAATATTATTATTGATGGTATGGGGCCAGCAGCACTTGGGCAGCAACTGGCTCCAAGGGGCCATCAATTTTTTTTTAAAGGAGTATGGGGCCACGAGCAATGCTGGCCTGTGGAATAATGGGGGCCACGTATTTAATGAATCCACGGACACTGCCCCAGGAGAAGCAAATTAGGCATAAACGATTAGCTATGATGGGGCTAGGGGCATTTCCCCCTAGGGCAGCGCTAGGAGACTTGGTGGAGGAGTGGTTATTATACCCCATGCCCCCCCCCATGTTCCCTTAACGTTAAATTAAGTCTCCCCCCCTTCTTCTTTTGAACACTGTTACTCCCCTTCCAATGAACTTGTACGTTAAAGGACGTTTGTTCATAGTTATCTGTTGCAATTGAATCACAAGCTCCGGCCTTCTGGAATAACGAGTGTTAAAATATATTAGCACTTTTGCAGGATTGAAGGGGCAGCATTGTATCACGCCCCACGTGTGCCTCTAAGAAGCAGTGCCCCTCTGTGCATCTAGGATTACACAAAAGGTTTTAGGATACAAGGAACTTGCTGGCGCGGTGGCAGGCAGCAAGTGACCGCTAAACAGGCCTTGCCCCAACTCCCCGGCCATAATAAACCAGGAAAACAATACTACACCATGGGCAATAGTCCAGCCTGTCCCATTACTGCACCCGGGGGCTCCAACCGAACCGCCCGCCCCAGGCATTAATCATGGAACAGTCCAACTCCTTAAAGGCGCAGGTCACAGGATTTTTTTTCTGTAAGTCGCTCGGGTGTGTAATATGTGTGACATGCACTTTATTTTTACTTTTAAAACGTATTTATAGCTCTCCTGTGATTTTTTACCCAAAAGGATGAACTTGGCGCATTAGGGAAGACAGTTACTATAGCAACGCGCAGTAACGCAGTTTTTAGGAGACTTCTTTAGAAAAAAAAATAACCTAATAATATAGATCTGCATCTTTCTTTACACAGCGAAGCTTTTTATCGAGAAACAGTGATTTCTACTTTGCGTGAATAACCCCCCCCCCCCCCCCATTTGTCTTTGATGGCACATTGGAGAGACTCCCCCCTCCTTACCACGGATGGGTCTGGGCTGCTCCTTCCACCTACACTAAATAACACAACCCCCTGCATTTCTCTCTAGCATGAATACAGCCTGGGAGATATCCAAGGTACCATGATATGACACTGCGGCTCCATGAGCGGCACCGCTGGATTAGTATGCAGAGACTGGTTCTCTCTGCTACCACGGATCCCTGCTCTGCCATCACGGAGCCCTGCTCTGCCAAATGGCAGCCCTCTACCCTCCGCTTTGGCTGAATAATTTTAGACTGGTGTACCACTCGAAAGGCAATAATATTTTTTAAAAATACATAGGTCTGTGGCGTCTCTGGTCTATGACATCACCTGCCTCCCAATATGCAAATTACATAGTTCATATTTAAAACCAGTTCATATGGGAGGGAGAAGCGGTCCGCTGTTTAGGTTAGGTTAAATTAGACAGACAGCCATAAACAACACCCGTCAGAAAGGGAATTACAGAAAAAAAAGCTTTTATTTAATTCTATACTCCCCCCCCCCCCCCCGTCTTAATGGTTTGGTCGGCTCGCTCACAGAGCAAAAGGGGAAACTGCCCTGAGTGGACACACTGCAGGGTCCACTGACTGCTACTTGAGCCCTATAGTTTCTGAATCTTTCTTCATATTCTCACCATGACACCCCTTTCATTATGGTATTGCCCAAATTCCCCAAGCTTCTTCCAAATACCATGGCGTTCATTCACCCCATTGACCTTTAACCCTGCACTACATAACGTGTATCGACTGCAACTCCCAACACTGCTAGTTGCCAACTGTTGATGGGGCAAAGGGGCTACAACAAGTCTACAGTACAAACAGTTTGTTTAATATTCGTCCAGCTATATTGCTAGCTGAGCGTCTTGGGAGTTATAGACTGGGGTTATGGTGGCTTATTACACACACACACACACACACACACACACACACACACTCTCTCTCTCTCTTGTTGCAGCTCCCATTATATACAGCCCATTACTGGCTGAGGATCCAAGGAATTGCACTCGGGTAGTTGTGGCTAATCTTTACCACCCCAGCTATTGCAAACTCCCATTATGCTCAGGCACATGCTGGTCTGTTAGCTCCTATTACCACGGTCATATAATGTTTCTTTAATGAATACATTTTGTAACATTTGCCCCCACCAGAAAAAAACCCTCACCTGACCCAACAACAGTAGGCAATGGGGGAGGCAGTGAGGAGATATATATTTGGGAGGTTATTGCACCCCCCCACCCCCGGATTGAATCCTGCAGACCCTCATGCACATTACAGATCTCAGTAGTAAGCCAGTGAAGGAGAAGCGTTAGGGAGGGAACTTACCTTAGGCCCAAAGGTTCCCGAACTGCAAATTTGATCTCATTGCCCAGAACCTGACTGATCTGAAAATAATGAGAGGAACGCGTCAGAGTCGGACACATGGGGCCAAATGTACCAAGGCAAAACATGTGCTAAATTTGGAGCATCATTCTGGAAATACCACCTATTTTGTGTTGATTAATATGCCCCATGATGTGATATTTAAGCCTTGCATTAGGGCAGCACAGCACTCGCGGCCCCCAGAAATATGGAAAGTCAGATCATTGCCCCCTACAAAGATGAATTCACAAGTCTGAGTGCCTTTATCAGGCCGACGCGGGCCAGCAGACGCCTGCGGTTACTAATGGGTTAAACATTTTCTTCCCCAGACAGGGAGAACAAATACAATAAAAACGACCAAAGCCACCGAAAAAGGCAGATTGCAAGAGATTAGATTCCAGATTTGGAGCAGTGAAGAGAGACAGGGGCAGGGCAACCAGTTACCGTACTCCCCAGCAGGCAACCCTCCCTCCCTCCCCCCCAAAAAAAATATATAAATAAAAAACAATCAGGGATGAGCGAGAGAGGAGGACATTTTTTTTTGGTGATAATGAAGGAAAAAACAACATTTCCCATGTAAATATGTATGAACTTTTGCAGAATCTTTAGAAAAACCAGACGAACAATGCGAGAAATACAAACAACACACAACAACTTTCGTGTGCACAAGAATTAAACCTCTAATTCTAGTAATGCTTAGCCACAGCACGGCAGATGTTTGGGAACACAGGCCGACTTGCATCACGGGATCCGTGCCAGGGTCAGTCATTACTTCACGGGTATTAAATACGATGCGCGAGGACCAGACGGCGCTCACCACGCCCACCAACTGGGATACATCTACGGTTCTCCAGACAGATCCCATCTAGATCTGTACAGAGACTGCGTCATCTACACACTGTTTATACTGTGAACGGAGAGAATGTCATGTTTGGCAGCACATGAATGAGAAGAAAAAAGGTGTTTTTAAACATGTCTGATCATCCTGTATCTAGACAAACAAAGAACCATGTGCAATGAAATGAGTCATTTGCATATCAGGATAGAATGTGATGTCATCAACAGGAGACATGTAATAAACACATTTTCCCCGTAAGCTATACATTTGCTTGCACACGATTTATAGATCACTTTTTCTATACGTTCATGGGATTCACAAGGTGGGGTGAACTAAAAGCCCCTTTGAGTTCAGTAGGGGGAGAGCAATCTGCACAGAGACAGGGCAGGGTAAACAGAGAGATGATTAGACACTGACTAAGCCTTGGTTCTAGATGACAGAGAGTCAGATGGAGTCGGATTGAGCTCCCTGGATGTCCTTTAAAGCCATCAAACCGGACGGCTTTCAGGTGGGAAAGTTTAATTTACTAGAAAATTGCCAATTTGCACACGCTGTCTGCACAGGCCTTTCTGCTTTACACTCCATTCATGTACCATCCATGTAACTTCCATGGCAGCATGCATGAAAATGTCTATTTAGGAGAGCCACAGATATACCAACAAAAATCAGGCATTAATAAAAGATTTGGGGGGGGAGGTGGGGGGAGTTATCCAAAAACATTGGGCGATATTCACGAAAAGGTTGCAGAGGAGTTGAACGTCTAATTTCCCTATACATTGCACAGGGACAAACCTGGCAGGCTTGACAAGCTGGGGGGGGGGGGGGGGGGGAACTCACCAGTTTGTCCCTGCAGACAATGTAACCTCTCAGGGCTTTATTCATAAGAGGGAATTGACAAGGAAGATGCAAAATTAAGGCCAAAATAGCATAGTCTAAAGTATAGCTGAATGGGAGAATTTTTCCAGCTTAGCTTCATTGGCCAGTGCAATAATGACAGCAGCAGTCAAAGCAATGAACTGTACAGAAATATTGTACCAGGCGGCTGAGTGCCCATATACCATGCACTGTACGCTAAACACGGCACATCTCCAAAGAACAAAATAAATCAGAATAATAGGCCTCAAGATGCAAGTCTGGGGGTGGGGGGGGGTGTAATATAGGCAGATCGTTGTCGTGTATATTCAATATGCTTTATTGTTCCAGTGATGAGAAAGAAAAATAAATGCCCACCACAGATTATAGAGGGGGTCTTCTAACCAATGCCATTGATGAGCCTATAGGTTGTGAAATGCGCAGGGGTCAAGAAATGTTCATTAAGTTTGGGAACTACAGCTCTGTGGCTGGTGATGAACTAAAACTAAATGGTCCAAAAGGCCATGTAGCTCTTCAGCTTAACGGGTAGCCCAGCGGTCAACTCACCTTGGAGCGGTGGACCTCTCCATCATCATCCTCCCCTCCCACACCAAGAATCTTGCGGGTCTTCAGGCGGCTGACTAAGTCCGTCTGACTGTGTTTCTTCATCAAAGGGGGAGGAGACTTCGTAGCCATGGTGGAGATGCTATAGGTGCTTTCTACCTGCTGAAAAATAATGAAACCATGAAAAACAAAATCTAAAATAATAATAAATATAAAAGGGATTAAGACGTTTAGGAGCCAGGAAAATGGAACTTCTATAGCGCACCAAAAATCAGAGCCAGCAGTAGGGATTTTAGAAGCTATGGCTGCCCCTTTTCCAAGCATGTCCGCTGCTTCCTATGCCATACACAAGGGTCACAAGAGAGGCCTACTGCACCCCCAATAATGTATTTAAATAGTTTTACAAAACAAGAGGCAGAAGAAAAAGTGAGAGGAAAAAAAAAAAGAATCTGGAAAATAAATCTAATGCATAAAACAAACACAAACCACAATACAAAAACAAAACAAAAAATGTAACCGGAATCCCTTAGACCAACCGGCAGAATTGCATGTGGTAAAATACCTACACAGCACAGGATCCTGTGAAATATAAATTACCAGTAAATTATTGCAGTACACCAAAAAAAAACCAGACTATAAAGAGCAATTCTGGTGCAAAGTTCTAGAAGTGGAGCAGTCACCATGCAAACAGATAAAAAGGTCTTGCCGAAGGATCCAGATTTATAATTTGACCCCCAGAATGACTCCCTTACAGCCATGGGCACCTGAGCTTTTCTATCTGGAGCGGCTCTGTTCCAGGATGCTCTCCCCTCAGGTACAGATGCTGAATCAGATTTCATTTATCCCCTTGCATTTTAATCCCCTCTCAGTTGGTTATTTCGGGATAGCAGGGGCCTATGCAGGACCCCGTGTACACACACATGCCTTCTGGTGCTACCCTGGTGTGTTTTAGTTCACTTCCTGCCACCCCAGGAGCTCTGGCTGTGCTTGGATTTTTTCCAATCGTTTCTAGCACTCTTCTTACGCCATTGATTGGTCTACTGTAAATTTTTTCGCTTCCAGCAGATGTTGGAAGGGATTCCTACACATTTACAAAGTTCTCACAAAAACCTCTCATGTTTCAGTCAACCCTCTCTATGTCCCTCTTCCCCTCCTCCCCCAAGGCTGAACAGGCCAATTGTACTTTGAATGAATAACTAAAAAAAAAAAAAAAAAAAAAATCAATGTAAATGTTCTGGACTGGAGTATTTGCAGATTACAGAAACATGGCCACAAGCTAGGATGAGAATGGTAGAATTCGGCTACTTTTAAAGCTTTACAGTTAAAGATACATTTCACAAAAGGACCACAACTTAGAGGGACTAACTGTAAAACATTATATAATAAGGTGTAGATCGATGACCGCAAAGTAGGAGGGAGCCTGAGCTGTACACAAGATGCCGGCACTATAGTAGAAGAACATGCTGAAGATTCCTAGGCAAGTTTGTTTCCTTAGGGGAAGCAGGGGTTAAGAAAATAGTGCCCGCCTTCTTCAAAGTAAACTCAACATGTATCTTTAAAGAAACACGTGGGTTTACTCTCAGCTCAGTCTCAGAATAGAGGCAGAGCCGGTGTGGGTAGCTGACAGACATCTTGTTGGTGTCTGTATGGAGTATGGCTCCCCCTCTCTGCTTGTGCAGAGAGACCCTACATTTCAAAGATGATCTAATTAAAGGCCCCCTCTGTTGGTCTCCTTTACAGAAAAATAGAGAGGGTCTGTCTCGGTCTGGTTCTCAGGGAAGCATGGCAGCTCCCGGTCTGAGAATAACTGGCATGTAAGTACTCTCAAGACTACAGTTTAGCCTCATACCAGGGGCAAGTTTTCTCCAATTGAGAAAGTACTTCTATTTGTCCTAATTGCACAGTAAGTGGCATGTCACACAATGGGAAGTTTAACAGCCAGTGTGTGTGTAGGGTCAGCATTTATTCTGTAAGAAGAAAAAGAAAACCAAATACCACTCAGCTCTATCAATCTATTTAATAAGAGATTTAATCAGCTGTGACACAGACGTTTAACCACCCTTGGTCTCGACATGGGAAGCAGCCTGAAAAAAAGGTGTCGGGATCAGAAACAGAACAACCGCTACCCTCAACCTGCAGAGCCCCCCGCTAAACCCATGTTAAAACACTAGACACATTTGTTTTATTGGATTTGAAGATTCCACTAGTGCCAAAATGTCACAAATGCCAACTCACCCCTCATTACTGTATAATTTAAAAGAAAACTGTCTGCCAAAAAATACATTCTGTTTAACTGAAATATAGAACGAACGCCATATTGGTTTACAAGGAAGAGCAGCCGGTTACTGAAAGGGTAGTGGGGGCATGGAATAACCTTCAAGCAGAAGGGGTAGAGACTAACCTGCATTTAAGACAAGGCTTATACACAGTTGGTGTTTCTTTATACCCCACCTGATGATGAGATTTGGGTCGGGCCGTGCAAGAGCCAAAGCCCTTTTTGGAAGATTTGGTTTTTACATAATATTCAGATATATAAATAATATTTTGCCTTGCTTTGGAAACCCCGGCTCTATCACGGCAGATGCATTTTGCAAGTATATAGCAAGTTTTAAATGACAGTGTGTACAACAATAAATGACAGAGAGAGCAGGAAGCAGGAATGTCTATAATACACTGTGTAATGGAGTCTGGCACAGGGCTTCGTTCAAAGCAAAACTCGGGAAACAATGTCACTAACAAAAACAAAACAAAATGCTGCTTTTGTATTACACAATCCATGGATATCCCCCTTAACCATGCGGTCACAAACAGTGGGGGCAAATGAATATACTGCACCGAACAGAGATAAACTCATTACAATTTGGGCTACATTATAAGAAGAAGAAAAATATCGCCCAATTTTTTTTTTTTGTTCTAAACATTCCCATTAACAAATGTCCTTTTATGATCGTACACTGATGCACAAGGAAGTGAAGGATGCTGTTCCCAAGAGCTTACCATTAAATTAGTACGCAGAGATTTATATGGCGTAGGACAATACAATTCCCAACACCGAGATGCATTTTTATTTAGCATGCACATGTTTAATTTATTCGTTTTACATACAATTATTGATTAGCAGGATGCATTTTTTGGCAGTGCATGTTGGTTTAACACACATACACCCCCACAAGTGAAGCGTGTGCGCCCAGGAAGGACAATGGATGACTAATGACTCTCCCCACTGCCGTCAGGCCCGGCGAGTTCAGAAGCATTGCATGCCCCGTAGATAGAATAATTAGGCAGCGTGCCCTGGCACACACCCATCACCCCATTGACTGGAAGATGGCAGCAGATGGCAGGCTGCTTGTTAAATCGACGGAAAGCGAAGATAAATACAGTCTGTCCTCCATTTCTGTGGCACCTCACATCGGGATGGCCAAATCTGCGCACCCAACAAACATCACCATTCCACTTCTTCTGAAATTCGGGTCTCTAGAAAGCCTTCTTTAACCGTTTAACTAGCCAAGAAAGGTGGAGGAAAATCTTTACCCATCAAAGGATTAACAGACTCTGGTCCACTTCTATAATAATTTTATATCACACACACACGAATCAAATACGTTGTTTAGAAAGGGAGAAAAAAAAATACTGGTGAAGGACTTGGGGTTAGATGTGTGGTTAGGTGTGCCACACACTTATAATAATAATAAAAATGACATACAAACAAACCAAAAAGAATTTGATGAAAAGGTTGGGTAAGGAAGTTTTCACCATTCTAGAGACGGCGTCCAAGATTGTAAATGGCGCCAGGAGTAAGAGTCGCGCCAGGCATAACGGTCGCTCTGATTCTATTGACCGAGTCTCTGATCTCGGGATCAAACTGAACAAGGAAAAGGTTGAGAAACCAGTGATCCCCTCTGCCTGACAGGTATTGGCTGAATGTACACCGCTGGGCCTGAGATCACGGATGAACCCGATCGATCTCTAACTTCAGCCGCGCGGCACAGACAGTGCCTTTAGCGGGACACTCAGAGGTATACGCTCGGGAGGAGTGTTTGAAGCTCTTTACAACCAACCCGACAGTCTTCAAACCCGGTGCGAAGATTGGATATGATCTAAGTGCTAGAAAAATCAAGAGCAAAGAAGAAGAAAAAGAAAAAAAACAAAAAATGCATTGCAACCAAGCGGTGCCGACAGCCAACAGAGTGTCTGCAGAACGTAATAAGTGGAAAGAACATTTTTTTAACCCTGCCCGGCGCTCCTGCAGCACTTTTAAGGGGTTAATGGTTTGTGGTCCCCTACAAATCTCTTCCTAGTCTTCCAAGACCCTTCTCTGGCAGCAGGTGATGCGCTCATCAGCGCTAACTAAAAGTTTAGCAAGCGTGGCGTGAAATCTTCAAACTACCAGGAGAACAATTTTAACAGAGCTAAAAAAAGCAACCAGTTAATTAAGACTTTAATTGCTTTCTCACCAGCCCCTCCTCGGGATTGAAAAGGCTCAGAGTAAAAAAAAAATGTAAGTACGGCACATGAACTTCACAACATCTTAATAAACAGGGGAAAATAGACTGTAAGCTTTTTGTGACACAGGTTTATAGCTTCGAAGAAGCTAATCAACACATTGGCAGCACACACCTGTGAAATGCCAAGTGAAGATACCAACTGGTATCAAACCACATCACACACGATATATGTACTGTTAAAGGGACTCTAATCCTTAAAACATTTATACTGTGAATGTAGAGAATAAAACATGATTCAAAATTATCTATACATTGATTAGCAAAATTGCAAGCAAATTAGGATTGTGACATCACCTGTGGCACGGTATGCAAATTACACATTTCCCATAATTTAATTTTTTTTTTTTAAAAAAAACAACAGTTCATTTGCATATGAAGCCACCAGGTGACGAGACTCTAAAGAAATGGTCTAAAAGATAGGTTAGGACTTGACAATCCCCAGGATACTCACAGCTTTGCTAATTTCACATAGAACTCTATGGAATTCCCATTTTACACCTAGAAATAAACTCTACAAATATTTGTCAAGCCCTGAAATAAAGAGGTATTATAATGACTAAGGAGGATAGCACAAACTAGGACTGCATATTAATGCTCCCCTCCTAACATAAAAAAAAAAAAGGAATAAAAAACAGTTACTGGAAGAAGAGGTCAACAAACTTTCTTCTTGCAATGTAAAAAGCAGCAAAGGGAAGGCTGTAATGTACAGGTTCAACACTATTAGAAGCCTCAAACTTAGCTTGATGCCCTTAAAATTTCTGGGTAGCAGAAAGAAAGAAAAAAAAAAAAAGGAGAGTTATTATAACTGGAAAAATCCTTTTCCTAAAGAAAATGTTTCAGGATTCATGATCTCCAATGTGACTCCCTATCGGCGTCACGATTATCTCACTACGGAGATTCTGTTCTCTAGAAATAAAGTTCCACAGATGTATAACTGGGATCGGGCAGATGATGCTAGTTTTTTTTTTTTCTTTTTATCTGCAAGATACATACAACAGATGAAACCGTCTGCTATGAAAAAAAAAATCTGTCAAAGAAATGAGAGCATGATCTGAAATGTAAAAGCTTAGGGAGGTGTAAAAAAAAAAAAAAAAAAAAAAAAGGAAGAAATAAAACGGAGAATAGGTTCTCTGGTCTGATCTATAGAAATGAGAATAGGCTACAAGACAAAAGAGAGGTGGGGATCTTTGAGAGTCCCAGCAGGTGTGTGAAATGCGCTGGAAAAATGGAAGCATGGCTCACTTCCTCCATCACACACACATTGCTCAGGATCTAGGGGGGCAAGGGGGACATAAATCTGGCTGGACACAATTGAAATGAGTTAGGAGGGGTACAGCTCCCAATCATTTTGCAGTTGCCCCGACTGTGGAGCTCCAAATGTAGGTCAACTTTAGGTGCCAAAGAGACAAATCCAGGAGCCAGCTGATTATATAGGAACAGAAGAAAAAAAACTGGGACTGCAAGAAGGGGATCTGTGGGGTTTGGGGTTTGCCAGTTCATGATTTTAACCCTCTCAGTATAAAAACATACAAGAAGTGCCGGAAGTGAGAGAGGAGAATGTTATCACTGCCAAAAAATGAACAAGAGATCAGACATAGTGCAGATATTCATGGATAAATGATTAGGGGGAGAGAGGGTATGGGTGTACAAGAATGGAGTTGGCACAAGAGACAAGTGAAGGAATTAAAAGGCAACAGAAACTGGAGGTTCAGACTAAGAGTGAGAGAGAGCTAGAGAGAGACAGCGAGAACGAGACAGCGAGAAAGAGACAGCAGAAACAGAGAAAGAGACACAGAGAAGAAAGAGACACAGAGAAGAAAGAGACACAGAGAAGAAAGAGACACAGAGAAGAAAGAGACACAGAGAAGAAAGAGACACAGGGAAGAAAGAGACACAGGGAAGAAAGAGACACAGGGAAGAAAGAGACACAGAGAAGAAGGAGACACACATTGTACAGTACATCAGCTTTGTGTGCAGATATCTACGGCTGGCTTCGAGAGACAGGCTTTTCTTTTACACCATATAATTAGCATTTGACGGATTCTTCATAAAAAACTAATTCACAGCTCCCGCAAGAAGCCTCGTTAGCATAATCCCAGCTCTGCTAAAAAAAAAAAAAAAACAGGACATCCATTTGTACATTTAATTTCATGCAGCTGGGAGAAGAAGGTCTTTTGCAAAGAACGCTGGTAATCCCCTCCAAAAAAAAAGAGAATTGATTAGGGCAAATCATAGCTATACTGCCTAAACCTGCACACTGCCAAAGAGAGCCACTCAAACTCTCTGCGAAATAAGCCGGAGGCCAAACTTCTGCCTGAGCATCATGAGAGTTGCTATGTGCAAAACTGCTGTTTTCATACTCCCCTCCCCCACACAAAAAAGGGAGAGTAATGGAAATGGTTTTAAAATGGATATTCAGTTTGGGGACGAGCCCCAATTACACAGCAGTAGCACCCCTGCTGGGTATCGACACCTCCCAGCAAATTCATTCATTTGCGGTTTGCAGTTTCTTAAATGAGTAACATACAGAGAACTCAGTGATTGTCATCAGATTGTAACAGCTCCCCAGAGACCTGATTATCATGAGGGGGGGGGGGGGGGTAAGACTATAAACAGTGCTTAACCCTAAAGCACCAGTGACAGGAGATGTAAACAACATAATCTGGCCCCATCGTCAGACACAAACTGCACGGGACTAGACATAGTATCCATCATTATACTACAAATGCCGGTCGGTGTACTATATATATATAAAATAAAAAATTAAGCACTATGGTCAATCTCACACAAACAGGACTAGTAAAGAGGAAGTGCCACCAATAGTGTCCAAAATTTTCTTTTCCTTGTTTCTTCCATAAATACCGTAAACATTAATCAATTTGAATTGTGCGGCGTTCTACAGTAGTAATTAAATCACGTGCGATCTAGCCCAGGACATTAAATCGCGCTGTATATCCAAATCAACTCTCACGCTATCACGGTGCTGGTTTTCACTACACTGTATAGTATTCACCACGATCCGTGTGTTTGGGCATCCGTCGGAGGGTTTGGAACCTAACCCCACCGCGGATACTGGGTTCCTACTGTCCAACATACAGAAAATAAACTACAAATATCCCTTTAAGAGGAACTGCATCATTCTCTAGAACTATTTGGCACAGCAGGCTGGTGAATTCAGAGCATGTGAGATGATTGGGGGAAATTATATAGTTTATTATAACTCAAACTTCCCACACTGTATCATGAAGTATTAAATGTCACATTCGTGTCAGCTTCTCTTAATCAGCGATCACGCTGTGTTTGCATAAAATAAAATTACACTGCGATACTTTAATATGGCACAAATTATATTGCTAGTAACCATCCAGGTGATGGAAGCTGCAAAGCATGACACACAGGCAGGTGTAGGGTGTAAGGTTTTGACTGCCAATAATGTGTCACCTCAATGCAGCAAATAATAAATTCATTACAGCAGGAAGCAAATCTATAGCAGTCTCTGCCCAGATTTAAACATTAACCCTAGAAACTTCCAACTTTTTTTTTTAAAGAATCTAAAAAAGGTGATGGGTAGATTATTACACTTAACATATGATACAATTAAAGCCAACTTGTGGTGTTTCATAGGATATTAATACAGTAATTATTTCCCCATAACTGTGACCCCCTCAGTAACATCTGGTCACTAAGTTAGAGGCTATTCATTAAAAAAAAGGATGAGCTTAAATTAACTATACATTGTGCAGGGTCTGGTGAGTTTCTCAAGCTAGAAGAACAGAGTTGGTCCTGTATAATGCATTGTTATAAAGTGACAGTGTATAAAGATGTAACTCTGCATTATCCATGGCCAGCTGAGCTCTTCTATATATTCTTCTATACATTGTGCAGGGCCTGGTGAGTTTCTCCTGCTAGAAGAACAGAGTTGGCCCTGTATAATGCATTGTTATAAAGTGACAGTGTGTAAAGATGTAACTCTGCATTATCCATGGCCAGCTGAGCTCTTCTATATATTATCTATACATTGTGCAGGGCCTGGTGAGTTTCTCCTGCTAGAAGAACAGAGTTGGCCCTGTATAATGCATTGTTATAAAGTGACAGTGTATAAAGATGTAACTCTGCATTATCCATGGCCAGCTGAGCTCTTCTATATATTCTTCTATACATTGTGCAGGGTCTGGTGAGTTTCTCCTGCTAGAAGAACAGAGTTGGCCCTGTATAATGCATTGTTATAAAGTGACAGTGTGTAAAGATGTAACTCTGCATTATCCATGGCCAACTGAGCTCTTCTATATATTGTTCTATACATTGTGCAGGGCCTGGTGAGTTTCTCCTGGATAATGCATTGTTATACAGTAATCTATGGAAATCCCTTAGATGAAGCACCAGTAATAACTGTGAAGCTTTTTAATAACTCAAGTTGAGTTGACTCAATTAAGAGAGAATAGCAGGGAATTGATACAGGAATTTCAAACTTAAGGCCAATGTAGCCAAGTTGTAAACTTTTTCCAATGCAGATACTTTGGCCTTAAGTTTGAAATTCCTGTATCAATTCCCTGCTATTCTCTCTTTATTGAATAGACTCATGTAATGTTTACAAACCAGTCTGTGTAAATAAAACTTTGTTTATACTGCAACTGACATCGCTTACACTGTCATAGTAGCCGCTGTGTATAGGTTATAAAACCACCTACATTTTGTGGGATTTGCCCCACGACTGGTCACACAGCCCCCTGCCTCTGCCCTAAAAGTGGTGTGTATTAAACATATTGGTAGTTGTGTCCCTGGTCTGCGTTTAAAGACTTTGTTATATTGGCCAACGTTACAGTTCAGTTTATGTGAAAAGTTTGTTTTTCTTGCATTTGGCAGGTTACAGATATATCACTGGGGACTGATGCCAGCTATACACAGTGCCTTGCTTCCCCTCTGTAAATTAATGTGCAGAAGTTGAAGGACGACGGTCTGCAAAAAATGAAGTACTTTGGTCTGTATAGCTCTATCAGGGGGCAGACATGTTGTTTAGAATCTTTGCTCTGTATAGCTCTATCAGAGGGCGGACATGTTGTTTGGAATCTTTGCTCTGTATAGCTCTATCAGTGGTGGACATGTTGTTTAGAATCTTTGCTCTGTATAGCTCTATCAGGGGGTGGACATGTTGTTTGGAATCTTTGCTCTGTATAGCTCTATCAGGGGGCGGACATGTTGTTTAGAATCTATGCTCTGTATAGCTCTATCAGGGGGTGAACATGTTGTTTAGAATCTATGCTCTGTATAGCTCTATCAGTGGTGGACATGTTGTTTAGAATCTTTGCTCTGTATAGCTCTATCAGGGGGCGGACATGTTGTTTAGAATCTTTGCTCTGTATAGCTCTATCAGGGGGTGAACATGTTGTTTAGAATCTATGCTCTGTATAGCTCTATCAGGGGGCGGACATGTTGGTTAGAATCTTTGCTCTGTATAGCTCTATCAGGGGGTGGACATGTTGTTTAGAATCTTGGCTCTGTATAGCTCTGTCAGGGGGAGGACATGTTGTTTAGAATCTATGCTCTGTATAGCTCTATCAGGGGGTGAACATGTTGTTTAGAATCTATGCTCTGTATAGCTCTATCAGGGGGCGGACATGTTGGTTAGAATCTTTGCTCTGTATAGCTCTATCAGGGGGTGGACATGTTGTTTAGAATCTTGGCTCTGTATAGCTCTGTCAGGGGGAGGACATGTTGTTTAGAATCTTTGCTCTGTATAGCTCTGTCAGGGGCGGACATGTTGTTTAGAATCTTTGCTCTGTATAGCTCTATCAGGGGGCGGACATGTTGTTTAGAATCTTTGCTCTGTATAGCTCTATCAGGGGGCAGACATGTTTAGAATCTTTGCTCTGTATAGCTCTATCAGGGGGCAGACATGTTGTTTAGAATCTTTGCTCTGTATAGCTCTATCAGGGGGCAGACATGTTGTTTAGAATCTTTGCTCTGTATAGCTCTATCAGGGGGCGGACATGTTGTTTAGAATCTTTGCTCTGTATAGCTCTATCAGGGGGCAGACATGTTTAGAATCTTTGCTCTGTATAGCTCTATCAGGGGGCAGACATGTTGTTTAGAATCTTTGCTCTGTATAGCTCTATCAGTGGTGGACATGTTGTTTAGAATCTTTGGTCTGTATAGCTCTATCAGGAGGCGGTCATGTTGTTTAGAATCTTTGCTCTGTATAGCTCTATCAGGGGGCAGACATGTTGTTTAGAATCTTTGGTCTGTATAGCCGTATCAGGGGAGGACATGTTGTTTAGAATCTTTGGTCTGTATAGCTCTATCAGGAGGCGGTCATGTTGTTTAGAATCTTTGCTCTGTATAGCTCTATCAGTGGTGGACATGTTGTTTAGAATCTTTGGTCTGTATAGCTCTATCAGGAGGCGGTCATGTTGTTTAGAATCTTTGCTCTGTATAGCTCTATCAGGGGGCAGACATGTTGTTTAGAATCTTTGGTCTGTATAGCCGTATCAGGGGAGGACATGTTGTTTAGAATCTTTGGTCTGTATAGCTCTATCAGGGGTGGACATGTTGTTTAGAATCTTTGGTCTGTATAGCCGTATCAGGGGAGGACATGTTGTTTAGAATCTTTGCTCTGTATAGCTCTATCAGGGGGCGGACATGTTGTTTAGAATCTTTGCTCTGTATAGCTCTATCAGGGGGAGGGCATGTTGTTTAGAATCTTTGCTCTGTATAGCTCTATCAGGGGGAGGGCATGTTGTTTAGAATCTTTGCTCTGTATAGCTCTATCAGGGGCCGACATGTTTAGAATCCTGGGTCAGATGAAGGAAGGATCTGACCCAACATGATCATGTTATACAAGCAGAGAGGCCTCAACAAAAAGGTACTTTATTTGTATTATTGCATTAAAGCGTTTTTATTCTAAATGTCTACACCTGATAATGGATGGTTTGTGGACAGTTGTCTTTTAAGACATTTATATATGTGGTCGGCGTAAATAGGCCGTCATTCAATATAAATGAAGAGGCGAGGCTGGAGGAAGGAAACTAGTCCTGGAACAAAAACAGATAAAGAAAACCTACGGCAGGACATCTCACAGACAGGCCCAGGAGGGAGAGTATGGTCACGGGCGTTGTGGAACTGTGTTCTTTCACAGTTAAATGTCCGAGCTCCTCCCCTTTAATTCTCAACATCACACTAGCTGGTCGGCGACCTCCGACCTAAACCAACATGTCACCACACAGTGAAACCGCCTGGCAGCATGAATTATCCCGCTTACAAACACCACTAGGCCGTCATACATTCCACAGTCTCTCACCTAAACACGAGTCACACTGTGAACGTACTGGGCAGAATTACCTGCAAAATATGTAATTTAAAAAAAAAAAAAAAAGGGTCTTTTAAAAACATTACAGGTGTATTGTGTCTGCTTTTTAGGACATCATCTGGAGCCTGATATGCAAATTAATTACTTTCTAATTGTGTACCTGAAGTCACAAGGTGAGGTCATAAGCAGGTTGGCACTGTCCCTTTAAGGATATTACCTGCTAGGACAGTAGGTGCTATTAAAGGGTTAAAAGCATACCAATCTCGTTGGCTCATTAAAACCAGTTGAATAAATAACACCCACTCGGCACAATTATTGCAGATTCTAGCTCTCGTGTTCCAAGCACACGTTACATGCTACATGGTAAACACATGGGACATTCCTGTTCCTCTCTGCTGGGCAGATCAGGGCGCTTACCGTCCAAAAGCATTCCTGTCTGATCTATGCCAGCACATGCAGTAAAAGACGTGCCAATGATAGGGAGGGATGATAAGGTGATCCAGTAACAGCCTGAGCTCCTCTCTTACAGGTCGGTGATCCAAACCGCACCATGGCCGTACAGTGGCCAAAAAAAAACTAATATTTGTAGCCATGTACTGCATCATTTAAATGAAAGAAAAACAAACAGTTCTGTATTTCCCTCAACTCTTTCTAACGTCTAAAAACTTCAGATAAAGTGTAATAGATGTTTTGCGGTTGCTATAGTAACAGTACTGCCCCGCCTCTCTCTAAGCCCCTCCTTATTGGAATGCCACTGACTTTAGAAGCCCCACCTCTCTCTCTCTCTCCAAGCCCCTCCTTATTGGAATGCCACTGACTTTAGAAGCCCCGGCTAAAATTAGTTTGTAGAAATACAGGCGAAGTTTAAACTTGCTTTAAAAGTAAAAATAAGTTCATGCGACATTAAATACACACAACATATACAGAAATCAACAATCAATAAACTAATCAATATGGTTCTGTGGCATCCACTACTTGATTAGGTCATTAATTTCCTTCTGGTCACATATGACTTCTACGTACTGCAAAGCAGCCTGCAAAAAAAGTTATATGGTACTGGTAAAAAATGGCCAAGGTGGCAACCCATCCACCAGATACAATGGGCAAGTTATCGCAATAACCTGTATTAAACTTCATTGTTTTTTTTCCCTGAACGATTATGGTCTACCAGTGCACAGCCCCATACTCGGATATACATCAATCATTTTTGGTTTCCTCCTTCCTCCAGAAGGACATGTGTGATCTGTATTTTTCAA
Organism: Pelodytes ibericus; assembly: GCA_036172795.1. Classification (NCBI taxonomy): domain Eukaryota; kingdom Metazoa; phylum Chordata; class Amphibia; order Anura; family Pelodytidae; genus Pelodytes; species Pelodytes ibericus. The sequence continues at coordinate 7,431,513 of CM069863.1, read as the reverse complement.
TCATGTTTTTTTTTTTTCTTCCTCTAGAATTTAACCTCAGACCTTTCCCCCCCCCTCCAAGGCAGCTGTGATCCACCCTGAACATCCTTCCTAAAAATCACACATCCGTTCAAGCACCAGAGGTACGAGATACAAACCAAAACCTGTACTACTAGGAAGTAAACAGAGTGTGAATGATCCAAGCAATGTTTCTCAATGTGCCATATCCGGAGTGGGACCAATACTGCAATCCCCTATAATGGGAAACCCTGCCAAGTGACATGAGGTATAGATCGATACGGAGCAGGAATCAATCTCTTTAATGTTTCATTTGAAAACGCAGCAAAGAGAACAGGTTGGGAAGCAAGGACTAAATAAGATCCGAAAGATAGAGTTCTTATCTGCCGACGCATTCCACATTTCTAGAATCATAAACTACTAATCTCAGCCCACGAACCAATAGCCTTTTTGGGTTTTCCTGATATTTGCAAGTTGGCAATATACCTATTGAAAAGCCACAGCGAAAAATCCCTGCTTAGAAACAGGGGGCAGAAATAGACTACGCGGATTTTTGGACACAATAACGCGTGTTACAAGTCTTCAGACGTACAAACCAATTCTGCAGGTGCGGACAGCCCCCCCCCGCCGCCGCCCCCCCCCTCGAATATATTTACAAAACGCTAAGAAAATCTAAGAATTCAGCAGTAAAAAAAAAAAAAAATGTATTGAAACATTGCACTTAAAAACAGTTAATTCTGGACAACACCAGCTGGTATTTGAGACGCGCCCTCTACGTGGAACGAGTAGGAAACAAATAGAAGCGGATTGTCCACTTCTGACCTCAATGCCAACCTCTGGCCAGAATATTAAACTGCTGGGAATTTGACTCATCTGCCTCCCAGTCACCAAGAGCCAGATCTCTGCACCAATCTTTAGCCTGGAGGAACTCTGATCTAAACACAGACGCGCATCCCTGGCAGCCAGCATCGCTCCGACTGCTAGACACAAAGTGGCAGAGAGTCCGCTCCGAACATCAGAAAGCACTCGGGCATGAGGCTTCCTAGACGAAGGAACACAATGTAAACCAGGGGAATACATAGACTTGCATGTCAACATCTGATCCCGCATTGAAAAGAATGTGCTTAGGTGGAGGTGGGAAGGAAGCCCCTCTGTAAGAATCGTATGGCTCCCCTCTTAAAGGGGCAATGCATTCTCAGTATAAGCATTGTGAACGTTGACAGTATACAAGAAAATATATATATATATATATATATATATATATATATATAAAATGTCCTATACATTGTGTTAGCAAAATTGCAAGCAATAGATAAGAGAAAATATATTTTAAATGTGTCTGTGGAGCCTGCTGCTTGTGACATCACCTTGTGGCTCGATATGCAAATTAATTGCTCATGAATGGGGAATGTGTAATTTGCATATCCAGCCACAAGGTGATGTCATAAGCCGGAGACTCCACAGACATGATTAAAAACCTATATTTCTTGCATTTGCTGCAATTCTGCCAACACAATGTATAGATAATTTCTCATTTGTTTTTCTCTACACTTACATTGTGAGCAATGTATAAGCTGACACAGTCCCTTTAATTACAGTTAATCAATGCCTGATCTTTGCAGTTCACTTTTTTTTTTTTTAGTGACTAGCTATGGAAGTGGCCAGTAGCCTTGTCACACTTCACTGGTCACCTGTTCTGTGATGGCACTACCTGGCTCCTCTGTACATCATCAGACATGCAGCCTGAGCGAAGTCTCTGAGGTGGACAGCATGCCTAGCACTCCCAAACACTCGTACACTGGAGTGCCAGAGATCGCCTGTCCCCTCTAAAGCAAGGACTTCTCTATCCCCACCTTTCCCACTGTGTTGGGGCAACCAGATACTGCGCCCTCTGACCACTGTTGGCATGTGTACAGCTGTATGCAGCACAGACACTGGCATCTGCTCTAGTATTAGAATCCCAGCTCTGTGCATGGACCATTAATCCACATTTGATGTATACAGATCACATATAGGACCAGATCACATATAGGCAGAACAAAAACAGAAAGCCAGGGTCTTGGTGCCGACAAAATGAAAAGAGTCGATCTAGTGGGAATCCACTGCGAGGTTCCTGCATCTAAACAGATTTAGTTACAGCAGATAAACATACAGTGTCAGCCACCCCCATCAGACCTTTGTTACTGAATTAATGCAAACCAGATTGCAAGGACAAAGCCGAATTGGGGGGGAAGACAAATAAAAACCATGTTTGATTCCACCTCTGATGATATTTTGGTCTCTATTTCCCCATAATGCACCATTTGGGGACTAATCCCCTGCATTTCTGCAATATTCATTTTGGTGGCGGTATCCCTTTAAATCGGTTATAACCCAGATATAAGAGTATATCAATGCCCCATTCATAGCTATAGGAGAACTCTGCTAGAAGCAGTTAATGAAGCACTTCAGTATTTGAAGACTGAAACCAAAAAAAAGGTATAAAAATGAAATAGAGAAAAAGAAAAACACAATCATTTAACCCAATCAGTGCCAGAGATCACTAGGGTCTTTGGGACTCAATGGGTTAAAAAATACAATTACTAAGACACGACTTTATGCAGCAAGATCTTTTGCGAGTCCCAGTGATAGGATGATAGTAGTTACGCAGATTGCTGGATACAGGGCTCAGTGGGATGATGGAGGCAGTGATGTACAGGACCAGTCAGTATCCGGGGGGGGGGGGGGGGGGGGTGATGGAGGCAGTGATGTACAGGACCAGTCAGTATCCGGGGGGGGGGGGGGGGGGGGGTGATGGAGGCAGTGATGTACAGGACCAGTCAGTAATCAGGGGGGGGTGATGGAGGCAGTGATGTCCAGGACCAGTCAGTATCCGGGGGGGGGGGGGGTGATGGAGGCAGTGATGTCCAGGACCAGTCAGTATCCGGGGGGGGGGGGGGGGGGGGGTGATGGAGGCAGTGATGTCCAGGACCAGTCAGTATCCGGGGGGGGGGGGGGGGGGGATGATGGAGGCAGTGATGTCCAGGACCAGTCAGTATCCGGGGGATGATGGAGGCAGTGATGTCCAGGACCAGTCAGTATCCGGGGGATGATGGAGGCAGTGATGTCCAGGACCAGTCAGTATCCGGGGGGATGATGGAGGCAGTGATGTCCAGGACCAGTCAGTATCCGGGGGGATGATGGAGGCAGTGATGTACAGGACCAGTCAGTATCCGGGGGATGATGGAGGCAGTGATGTCCAGGACCAGTCAGTATCCGGGGGTGAGGGGTGGTGATGGAGGCAGTGATATCCAGGACCAGTCAGTATCCGGGGGTGAGGGGTGGTGATGGAGGCAGTGATGTCCAGGACCAGTCAGTACCCGGGGGGGGGGGGGGGGGTGATGGAGGCAGTGATGTCCAGGACCAGTCAGTATCCGGGGGATGATGGAGGCAGTGATGTCCAGGACCAGTCAGTATCCGGTGGGGGTTGATGGAGGCAGTGATGTACAGGACCAGTCCGTATCTGGGGGGGGGGGGGGGGGGGTGATGGAGGCAGTAATGTACAGGACCAGTCAGTATGGGGGGGGGGGGGGAGGCAGTGATGCTTCTAGCACACGTCAGTCTCCTCTCTTGCGTTTCTTTCTTTCATTCAACATGAAACCACGCAGGAGCCAGATCTAAAATAAAGTGCGTGTCTAGCAACACAGTGACTGGGAGAGGAGCAGAAACCCACTTACAACTCTCTGCATGAGATTTCCAGCCCTGGGCATCACTCACAAACCCAGAGTGTACACCATTAACGGTTTGCATTCCAGTTTTGGGGCAAGATTGTCATTACACAGAGAATTCACTCACAGCTGCAAGGAAGGACCACAAGACAGGCGCATGTCGAACAGAGGGGGGCTCGCTCACACAGAGCTACAAAGAAAGGGCAAACGTGGGGTAAAAGTGGGGCAAGGAGACGGGTGGAAAAAAATATTCAGGAGTCAGTCTGGTTGTTTTTTGGAGCCAGGGAAATGCAACGCCCATAAAATTCAATGTAAAACAAAGTTAGGAGCCAGCAGTAGAGGTTTTAGGAGTGAGGCTCCCGGATATATCAAGCCCTGTTTTAACCCATTTACTGCTGGAGGATGGGCATGTACAGCAATATCCATAGCACTGGAAAATAAATAAATAAAACCAAGCAATGTCACACAGCCGCTTAAATAATGTGGGGAGAGGGACTGTAAAGGAAGGGGGCACATGCTGTGTGTGCAAAGTCTAGAAATCTCAGGCACACATACTGCACACACACTGTTCACCAATCAAGTCACAAGACACAAAAGCAGACCCTCTCCTCCCTTACTGAATAATCCCACCTGATTCATCAACAAGGCTCTGATAACACTAGACAGATCCACCCTTTCATGATCACACTGTGGGCTTTATTCATGATAAAGGGAATTCAGCTGAATTTGAGAAATGTTTCTGAATCGGCTACTTTGGCCTGAAGTTTGAATTGCAAGATCTAAGCAATTCCCTCTTCCATGAATGAAAGTCCTCGAGATGAGATCCCGAGAGAGAGAAAGGGTCAGAGACTCTGCGGGGTTAACAGGCCTGCCCATTCCTCCAAGATTCTCCTTAATGGAGGTATTTAGAAGCCCCGCTAAAAAAAATTCAATGTAAAACTACAGGGGAACCGTACATTGTTTTAAAGTAAAAATAAGCACATTATACATATAGTAAACACAGGTACAACATACAGAAAGCCAATACTGATCCTTTAAATACTGAATGTCCAGCCTATGAAGCAAGTGGCATAGTGCTTTCCTATACCATGGAGAGGTTAAATGATCGCTAACCTCTGGCGCTATGGTATCTGTATTCCAGGGCCGCCGACATGCCAAAGGTTAACCATGACCAAAATAAACTCTTACAAGGCTACCAGTTGCTGTGGTCACTCAGGCCCTGAAATAAATCTTCTGAGGATCTGTTTAACCCCTTATCTGATTATTGTCGGAGGAGGCAATAAACGAAAGGGTTAAAGCCATACCTGCACAGCCAGTCATCCCTTCGGATTAGGATATTTCACCTGAGTTTTCATCCAATGCTAAACAGCATGGAAACAAAGTGCCAGACTGAGGCTCTCCTACCAAGTCATTAAAGAAACCAGGTGACTAATAAAACCCATCTAAATTAACCCATCTGCCCTTCAAGCCCTTCCATTAACCCCTTCAGCACCAAGCACCCTTTGCCTGTGATACTGACAGCTACACTTTGTAGCATGATAGATATTAAAACAAATTTAAAACATTTGTAGTGCCAGAGACTGATGCAATCTCAGACCCTTTCCAAACTCATGGGATGGGGGGGGGGGGTCGGGGGGGGGGGGGGGGGGGATGCAACTGCCAGCACCGAAACCGTTAAATCCTGTAATATATGACATCATCATTCTCCCATCTCCGAAACCTCTACAAATGTATTCACCCCTCCTCATGCTATAGTTTAAGACCAACTTTAACACTGCAAGATTTTCAGATATACTCACCCAAGTGTTTTATCGGGGGGGGGGGGGGGGGGGGGGGGGGGGGGGGGGGTGTCCGATGATACTGGAGAAAATTCATACTAGAAAAGGCTTTTAAAGAGATTCTCTCAACCTAGAGATTACTTAATACCATGAATGCAGAGAAAGAAAAATGATCTATACATTGTGGTAGCAGAATTGCAATATATCAAATATATAAAATAAGAGAATTATATTGTTTATTGTACACTCCTTTTTATAATGTTACCTTGTTGCTTAATATGCACATTACAAATTTCCCTTTGCAGGTAGTTAATTTGCATAAAAAGCCACAGGTGATATAGACTTCTCTTATGCATTTGCTTGCAAATCAGCCAGTACCATGTATAGAAAGGGTTTCATAATTCTTTTATCTGTGCATTCACAGTATAAGCAGTGCTTAGGTTGAATTCGTTTGTAGAAGTACACCCAACATTGCATAAAAGGGTTAAATAAGGTTGAAGGAAATGTAATAAAATTACAAATTAAGGAATTGCTACAATCTCAAGTTAAAGAGGGTGGGGTGGGATAAACGGCCAAATAAGAACATTTGCAAAAAGAGTAGTAGATGCATGGGATAGTCTTCCAGTAGCAAATGCGATCCGTGTAAAATAATTAATTATTCATGAGTCCAGTAGATTCTTATCTGTTGGCACAATCGCTTTTATATTGATCTGTGTAGCTGTATAGTTTCTGGCACCTAAATTCTACAAACATTTGTCCAAACCTGTGTTTTCTTTTTTATATGTCATTAATGGAAGAGAGAAAGGCTTTTAGAAGTTGTGACCTACCAAAAAATACCAAGACAATCAGATAATTAGACGCTCTGTCTCTGGGGGGTCAGATATGGAAGGAGCAGCTCCTGGTGATAACAAGGAGAACAATCTGTTTGTGACGAAGGATAGGGGCATGGAGTGCACCCAGCTTCCTAATGGAAGGGCAGAGAGGCGAATCCTATGCAGAAGCAAAACCAAATTACAGAAAAATAGGTATATAGCATTATAACCCAATACATGATAAAATAACAAATAGATGGGTCTCTGGGTGGAATCAGCCTCCTGGTATAGAAAAAAAGTGTTTCAACAGCACATCCAAGCTTCAGAGATAAAGGGGCAGCAGACAACAGAATAGCTTTAGTGATGGACATGTGTAACCCATTAAACAGGTATGAGGTGAGCAGATCTGCCCCCCAAACCTCCAGCTCAGGAGAGTGAGCAGCAGATCTGCCCCCCAAACCTCCAGCTCAGTGCAGTGAGCAGATCTGCCCCCCAAACCTCCAGCTCAGGAGAGTGAGCAGCAGATCTGCCCCCCAAACCTCCAGCTCAGGGCAGTGAGCAGCAGATCTGCCCCCCAAACCTCCAGCTCAGGAGAGTGAGCAGCAGATCTGCCCCCCAAACCTCCAGCTCAGGGCAGTGAGCAGCAGATCTGCCCCCCAAACCTCCAGCTCAGGGCAGTGAGCAGCAGATCTGCCCCCCAAACCTCCAGCTCAGGAGAGTGAGCAGCAGATCTGACCCCCAAACCTCCAGCTCAGGGCAGTGAGCAGCAGATCTGCCCCCCAAACCTCCAGCTCAGGAGAGTGAGCAGCAGATCTGACCCCCAAACCTCCAGCTCAGGGCAGTGAGCAGCAGATCTGCCCCCCAAACCTCCAGCTCAGGAGAGTGAGCAGCAGATCTTCCCCCCAAACCTCCAGCTCAGGGCAGTGAGCAGCAGATCTGCCCCACAAACCTCCAGCTCAGGACAGTGAGCAGCAGATCTGCCACCCCAAACCTCCAGTTCAGGACAGTGAGCAGCAGATCTGCCCCCCAAACCTCCAGCTCTGGAGAGTGAGCAGCAGATCTGCCCCCCAAACCTCCAGCTCAGGGCAGTGAGCAGCAGATCTGCCCCCCATACCTCCAGCTCAGGGCAGTGAGCAGCAGATCTGCCCCCCATACCTCCCTCCAGCTCAGGGCAGTGAGCAGCAGATCTGCCCCAAACCTCCAGCTCGGGGCAGTGAGCAGCAGATCTGCCCCCCATACCTCCCTCCAGCTCAGGGCAGTGAGCAGCAGATCTGCCCCAAACCTCCAGCTCAGGGCAGTGAGCAGCAGATCTGCCCCCCATACCCCCCTCCAGCTCAGGGCAGTGAGCAGCAGATCTGCCCCCCATACCTCCCTCCAGCTCAGGGCAGTGAGCAGCAGATCTGCCCCCCAATCCTCCCTCCAGCTCAGGGCAGTGAGCAGTAGATCTGCCCCCCATACCCCCCTCCAGCTCAGGGCAGTGAGCAGCAGATCTGCCCCCCATACCCCCTCCAGCTCAGGGCAGTGAGCAGCAGATCTGCCCTCCATACCCCCCTCCAGCTCAGGGCAGTGAGCAGCAGATCTGCCCCCCAAACCTCCCTCCAGCTCAGGGCAGTGAGCAGCAGATCTGCCCCCCAAACCTCCCTCCAGCTCAGGGCAGTGAGCAGCAGATCTGCCCCCCATACCCCCCTCCAGCTCAGGGCAGTGAGCAGCAGATCTGCCCCCCATACCCCCCTCCAGCTCAGGGCAGTGAGCAGCAGATCTGCCCCCCATACCCCCCTCCAGCTCAGGGCAGTGAGCAGCAGATCTGCCCCCCATACCCCCCTCCAGCTCAGGGCAGTGAGCAGCAGATCTGCCCCCCATACCCCCCTCCAGCTCAGGGCAGTGAGCAGCAGATCTGCCCCCCATACCCCCCTCCAGCTCAGGGCAGTGAGCAGCAGATCTGCCAACCATACCCCCCTCCAGCTCAGGGCAGTGAGCAGCAGATCTGCCCTCCATACCCCCCTCCAGCTCAGGGCAGTGAGCAGCAGATCTGCCCCCCAAACCTCCCTCCAGCTCAGGGCAGTGAGCAGCAGATCTGCCCCAAACCTCCAGCTCAGGGCAGTGAGCAGCAGATCTGCCCCCCAAACCTCCCTCCAGCTCAGGGCAGTGAGCAGCAGATCTGCCCCCCAAACCTCCCTCCAGCTCAGGGCAGTGAGCAGCAGATCTGCCCCCCAAACCTCCCTCCAGCTCAGGGAGGTGAGCAGCAGATCTGCCCCCCAAACCTCCCTCCAGCTCAGGGCAGTGAGCAGCAGATCTGCCCCCCATACCCCCCTCCAGCTCAGGGCAGTGAGCAGCAGATCTGCCCCCCATACCCCCCTCCAGCTCAGGGCAGTGAGCAGCAGATCTGCCCCCCATACCCCCCTCCAGCTCAGGGCAGTGAGCAGCAGTACTGTAAGAAGCAATTCCCTGACCTGTAGCTCTATCAGTTCCCAGGCAGCGTGCAATGTGCTGCTCCGGCACTCTGAAGGTTAATGGGGGGTGCTTCTTACCTGGTTGTGTCTCAGGTCCCCCCAGATGTCACATAGCGAGTCCCGGGCACAGCACTGACTCTTACCGTAATAACTGGCATACTGCGCACCTCCCCGCTCATTACCGTAATGTACCGCCCAGAGCGCACCGCCTGCACCCTCCCACACAGGGAGCTGCCTCCTGTACACAAACTCAGCACATACGTGTGCAACCATGGGTCATGGACACCAGCGGAGGACTGCATCCCCCATAATGCTCAGTCAGCAGGCTAGGCATCATGGGACATGTAGTCCTCAAAACTGACACTTTCCTTGTTCCAAAACCATGCTGAGGGCGCTGAGAGTTGCAGTCCAGCCACCAGTTAGGGGTATTTCCTCACCAGATTGACCCCGCTGTTAGTGGATGGTGGGTAAGATGCATGTGTCTGCTTTAAAGTATGCATGATTAATGTAATGATTCATATTCTGATTAATGTAATGATTAATATTATTATGATTAATATTCTGATTAATGTAATGATTAATATTCTGATTAATGTAATGATTAATATTATTCTGATTAATATTCTGATTAATGTAATGATTAATATTCTGATTAATGTAATGATTAATATTATTATGATTAATATTCTGATTAATGTAATGATTAATATTAATATGATTAATATTCTGATTAATGTAATGATTCATATTCTGATTAATGTAATGATTAATATTATTATGATTAATATTCTGATTAATGTAATGATTAATATTAATATGATTAATATTCTGATTAATGTAATGATTAATATTCTGATTAATGTAATGATTAATATTATTATGATTCATATTCTGATTAATGTAATGATTAATATTCTGATTAATGTAATGATTAATATTAATATGATTAATATTCTGATTAATGTAATGATTAATATTAATATGATTAATATTCTGATTAATGTAATGATTAATATTATTATGATTCATATTTATAAGAGTCAGTTCTGGGGGAACATTCTAAAAAGTGGTCCAGTCGCCATGGCAACCAGTGGAATGTTCCTGCTGATTCTTTCACTCTTTGCCCCAGTATTGCTCATTCTCCATCACTCTCTGTGTTTATTTCTCCATCACTCTCTGTGTAAATTCTCTTTTTTTCATGGGGTGTAAGCTTGGAAGCAAGGCCTCCAGAATCTGCTGAATCTCTGATGTTTCCTTTTTCTCTATATAAATCAGGTTCTGATTTGTAGATTAAACCAGAATGACAGATGTAGCGGCTCTAAAAATATCTGCGAAACAAAAAAAAAAGTTTTTGCAATATGTTTGCATATCAAGTGTGATGTAATACTGAAATCCGCCACAATCATTTCAAGTAATTCAACATTTGTTTTTTTGTTTTTTTTTGGAGTTGCTGTAACATCAGTTTACAGTGAATTTCATGTAGATTTAGCACCTGTTTCATCTACAGAGTCCGAAAAAAAAAAAAAAATTCTAGGTAAGTAAAGCATCATGTTTTTTCCTTAACTCTTCCTGTGTCTTAAAAACTGCAAACAAAGTGCAATATAATTATTTCCGTTGCTACAGCAACTTACCCGCCTGTTTTTTCAAGCTCCTCCTTATTGGAATGTCACGGGAATTTATAAGCCCCGATGAGATTGTGTTCAGAGTGAAGTCTAAATCGTATTCATGTATAAATTAGTGTATTTGTCATATATTTAACACAAGTACAAGAAAAATAGCCAGGTATGGCAGACATAATGATACGTGTCTCACACCTGCTCCTAATACACAGAGATCCAAACGCATCCCAAATACGCAGGCAGTATGACACACGCTTCTCACCTCCGCCTAATAATCAGGCAGTATGACACACGCTTCTCACCTCCGCCTAATAATCAGGCAGTATGACACACGCTTCTCACCTTCTCCTAATAATCAGGCAGTATGACACGCGTGTCTCACCTTCTCCTAATAATCAGGCAGTATGACACACGCGTGTCTCACCTCCTCCTAATAATCAGGCAGTATGACACACGCGTTTCTCACCTTCTCCTAATAATCAGGCAGTATGACACACGCGTGTCTCACCTTCTCCTAATAATCAGGCAGTATGACACACGTGTGTCTCACCTTCTCCTAATAATCAGACAGTATGACACACGCTTCTCACCTCCTCCTAATAATCAGGCAGTATGACACGCGTGTCTCACCTTCTCCTAATAATCAGGCAGTATGACACGCGTGTCTCACCTTCTCCTAATAATCAGGCAGTATGACACACGTGTCTCACCTTCTCCTAATAATCAGGCAGTATGACACGCGTGTCTCACCTCCTAATAATCAGGCAGTATGACACGCGTGTCTCACCTTCTCCTAATAATCAGGCAGTATGACACGCGTGTCTCACCTTCTCCTAATAATCAGGCAGTATGACACACGTGTCTCACCTTCTCCTAATAATCAGGCAGTATGACACGCGTGTCTCACCTCCTAATAATCAGGCAGTATGACACGCGTATCTCACCTCCTAATAATCAGGCAGTATGACACGCGTGTCTCACCTTCTCCTAATAATCAGGCAGTATGACACACGTGTCTCACCTCCTAATAATCAGGCAGTATGACACGCGTGTCTCACCTCCTCCTAATAATCAGGCAGTATGACACACGCGTGTCTCACCTTCTCCTAATAATCAGGCAGTATGACACGCGTGTCTCACCTTCTCCTAATAATCAGGCAGTATGACACACGTGTCTCACCTTCTCCTAATAATCAGGCAGTATGACACACGTGTCTCACCTTCTCCTAATAATCAGGCAGTATGACACGCGTGTCTCACCTCCTAATAATCAGGCAGTATGACACGCGTGTCTCACCTTCTCCTAATAATCAGGCAGTATGACACACGTGTCTCACCTTCTCCTAATAATCAGGCAGTATGACACGCGTGTCTCACCTTCTCCTAATAATCAGGCAGTATGACACGCGTGTCTCACCTTCTCCTAATAATCAGGCAGTATGACACGCGTGTCTCACCTTCTCCTAATAATCAGGCAGTATGACACGTGTGTCTCACCTCCTCCTAATAATCAGGCAGTATGACACGTGTGTCTCACCTTCTCCTAATAATCAGGCAGTATGACACGCGTGTCTCACCTTCTCCTAATAATCAGGCAGTATGACACGTGTGTCTCACCTCCTCCTAATAATCAGGCAGTATGACACACGCTTCTCACCTTCTCCTAATAATCAGGCAGTATGACACGCGTGTCTCACCTCTTTCTAATACAAGGAGAATAAGACACATCTCTCACATTCTCCTGGTACAGAGGGAGGGTGATGCTCCCTTCTCAGCTCCTGTAAATACAGCAACAGAAGGCCGAGGATTTGGTAACACACAGGAGATGAGGTGCGCAAGGCTTCTTTTCACCTTCTCCTAGTGAATATTCAGAGTCCAATTGGCTCTGGATTAGAGTGATTATTAAACTCCATCCTTCATGGTCTGAGGACATTACCAGCCATAAATAGCTGTAAGAACTTCTCACTGGCAAAACCGCCTCTCTCCTGGGCAGAAACATTATATCAGCTACACAGGGATGTGTTAGAACGAAAACGACTTCACCCAGCTAGAAATTCCCCTCAAATCTCCAGCCTTAAAGAGACTCAGTCATCCTACACATTGCTCATACTGTGACTATAGAAAGAGAATCAAAAAATATCTATACGTTGTGTTAGAAGAATTGCAAACAAATGTATAAAATTAGAGAAATACATGCTGAGCAGTCTATATATTACTCCTTATAGCAAAAGATTACCCATTTTTTGGCCCCGTTGTCATTATCTGCCCCTAGTCACCTTAAAGGGGTGTATGGAACAAATGGTGCATCTTCTAGAAGACTTTGAGGGGCATGTACTAAAAAAACCACAAATATATTTCATGTGCAAAACTATTTTTGCGCTTTGCTCCTATTGCAATGTATTAAACATTTAACACTCAAAAGCAAATTGCGACTAAGAACTAACAGTTTTGCGAATAAAAACGCTCAATTTTGAGAATATTTTTTCTACCTCTTTTGATAGCGCTCGCTAAAAGCTGGTGTAATTTTCACACGCAAATAAGAATTATTTTTCACAAAATATTAGCAAAATTCTTAAGCGTGCGCAAATATACTCGCAAACCGGAAAAATGCACGCAAAATAAAAATAAACGGAAGAGGCGCAAATCAGGGAAAACAAGCGCAAAATGTTACAAATAGTCGCAAATTGCTCCTTACTCATGTTTTACCTACTTTTTTCCCCCCACTGTTTAGTACATGACCCCCTTTGTATCATGGCAGCTGGGAATGCTAAGTTTGGATTAATCAGCACTGGAGTAATTGATTGTTCCTACTGATTGCTCCAGATTTGTCCTGATATTTAAGGCTGATATGAGTCTGTATTCATGGATTTTCACTTGCAGTTAGCTTATTAGCTTAGAGAATCAGAATATTTCTGCAACGCTGAACAGATCTCAGAATTGGTTTGTGCCATTCTTGGATGCTCAACAAAAAACATGCGGAACCCATATCCAAGTGCATGGGAGCTGGGCACGTGGTGGGCGTGGTTTACCTGGTTGGTGGATGTGGCCAATGGAACTGACCAGAGCCTCAGTATTTTGTCATATCCCAAACATCTTGGATGTTAAAGGGACTGTCTAGTGCCCAAAATGCAAATTTTCCAAATATCAATGCATATTAATGTGCTGTAAAAGAACTTTAAAATGCATGTCTTACATTCTGCATTGCTTAAAATATAAAATACTTACAGCTAAAGGAAATTGTGAAATTACAGCAGTTTGCAAGAAACAAAGGTTGCACTGTTAAGAGATCCTACTGTGTACAAGAGTAAGGTCACTCCTAGGCCACTCAGTAGACTCAATTTGAGGAGGACAGGAAGTGACTATATGAAACAAAACTTTATATCCTCAGTGTCTACAGAATCAGTGCTGCCACACCTGCAGTAACCATGCAGAGTAATCACTGGGGAGGGCTTGAGTCAAATATTAAAAATGTGATTTATACAGAATGCCTGCATCAAATCACACTGGGGGGGGGGGGGGGGGGAAGCCTGTGCATTATACAAACAGTAATCTTCATCTTGCACCAACGTGAGTTTGGGGATTAGACTGTCCCTTTAAGGGTGTTTTGATGTGTGGGTTTGAGGAACACTGCCCTAGAGCAGTGGTTACTGTTCCAGAGACCCTCTATTGTTTTTAATATTAATATCCATGGATGTGCCTGTATGGCTTGAGGCCACCTATAAACCCATCATAGCTTCCCTTTATCCCATGTTTGTTTTTGTTTTTTATTATCTCTGAACTCAATGGTCTGTCCCAGTGATAGCTAACTTTGGCACTGCAGATGTTTGCACACCACATATCCCAATGATGCTCAGTCAGTCAAAAGTCTGGCACTTCATCCCAAAACACCTGCAGTGCCAAGGTTGGCTATCACTGCTCTATCCTAGAAATCTGTTTCCAGCCCAGCCTGTGTCTGACAAGATCCTTGCTCAATGTGTACAGATCTGTGTGAGAGATTCCAACTGTATCAGGAGGGTTATTTATTGATTAAAATGAAGGGTAAACAAAACTCTTCTACAGAAAGCCCAGGACTTGGGATACAGCAGTGATTTGTAATTACATTATTAGAGTATCACTTGATGATAAGTGTCCAGACCTAATCAACAAATCATTATAAGGATTTTGTGAGAGGCTGATAAGTGTCTGTAATTTGCCGATTTCAATTACCTGCATTTCTTCAATAAATACAGAGAGCATGAAAATCACATTGATTCTTTGTTAATTTGATTATAAGCAGAAAAAAGAAGAATAACTGGTTGGGATGAGTCATCTTTACTCTATCTACCGAAAAACCGAAAAACATAACATTATGCCCCCCTGCCTAATAAAGTGTAGCTCCCCCTTTGATGCCCAAACAGCCCTGATCCATCGAGGTATGGACTCCACTAGACCCCTGAAGGTGTGCTGGGGTAACTGGCACCAAGACGTTAGCAGCAGATCCTTTAAGTCCTGTAAGTTGCGAGGTTGGGCCTCCATGGATCGGACTTGTTTGTCCAGCACATCCCACAGATGCTCGATTGGATTGAGATCTGGGGAATTTGGAGGCCAAGTCAACACCTTGAACTCGTTGTTGTGTTCCTCAAACCATTCCTGAACCATTTCTGCTTTGTGGCAGGGGAGCATTATCCTGCTGAAAGAGGCCAATGCCATCAGGGAATACCGTTTCCATGAAAGGGTGTACATGGTCTGTAACAATGCTTAGGTAGGTGGTACGTGTCAAAGTAACATCCACATGAATGGCAGGACCCAAGGTTTCCCAGCAGAACATTACCCAAAGCATCACACTGCCTCCGCCGGCTTGCCACCTGTCAGTCCAAAGCATCACACTGCCTCCGCCAGCTTGCCACCTGCCAGTCCAAAGCATCACACTGCCTCTGCCGGCTTGCCACCTGTCAGTCCAAAGCATCACACTGCCTCCGCCGGCTTGCCACCTGTCAGTGGTCATAATGTTATGGCTGATCGGCGTGTGTATATATATATATATATAATGTTATGGCTGATTGAAATCCAATGAATTATCTACTAATTTAAAACGGACTTTTTATAACAAATATGTTTTATTATAAATGTTTATTCTATTGTTAAACATATGTCTGATAGACTTTTCTTTCTTTTCTGCGATTAAATCTATTATTGCATAATCATTAGACACCACAGACACACCATGCACTGGACTCCTCACAGACACACCTTGCACTGGAGTCATCACAGACACGGCATGCACTGGACTCCTCACAGACACGCCATGCACTGGACTCCTCACAGACACGGCATGCACTGGACTAGTCACAGACACCCCATGCACTGGACTCGTCACAGACACGCCATGCACTGGACTCGTCACAGACACGCCATGCACTGGACTCGTCACAGACACGCCATGCACTGGACTCCTCACAGACACGCCATGCACTGGACTCCACACAGACACGCCATGCACTGGACTCCTCACAGACACGCCATGCACTGGACTCCACACAGACACGCCATGCACGGGACTCCTCAAAGACACGCCATGCACTGGACTCCTCACAGACACGCCATGCACTGGACTCCTCACAGACACGCCATGCACTGGACTCCTCAAAGACACGCCATGCACTGGACTCCACACAGACACGCCATGCACTGGACTCCTCACAGGCACGCCATGCACTGGAGTCATCACAGACACACCATGCACTGGACTCCACACAGACACGCCATGCACTGGACTCCTCACAGACACGCCATGCACTGGACTCCTCACAGACACGCCATGCACTGGACTCCACACAGACATGCCATGCACTGGACTCCTCACAGACACGCCATGCACTGGACTCCTCACAGACACGCCATGCACTGGACTCATCACAGACACCCCATGCACTGGACTCCACACAGACACCCCATGCACTGGACTCCTCACAGACACCCCATGCACTGGACTCCTCACAGACACACCTTGCACTGGAGTCATCACAGACACGGCATGCACTGGACTCCTCACAGACACGGCATGCACTGGACTAGTCACAGACACGCCATGCACTGGACTCGTCACAGACACGCCATGCACTGGACTCGTCACAGACACGCCATGCACTGGACTCGTCACAGACACGCCATGCACTGGACTCCTCACAGACACGCCATGCACTGGACTCCTCACAGACACGCCATGCACTGGACTCCTCACAGACACGCCATGCACTGGACTCCTCACAGACACGCCATGCACTGGAGTCATCACAGACACGCCATGCACTGGAGTCATCACAGACACGCCATGCACTGGAGTCATCACAGTCACGCCATGCACTGGACTCCACACAGACACGCCATGCACTGGACTCCTCACAGATACGCCATGCACTGGACTCCTCACAGACACACCATGCACTGGACTCCTCACAGACACGCCATGCACTGGACTCCTCACAGACACACCATGCACTGGACTCGTCACAGACACGCCATGCACTGGACTCGTCACAGACACGCCATGCACTGGACTCCACACAGACACGCCATGCACTGGACTCCTCACAGACACGGCATGCACTGGACTAGTCACAGACACGCCATGCACTGGACTCGTCACAGACACGCCATGCACTGGACTCCTCACAGACACGCCATGCACTGGACTCCTCACAGACACGCCATGCACTGGACTCCTCACAGACACGCCATGCACTGGACTCCTCACAGACACGCCATGCACTGGACTCCTCACAGACACACCATGCACTGGACTCCTCACAGACACGCCATGCACTGGAGTCATCACAGACACGCCATGCACTGGAGTCATCACAGACACGCCATGCACTGGACTCCTCACAGATACACCATGCACTGGACTCCTCACAGACACGCCATGCACTGGAGTCATCACAGACACGCCATGCACTGGACTCCTCACAGACACGCCATGCACTGGATTCCTCACAGAGATCTTGTAATGCTTCTAAAATATTATTTTAACAATTCTGTCACTTTCCATTATTGCCCTTTATTTGCCGTGACATACACGCAGTACTTTCCCTGGCCCACTGTATTAACATGCATCTTTTGCAGACACTAATAGAGTAGACGTGTTATTTTTCTCTATAAACACATGACATGTTAGTATTTTATATGTTTACAGTGTGTGACCCACAGTTAGTTAATAATTCACAAGGTGCCACTGAAACATCCTACTGAACTGCAGTCAATTGGCCAGAGATTAATAGGAAGAGAGAGGCCTTGTAATAAACAGAGATTTATACTCCAGCAGGGCCCCAGGCATGAAGCAGAGCCTTAGCGTGTTTCAGTCTATTCCTTGTTAGGATAACTATTCACACCATGCAATGTACAGATAAACTGCTTCCAGGAAAAGAGAGAGACAGCATCGTCCCTGGTCCTTGAGATGGTTTGTACTGCGTGTGGACAGTACATTTCTCCAATGCATGCTGAAACACCTTCACTGTATTAGCCTCTAATACTCCTGATGGAAGGCTATTCCATGCACCCACTGCTCTTTCAGCAAAGTAATTTTTTCTGGTGTTACTTTTAAAACCTCAAATTTAAGACTATGCCTCTGTTATAGAGCAGTGATTCCTAAACGCGTCCTCACACCTCCACTTCAGAAAGGGAAGTCTTAAGACACCGGGGGGGGGGGGGGGGGGGAGACACACGATAGAAGGTATCTCTATGTATCGCTATGTGAATCATTTCACTATTTTTCTAACTTTTGCTATTCTCACTCTCTCCCACACACTAGCTCTCTTTCTCTCCCTCTCTCTGCCCCTCTCTTTCTCTCTCTCCCTTTGACTCTCTGTCTGTCTCTCCCTCCCTCTCTCGCTCTCCCACTCGCTCTCTCTTTCCCTCTCTCTCTGCCTCTCTCTATCTCTCTTACACACACTCTGTCTCTCACACTGTCTCTCAGTCTCCCTCTCTCTCTCTGTCTCCCTCTCTCTCTCTGTCTCTCCCTCTCTCCCCCACACACTCTCTGTCTCTCCCTCTCTCTCTCTCTCTTACACACACTCTGTCACACTCGCTCTCTTTCTCTCCCTCTCTCTGCCCCTCTCTCTCTGTCTCTCCCTCTCTGTCTTTCTCTCTGTCTCGCTCTCCCACACACTCGCTCTCTCTCCCTCTCTCTTTTCCTCTCTCTCTCTCTCTCTCTCTCTCTCTCTCTTTCCCTCTCTCTCTGCCTCTCTCTCTCTCTCCCTCTCTCTTTTCCTCTCTCTCTCTCTCTCTCATTCTCTCTCTGCCTCTCTCTCTCTCTCTCTTACACACACTCTGTCTCTCACACTCTCTGTCTCTCAGTCTCCCACACACTCGCTCTCCCCCACACACTCTCTGTTTCTCCCTCTCCCTCTCTCTCTCTCTTACACACACTCTGTCTCTCACACTCTCTGTCTCTCAGTCTCTCTCTCTGTCTCTCCCTCTCCCTCTCTCTCTCTCTCTCCCCCTATCTCTTTTCCTCTCTCTCTTTCCCTCTCTCTCTGTCTCTCTCTCTCTTACACACACTCTGTCTCTCACACTCTCTGTCTCTCAGTCTCTCTCTCTGTCTCTCCCTCACTCTCTCTCTCTCTCACACACACACACTCTCTCTCTCTCTCTCTCTCACACACACTCTGTCTCTCTCTCTCTCTCTCTCACACACACTCGGTCTCACTCTCTCTCTGTCTCTCAGTCTCTCTCTCTCCCTCTCTCTCTCTCTCTGTCTCTCAGTCTCTCTCTCTCCCTCTCTCTCTCTCTCTCTCTCTCTCTCCCACACACACACTCTCTCTCTCTCTCTCTCTCTCTCTCTCTCTCAGTCTCTCTCTGTCTCTCAGTCTCTCTCTCTCTCTGTCTCTCACACACACTCTGTCTCTCACACTCTCTGTCTCTCTCTCCCTCTCCCTCACTCTCTCTCTCTGTGTGTCTCTCCCTCTCTCTCCCACACTCTCTCTCTCTCTCTCTCAGTCTCTCTCTGTCTCTCAGTCTCTCTCTCCCTCTCTCTCTCTCTCCCACACACACTCTCTCCCTCTCTCTCTCTCTCCCCCACACACACACTCTCTCTCTCTCTCTGTCTCTCAGTCTCTCTCTCTCTCACCCTCTCTCTCTCTCTCTCTCTCTCTCTCTCCCACACACTCTCTTTCTCTCTCTGTAATATACATTAAACACATTAAAGAGAATTTCACAATCAGCGTTAATCACGGTTTTGTGTCATCTTCTGATATCGTCTCAGCTAAATGGTTTTCCTGTTTTTCACTTTGTTGAGTGGAAGCTGGCGTGTGGCAGGGTTTTTTTGGAGGTCGGTAATCAGACGTACTTTACATTTAAAATATATGCCTCATCGTTTTATCACCTCAAACTGCATAAACAGCAGAGGATTGTTCTGCCGGGAAGACGACAGGTTTACCACTGAGCTTACAGTCTAACAATATTCCACCGCTCCGAGCGAAACAAATGTCTTCTCTTTTCACCAGGACGTATGCACTAAGATATTCGTCATCACACTTTCTGAATTGCTACCATTTTTTTTAGCTATTAAAACCAAAAATTATTTTTACCTTAACTCCTCCTAATGTCAACATAGTTCCTGGATTCCCCGCGGTTAATTCAATCTGGACATATTTGAATTCTGCAGGGGGGGAATAAACAATGTGTAGGTGTCGAGGAAAAACGGTCTGACCTGGCAAACCGACCTGGACAACTGGTCTAAAAACCTGCACAGGCCCCTGTATGCACATATAGGAATTATAGTTATTAATGGGAATACTTTGATATATGTTGCATTTTTCTTCCCAGGCTGCAGTCACATGCTAAGAGCTGAGTGGGAGGGTAAGGCCTAATATAAACCATATTTAGAATAAAGATCTTCAGATTTTAATCTAAACATACCTAATAATTATTAATTAATAATTAAAAAAATTTCCGGGTCCGTGCTCGAACTTGACCCCGAACCCCATTGAAGTCAATGGGGACACGAACTTTTGGCCACTAAAATGCCTCTAAAAAAGTCCTGGAAAGGGCTAGAGGGCTGCAAAATGAAGTAAAATGTGGGTAAGAGTGTCCCCATTCATACGATTAGGTCAATTGACCTATTCTTATGAATGGGGAACTCTATTTCGGTTTATAGAATAGCAATAGCATTACATGTATTCCATAAACAAAAAGTCTATAAACAGAATGTCTTTCGGTTTATAGACTTTCTGTTTATGAAATACATGTAATGCTATTGGCTTTCTATAAACCGAAATAGAGTCCCCATTCATAAGAAATTCTTATGAATGGGGACTCTATTTCAGTTTATAAATAGCCAATAGCATTACATACAATGTAATCGGCGAACCCCGAACTCCAACACGAACATACAGTGGAATGACCGTAATTTTCGGTACGAACCCGAACAGTGCGGTTCGGATTCGCTCAACACTATTAATAATACCTAATAATACCTTAATACCTAATAATTAATACATTTTCATATACATAACAGGGGAGATCATTCTCAGGTCGAGTGAATAACTCGTCCTACTTCCTGAAAAGAAGGAACTATGGCTTTTTGGGAATTAGTTACTTAACATAGCGCAGAAAAAATATTGTGTGTCTTAATTTTAACTTTAAACTACAGTCAATCTAAAAATAACTTCTGTTTCTACCAAACAAGCAAAAACATATCTTAGCAATGTCATCTGGTGAAACACGCCCGGGTAAGGACATACTGCACTGTGACCGGCTCGTTGAAGGACAACTGAACATTTTCTTTCACTAGTGCTTCTATTATAGAAGATGAAAAAAATCAGTTTCCTTAGTATGGGGATAAACTGGCAGGTACTTGTGACACTTACCTCTCACCGGTGGCTGCCATGTTGCCCTGGGAAGCAGACACAGCCCAGTCTGGTCAGCGACCAGAGAGTGGGGCTGCCTTGCAGTATGTAGAAGTCATACGTGAACAGAAGGAAAGCCATTAACTTGGTTCTGTGGGATCCAGTACTAGATTAGGTAGTTGATTCCCTTCTGGTCACATATGATCCGTACATTCTGCAAAAGTTATTTGTGGCTGTTTAAAAAAAGATGGCCGGGGTGGCCACCCTAGCAGACAGAGTTTTTTTACATGAGATCAGCAGAGGGGTCTTAGCAAAGCAAGACCCCCGTTGGAATCAGACTCTTTGCATTACTTTGGGGGAAGGAAGACACTTTTTTAAAATCTTGCTACCTTCGATGGAACCCAGGGTTAAAAAAAAGAAGGTTTACTAATTCTTTAAACAAGTACCAAGCCCTGAGCATAAAACAGCTATGTGATTTAATGATGTTATACATAGTTTCCCTTTGATAAATAAATATATAACAAATTCCAAGCTGGAAGCTCTGAGATTTCTATATCTACAGTATTTATCCATCTGAAAAAATACCCCTTGCATAACATAAACGGTGCTTTTCTTCATTCACATGCTACTATGCCCATGCAATCTTTCCTCTAGCCGTATTCTTTGATTTACTCACTAATCTCCCGGCTGGTTACCTTTGAAATGCTTTTATCCAAATTTAAGTAGATCCACATCCACTTCCACAGCCTAATCTAAGTTTTGCTACTTATCTTTTTTTTTTTCTTTTTGACAGAAAGCTAGTAAATTAGTTTGATAGGATCTATTACTCACAAGACCTCGCTGACTCTTACTAATTACATTGTGGCGCAAAATGTTTTCCCCAAATAAACTTCTCAGAAACTCCGCATCGGTAGATGTGAAGCTATAATGTTTCGAGTGCAGAATGGTTTCTGTTCTTTATTTCAAATATTAAAAAGAAAACCCCAGATTTTTTCACCAGGAATTTGCAGATCCCAACTCCAGAAAATGTCACTATTACCCAACTATATGGTATTTGTTTTATCGACCTCAGAAAGATGAAACGATGTGGGTCTCGTTTAATACAAGTGGGTGGAGCTAAAACTAAATCCACACTCTCTTTTTCCCTATGTAAAAGGGTAGGAGCCCTTTAATTTAAAAAATGGTACAATGAAAAAAGCCTAGTTAACTTCTCTGGTAACAATGTTATATTAGTTTGCTCCAGGTTTTTTTTTTATAGAGCAATAAATCATTTCCAGCTTGGTACAGCTTTTGGTACAGTACTTCCTTTGGGGCCAATAAACGATATTTTGAATCTGAAAATGACTGCTATCAGAAAGTTCCTGCGCATCATGATATTTTTTTTAAATATACTTTTTGTTGACTATTTTACAATCTGTTCAGGATTTTTCTAACTTGACTTCCTGACTTTTTTTTTTTTTTCCCTTGGGCACAGTGGGCATTCTACATCAAAAGGCAATTCTAAAACTATCTTTCCACAACTCTGCCTAGTGTGAAGGTGGGAAGTACCTGTATCAGCAAACTAAATTTTTTTTTAAACATTAACAGCATTTAATTAGGAAAAGCTATGATTTACAAGTTGTGGCATAATCTTATATAACAATAGCATTAAATGGTTGTTTCTGTTCAATTCACTATAGTTTGGTTAAAATAATACTGATCTTTTGAGTATATTGTTTGAAAATGATTTAGTTGACAATAAATTCAAGTAACAAGTCTTGAGAAAGTTTTGGTTTAGTCAAGAAGAACTTTACAGCTCAGTTGACTGCCGAGTTTGACGAACGATATATTGATTGGAACATGGGGTGTTCATCTATATTTTGAAAAGGACTTGGCAGTTCTTGTTATGTTTATTTTGTTATCTAAAAAGAACTAAGCTCTGGGGAGTAGATTTACGCACACACAAATTAATGACAACCTACATTATTGTTCATGCCAAAATCAAATAAAGAAATAGAACCCATAAAACAATAAAAATGAAGATTTGTTTTTTAAACAAGATAAATTAGAAAGCTCAAAGACATGTTCCCATCTTTTGTTTTGAGAGTGTTTCGTGTTTATATGTTTATTACAACATGGATCTGGGGACATTGATGGTAAAATGATCCAGAGACCCCTTTTTCTGTTAAAGGGACTGAATGGTGGCCAAAATGCATCTTCCAAATATTAATACATATTAATGTGCTTTCAAAGTACTTTAAAATGCATGTCTTACATTTTGCAGTGCTTAAAATATAAAATACTTACAGCTAGAAGAAATTGTGAAATTACAGCAAGAAGCCAGGCCTGCCTACACTAGCCGAGTAAAAGTAAATGTCCTTTTTCTTCCTTTGCTGCAGGAACCAATGAGAATAATTTCATTCGAATGAATGGAATTTCCACAATGTGTTGCCCTGTTAAGAGATCCTACTGTGTACACGAGCAAGGTGATCACAGTCCACACAATGTATTTTATTCCAGCAGCACAGGAAGTGACTAAATGAAACAAAGCTTTCTATGCTCAGTGTCTATATAATCAGTGCTGCCGCACATGCAGTAAACATGCAGAATAATCACTGGGGGACGGCTTGAGTCAAATATTAAAGATTTGATTTATGCAGAATGCCTGCATCAAATCACACTGGGGATAAAATCCTGTGCACTATACAAACAGTGATCTTCATCTTGCACCAAAGTGAGTTTGGGGACTAGACTGTCCCTTTTACCTTTGAGGGCACAAAGCATGTAGGAGACAGGGAGAAGGCCATAATTAAAATGTGGACCCATTTGATAAAGGAGGGGCCAACAGGAAAAAGGCAATGCCAGACACAGCTGAAGCTTGAGTGATACTGATGTGCATTGGATTGGACATCCAGCTCATAGCAGCTGCTTCTACAATAGTGCAATACTTTTGCTTTTCTAGTTTAGCACGAAGGTCATGCAGGTAGAGTTAATATTTCATTTTGGCTCCAATTTCCCACGGTTTGCAGGACAAGTGAATCTTTTATTCTTGCAGAGCTGGGAAGGTCCATGCATTTTTCATTAGATGTCTGGAATTAAAGGCCAGTCTGTCCTCCTTAGGAACTGATTCTGTGGATGAAAAGGCTTAAACACTGCACGCGGCAAGTAAAGTGAATACTGAAGCTGCTTAGAGGAGATTAGAGGAAAAGGAACAACCTACCTGATGTACTAAGCCTTGGATGGAGCTACACATGTTTTGAGACAGAGAGATCTTCATAGGACTAGTCAGGCAGTTCTGCAGGGGCCCATCTACCCGTGGGGATCCCCTTTTTGCTCATTGATCGTCAGGTGCAGAATTTGGGGAGAATAAATAGAGAGAGAGAATAATATCCTACTTAGAGGACAACTGTTGCCCCCAAAAAAGTTCTGTTTAATTGAAAAATTGCATGTGTGTAGACATTTTAGATAGAAATACTTTAATAAAAGAATACAAATAATGGACCTGATTGGTTCTTATTAGCTCTGTGTAGTGCTATCAGGGGGCAGACATGTTGGTTAGAATCTTGGGTCACATGGGCCTTCATCTAAATCAAGATGTCCGCCCCCTGATAGAGGTGTACAGACCAAAGCCAGCTCAATAAGGTGCTTTATTTGTATCCTTTCACTAAACCATTTCTAATTAAAATTCCTACCCTCCCTGTAATCCTTCAATTAAAGATGACATTTATTTTTGCCCACAGTGGGATGAAGATATTATTCTCTCTCTCTCTGTTTCTTCCACTTATCTTCTGCCCGTGATGGTCGGAAAGAGGGTATCCCCGTGGGGGGATGTGAAGATATCACCATTATTTGGCACTATTTCTGTATACGCCCCACCGTTATAAATACATTTTGCTATCTCCACCAACAGGATATTCTGGCTTCTGCCTCGGATCCCTCGTTATTCATATGGTTTCCTCAATAAAAAAATATGACAAAGGACGGACTAGCTGACGTCACCAGGCTGGGAATAATAAAAGGTTTAGTCAGACGGGATTTCCACCAGTAGAAAATAGCACAAAGACTTTGAATTTTATTACGCTAGTAGACAGCTGTATCTAGGGGTAGGCACCAGCCCTGCCCGTGGTCTTCTCCTCGCAACTCTCCTTCTTGTCGAATTAGGGAGGCTGTCTTCCTGTCCCGCTGACCTTTAACTATGTGCCGTTTTTCTGGAGAGAGGTATAGCTTGGCGGGACGGTGAGATTCAGGACTACAATCCTCAGACCATACAATGCGGGCATCAAATGGGGTTGATGGGCGATTTCATTCAACCAGTGACTTGTGTCCTTGTATGGACACTTTGCCTATCCTATTTCTTCTCAACTATTCACATTATTCAAATGTACAGTTTCTAACCGGCGCGAGCGCTGGAGAGGCGAATCAGAGCCAACGGAAGCTAATTTTACTTGCCGAGTGGTACATTTCTGCTATCTATTAAAGGACAGCTGCCCGCAAAAAAAAACAAGTTATGTTTAATTGAAAGGTTGCATCAAACGTAGGCATTTTAAATAGAAATGCTTTAATGAAAGAATAAAAATAAAGCACCTTACTGAGCTCTGATTGTATAGCTCTATCAGGGGCAGACATGTTGTTTAGAATCTTTGCTCTGTATAGCTCTATCAGGGGCAGACATGTTGTTTAGAATCTTTGCTCTGTATAGCTCTTTCAGGGGGCGGACATGCTGTTTGGAATCTTTGCTCTGTATAGCTCTAGCAGGGGGCAGACATGTTGGTTAGAATCTTCGCTCTGTATAGCTCTATCAGGGGGCGGACATGTTGTTTAGAATCCTTGCTCTGTATAGCTATTAGGGGGCAGACATGTTGTTTAGAATATTTGCTCTATATAGCTCTATCAGGGGGCGGACATGTTGTTTAGAATCTTTGCTCTGTATAGCTCCATCAGGGGGGACATGTTGTTTAGAATCTTTGCTCTGTATAGCTCTACCAGGGGGAAGACATGTTGTTTAGAATCTTTGCTCTGTATAGCTCTACCAGGGGGAGGACATGTTGTTTAGAATCTTTGCTCTGTATAGCTCTACCAGGGGGAGGACATGTTGTTTAGAATCTTTGCTCTGTATAGCGCTATCGGGGGGGCAGACATGTTGTTTAGAATCTTTGCTCTGTATAGCTCTACCAGGGGGAAGACATGTTGTTTAGAATCTTTGCTCTGTATAGCTCTATCAGGGGGCGGACATGTTGTTTAGAATCTTTGCTCTGTATAGCTCTACCAGGGGGAGGACATGTTGTTTAGAATCTTTGCTCTGTATAGCTCTATCTGGGGGTGGACATGTTGTTTAGAATCTTTGCTCTGTATAGCTCTGTCAGTGGGCGGAATTGTTGTTTAGAATCTTGGGTCAGATATTCCTTCATCTTATCTAAAATTCCAAACAACATGTCCGCCCCTGATAGAACTTTACAAGCAAAGTAGCTTCATTAAGGTACAGTACAATCAGTATTTGTATCCTTTTAATTAAAGCATTTCTATTTAAAATGCCTCCACTTTATTCAAAATCAATTATCAACTCAGTTCATGATAAACTATCTGCAAATAATTTAGGATGTTATTTACTGGCATTAAAATAGGGCAAATTTGTTCTCACATTTGTGCCTCAAATCCCCTCTCTGGTAACCCGTGGAGGGTAAAATAATTGTATCGTTAAAAGCCACTCTAATTCTGAAAGGCCTGGCATCTTTTCCGTCCCACTGACCACGGCTACCGTATTATTATCTATGATATGAAGAATATTCTTTACTGAGATTCTGACCTTTGGCTCTTGCAGATACAATCATGCAACATACGTCTAACTGCATGGGGTGATGCTTTGCCAGTAGAGTAGGAGTCCTGGCATCCCGTACAATGAAGGTGGGGGCAGTAGATTTAATCTGAATCAGCCTGCTCTTGATGTAAGTGCAGGATAATCAGTGTGGCAGGTGGAGAATGATGTGCTAATTCCTGCTCTATCAATGAAATATCACAGACATGTCCTCCGTAAGAGATTCAAGTATGCTGTTCCCAGACATTTCATAAAAAAGTCCAGCAAGATATGGGGCTTGTTGGCAAGATTGCATCAAATTAAAATCACGACTGTTAACACAGAGCAGGATAAATTATAAATGATATAGAAAGATGTTTTTTTTTTAGAACCGCTAGGTAGTTTTACTTAAATGGGCTTTAACAGACCCCTTGCGTGCTTTCTGTAATTGTCTACCTGGGCGAAAAGGTACAGAGGTAAAAGAGAGGCGGAGCCACGCGGCACTGTGGGGCGGAGTCATGCGAGTCTACAGGAGGTCTCACAATGTTCTGTAAATTCGGGAGCTTGGTCTCCATCTTCCCTGGTACAGATACTGGGTGTCTGCAGCTCAATTCTCCCCTTTTAAGTGCTAAGCGCGGTGCATTCCAGGACACACCTGAATTTGGCAGTACAGGACCCCCAACCAAAGACAGGACTGTCCTAACAAATTCAGGATTGTTAGTAACTATTGCTATAAGCTGTTTTTAGGCTTAATATATGATTTAATAATGCAAATGGACGACACTGAATGTATCTAAATGCACAGAGAAGGCATTATGTGCATTATATGATGAAATACCAAACACTGAAATGTGTTTGATATGATGATGGTCTAATGTAGTATGTAATTGCCGTCTATGCTCTGTACCAAGTGTTGCGTAGATTGTTGGCGCTATATTAATACATTTAATGCAATGAAAAGAACTGGTAATTAATATGCCTACACTTGATCTTGTAGACAATTAAACATTTTTTTCCCCCAATTGGCCTATAATGGGACTAGAATGAAACTGGGGTTACCATGAGAGTTTGGTATTACCTACCTATATGGCCATGCCCCTTCCAATCAGTGGCCAATGCAATGCACCTGAATCACCCAAGATGCTGTAAAGATACCTTTATCAAACTCCCCACATGGTCCCATGTGATATTGGAATCTGGACCATGAGAAGGAGCAGAGGTGGGATCTTGGAATCTGCTGAGTAATTCTCCGCTCTCAAGGTTATTTTGAGAGATAACATCCGTTCCTTTCCTGCACCCGCCACTTCCCCTGATTGTGCAGCTCGTGGTTTAAGCATTAGAAATGTGATATATTGGGTTGTATCTGTCCGGATCGTTACAATATCTACATCCTGTCTCCATTATTTCCTTCACCTAAGCCAATGTGGTTATACATTACAGGGTGAGAGGGAAGGGATTAAGATTTTCTCAAAGTACCGCAAGACAACCAAAAAATCTAGTTCTGTTTCATTTAAAGATTGCAAATAAAGTACTTTATTGAGCCATCTTTGCTCCCAATAGCCGTATGTTGTTTAGAAACTTTGCTCTGTATCGCTCTATCAGGGGGCGGACATGTTTAGAATCTTTGCTCTGTATAGCTCTATCAGGGGGCAGACATGTTGTTTAGAATCTTGGCTCTGTATAGCTCTATCAGGGAGTAGACATGTTGTTTAGAATCTTTGCTCTGTATAGCTCTATCAGGGGGGACATGTTGGTTATAATCTTGGCTCTGTATAGCTCTATCAGGGGCAGACATGTTGTTTAGAATGTTTGCTCTGTACAGCTCTATCAGGGGGCGGACATGTTGTTTAGAATCTTTGCTCTGTATAGCTCTATCGGGGGAGAACATGTTGTATAGAATCTTTGCTCTGTATAGCTCTATCAGGGGGGACATGTTGGTTAGAATCTTTGCTCTGTATAGCTCTATCAGGGGCAGACATGTTGTTTAGAATGTTTGCTTTGTATAGCTCTATCAGGGGGCAGACATGTTGTTTAGAATGTTTGCTCTGTACAGCTCTATCAGGGGGCAGACATGTTGTTTGGAATCTTGAGTCGGACCTGAGAGGACTCAAAAAGTTACTTAATCTTTCATCTTTCAAAGACAGCTGTCTTTAATGATTATCCACCAAAACTCCTGTAATGTAGACCTTAGAATTGACAATATTATATTATTTCTGACACAATGAAGCTTATGGCACACATGTCATCATATTATTACAGTACAATGACCTACATTCAAATCTCCACTCAGTGTCTTAGAAGGTTTATGGATTCATCCTTCCAAGAAAGGCTTAGCCTTCATTGATCCTTTCTCCTAATATCTGAAATACAAGCATTCCTGTGTTGTATTTCTATTTGATTTAGATCCCACCTCTGCCAAAACACAGAATATATTAGATAGATGCACATAGAGCATCTCCAAAGTAGTATCTGTGTACACTAGATTGTAAGCTCTATAGTGTTATTCTCTGAATCTGCCCCATATCTCAGGAAGATACACACATACATTCTAGCTCTCTCCCTTCCTATCAATCTTTGAAAAGTCACTCAAAACTCAACACTACTCAAGCCCTTAATATTCATCCAGCTAGATTATATTATTAGTCCACATACAAGCCATTGACCCACCCACCAACAATCCACCTCCCCATTCACAACAACCCATCGACCCATCCATCTACAACCCATTGACCCATCCACCAGCACACTGACCCATCCATCAACAACCCATGCACCAACAACACACTGACCCGTCCATCAAGAATCCACCACCCTATCCACCACCAATCCATCCACTTACAACCTACTGACCCATCCACCAACAACCCATCGACTCATCCATCATCAAGCCATCTAACAACATCCCACTGACCCATCCACCAACAACCCACTGACCCATCCACCAACATCCCATCGACCCATCAACCTACAATCCACTGACCCATCCACCAACAACCCACTGACCCATCCATCAACATCCCATCGACCCATCCACCTACAATCCACTGACCCATCCACCAACAACCCACTGACCCATCCATCAACAACCCATCCACCAACATCCCATCGACCCATCCACCTACAATCCACTGACCCATCCACCAACAATCCACCAAACATCCACCAACAACCCACCGAGCCATCCACCTGCAACCTACCAACACATTAATCAACAACCGACCTACTGTGGGACCCACTGAAATTTTTGTCCTGATGCATTTGGATGACAATAAATTTCAGTTCATTGGAACTTGATCCATCCAGTCCATTTACGCGTTCCTTTCGGAGGAAATTCATCCACAATTTCTCTTCGGGAATTCGATTCGGATAAAAGTTCATTTCAGAATGTTGTATCAAGAATACATCTAGTGACTCGCCCTTTAGTTTTTTTTTTTAGGAATAAATGATCATCCCAGTAATATTTTCCTCCATAATTTGCTCTACGAGCATCCCCTCTTATGTTACACAGTTACATAAGTGTTTAGGTTTAAAAAAGACCTGCGCCCATCAAGTTCATCCCTTTTCCTATTACTTGTTGATCCAAAAGATGGTTATAAAAAAAAACTTCATTCAGCCATTTCCAATCCATTTTCAATTGGGAAAAAAAATTTCTTGGATCAACAAGCACTTAATAAATATGAATGCCTACACTAACATACTCTCTAAGTTCTGCTCTTTCAAAACCCTTTCCAGGCCCCTTTTAAAGGCATCTCATGTATTTGCTAGCACTACCAGTGAATTCCGCACCTTTACTGTCCTCAGGGCCGGCCCTATAATGGGGCAGGCTGTCCTTGCCACAAAGAATTGTAGCAGACAAAACCCACTTTCCTCTAGTCTTAGTAGGTGACCCCTTGAATATTGAAAATCTCCTTATTTGTTTTCGTCATGTGGTATCTTTCTTGATACAGTCATAGGCTGCGTGCTTATTCTTCTGCAGTATCCCAAATACACATTCCAAACACCACTCTCCTCTGATCCAAACAGATGAACTAGCATTAAACACAGCTGTCTTTCGCAGCCTCTTTGTACCTGAAGAAGAATTGAGTGTATCCTTCTGTGCCGAGTGCCAGATGTCTCTGTATCTCTATGTTTATAAACTAAAAAAATCCAGGCGGCCAATTATTTATAAGCTCTCTTGTAAAGGTCACAATTAAATATTCTCTCCCACTGTAATAAACATCCCCCCCCAATAACACACCAGTCATCCTCAGCCACATTTATCTGCAGTTTTATCTTATACATTGTGTTGCCATGGATACATCCTTACTTATTTATATCTTAAAAAAAAAAAAATTTTGAATATCCTTTCTCAAGTGATATTGTTTTGCAAAGCACAATACTGCATCGTTTGCCCGCTTAGCCCCGGCAAAAAAGAATTTGCATCTTTTACCATGCCTATTTTTAATTAATCTGGGCACAATGTTTATCCAGAGAATACTTTTCATAATATCCCTGCATTATCAGATTACTGGAGAATACAATACTGAAAGCAAGCGGATTAGACTCCGAGAAGCAATAGTCCGCCTGGGAGTGAAGAGAGTAATACTCAGGAACCCTAATTCCACTGTCTTTTTTTTTTCACCATCCTCATCCTGAACCGGCCAGACTATCAAACAAACACGATCATTCTGCACGCTTTAAAGAAATATTGTTTGTTTTTTTAAAGAAAGAAAAATGAACTTTTTAAAAAAATACTTGTTTTTATTGATAAGGCAAGTACTTCCTCTCTAGTACCTGTTCCCGAATCCCTGCAGCAAGCGAATGGATCTCTCTAATATTGTTGGATGACATCAAAGTGATTCAAAAGCCAATCAGAACTCCCCAATCCACGTCTGCTTTCCTGCGAAGAGTACTCTGTGGCACATAATGCTAGAATAGTGGTCAGCACAAGGGATTCTGGGTAAGAAAATGGACATGAGGCCTATTATAACTGTAACTGGCAAAGGGGGAAGAAGGTCAATTGCCCCCCTGGTCTGCCTTTTACCCTAGCGCAGTGGGCTGGGGCTGCACTACTTTTCATTTCAAAATGCCCTAGTGCCTCTACTCCATCTGCGGCACTCCAGCTGCTGCAGAACTACAAACCCCAGAATTCTCCACCAGCTTTATAGAATGGCATTTAATGGAATTAAAAAGTTGCCAGCCCTCTCCTGACCGCTGGTATCATGCCTTCCTGTATTCCAAAGACTCGAAGTCTACTGAGAGAGAGAGAGAGAGAGAGAGGGGCTGATTCCACAGCAATAATACCTAATGACAGCATTTTCTGTCTGTCTCCTGTATATTCCCTATCCCTGATATTACTGAATTATTAGGCCCTGGTGAAACTATTTTCAATATAAAACTACAGAAGAACCGTGATTGGTAAAAAAAAAAAAAATCTTTAAAAAAGTTTATTTTACATATAATAAAATTTATACGCGTTTCAGAAAACCAGACAAAAAGTATTTTTTATTTGTCAGGGCTCCTACACGCACGGTAACAAGCGATACAAGGTGTTGTGCCAGTGTTTCCGCTCCCCTGATATTTTTAGAAAGGGCAGACGGATCACGGAGTCGGCTTTAGATCTGAAGCAAACAAACCAGGTTCATTAGACTCTTTATTACCCATTAGCAAAATGACAAGCAAACAGGCTAAGCGGGATTAATGGCCAACTGATGTCCCTCTCTGCTGCTAAATCACAATCAATGGATGCTCCATAGACCGGGCATAAGAGCCAAACATGTCTAGGCTCATCAATAACCTCTCTGCTCACTCGATACCAGTGGAAACATTAAATAAACGGATTTGGGGCGTCTCGTAACCGCTTCAATCCCAGCTACAATGTCATTTCCCCCCCCCCCCTACTTTTTTTGGTGGGGGATACACAGATTTGAACACTCAGGGTCTCTCCCAGACATGCCAAGTTTTAACACCATGTGGCCACAGAAAGGAACCACACAACCTATATATGTGGTCTACTTGTTGTCATGGCAGCATGCCACGTGGGACCTGGGAGTTCAAGTTCTTTGCCATGTCTGTCTGCCACAGGTTTCCCTTAGGAAATGTCCAAACAGAGCAGTGAGCTGTCTGCAAGAAAAGGTCAGAGAGAATAAAAGAATAATAAAAGTAAATTAAAAAAAGATCTATAAGTTATATCAACAGAACTGCAAGAAAATGCATAGACCAGCCCTTGCTTCCTTACAGATACACTCAGGTATAATCTCGGCTCTGCCTCGCATTTGAGGCAGAAGCGGTCGGGAGGCTAGTGGTGTTTGTGTGTGCACAGCCAATCAGAATGGGATGTGGCCCACTCGTCTGATTGGAGTACTGTATTCAGTGGGGGTCTCTCTCTGCTAGCGGGATAGATCACGCCACGCAGGGAATCCTTTTGATTCCATTTCATTGTCTCTCCCTGAAGTGGCAGAGGGATGTGCGATGGGTTAAACACGCAAGAGTTAAGAGAGAGAGAGAAACATCTTGAACTGCATGGAAGCAGCAAGCAGACAAGGCTGTCTAATCGGACCTCCCTGAGCTGAGGAGACGGCCCCCCCAACTCCTATCAGTATTAGTACTGACAGGCACATTATACACCAGTACCTGATGTCATAGTGAACCAAAGAGGAAGATGGTCCCTGGTCCCAGAAGCTTACAGTCTAGGTAGTGACGTGTGGGTTGAGGTGGTGTAAGGCAGAGCTCCTTAAAGGGCCTGTATCACCTAAACATTGTTTTTACTGTGTTTTTACTATGGATAGAATAAAAAATGATTGAAAATGATCTATATCTCTTGTGTATGACATCACTTGTAGCCTGATATGCAAATGAACTGCAGTTTCAATGTAATTTGCATACCATGCCACAGGTGATGTCACCCTGTCACCTCATGTGCCGCCCTGTTCCCACATGTGGTGCCCTATTACCCCATAAGGCGCCCTGTCACCCCATGTGCTGCCCTGTTACCCCTTAAGGCGCCCTGTCACCCCATGTGCCGCCCTGTTACCCCTTAAGGCGCCCTGTCACATCATGTGCCGCCCTGTTACCCCTTAAGGCGCCCTGTCACCCCATGTGCCGCCCTGTTACCCCTTAAGGCGCCCTGTCACCCCATGTGGCGCCCTGTCACCTCATGTGCCACACTGTTCCCCCATGTGCCGCCCTGTTACCCCTTAAGGCGCCCTGTCACATCATGTGCCGCCCTGTTACCCCTTAAGGCGCCCTGTCACCCCATGTGGCGCCCTGTCACCTCATGTGCCACACTGTTCCCCCATGTGCCACCCTGTTACCCCTTAAGGCGCCCTGTAACCCCATGTGCCGCCCTGTCACCCCATGTGGCGCCCTGTCACCCCATGTGCCACCCTGTCACCCAATGTGCAGCCCCGTTACCCCATGTGCTGTACATATTGCTCTGTGCTGTGCAATACATTAGCTTGTGATGATATTAGTGAGGAACCTGGGTAAGACTATCTTCCCCGGAGACAATGACCTTCGTTTAATGAAATCCTTTCATTTTCATGTTGTTACTGTGGAGACCTTCGTCCAGACGGTCAATTTACAATCATCATCAGAGGTAAAATCTAAATGTCTCATCCATCTTCACAGCACGATCCACCGACCAGCTAACAGTGCCACATAATATACATAATACTAACCGCAGACAGTATCACATCAAGACAACTCCCATCATGCAATGTTCCACATACAGAAAGAGCAAAGTGCAGACCGGCAGTATGTAGGATGTATACACACACACACAATCCAATTCATGTAAAGTGCAGCCCGGCAGTATGTAGGATGTATATACACACACACACACAATCCAATTCATGTAAAGTGCAGCCTGGCAGTATGTAGGATGTATATACACACACACACACACAATCCAATTCATGTAAAGTGCACCCCGGCAGTATGTAGGATGTATATACACAGACACAATCCAATTCATGTAAAGTGCAGCCCGGCAGTATGTAGGATGTATACACACACACACTATCCAATTCATATAAAGTGCAGCCCGGCAGTATGTAGGATGTATATACACACACACAATCCAATTCATGTAAGGTGCAGCCCGGCAGTATGTAGGATATATATACACACAGACACAATCCAATTCATGTAAAGTGCAGCCTGGCAATATGTAGGATGTATATACACACAGACACAATCCAATTCATGTAAAGTGCACCCCGGCAGTATGTAGGATGTATATACACAGACACAATCCAATTCATGTAAAGTGCACCCCGGCAGTATGTAGGATGTATATACACAGACACAATCCAATTAATGTAAAGTGCAGCCCGGCAGTATGTAGGATGTATATACACACAGACACAATCCAATTCATGTAACGTGCAGCCCGGGCGTATGTAGGATGTATATACACACAGACACAATCCAATTCATGTAAAGTGCAGCCCGGCAGTATGTAGGATGTATATACACAGACACAATCCAATTCATGTAAAGTGCAGCCCGGCAGTATGTAGGATGTATATACACACAGACACAATCCAATTCATGTAAAGTGCAGCCCGGCAGTATGTAGGATGTATATACACACACACACACAATCCAATTCATGTAAAGTGCAGCCTGGCAGTATGTAGGATGTATATACACACACACACACAATCCAATTCATGTAACGTGCAGCCCGGCAGTATGTAGGATGTATATACACACACACACAATCCAATTCATGTAAAGTGCAGCCTGGCAGTATGTAGGATGTATATACACACACACACACAATCCAATTCATGTAACGTGCAGCCCGGGCGTATGTAGGATGTATATACACACACAATCCAATTCATGTAAAGTACAGCCTGACAGTATGTAGGATGTATATACACACACACACAATCCAATTCATGTAAAGTGCAGCCCGGCAGTATGTAGGATGTATATACACACACACAATCCAATTCATGCAAAGTGCAGCCAGGCAATATGTAGGATGTATATACACAGACACAAACCAATTCATGTAAAGTGCAGCCCGGCAGTATGTAGGATGTATATACACACACACACAATCCAATTCATGTAAAGTGCAGCCCGGCAGTATGTAGGATGTATATACACACACACACACAATCCAATTCATGTAAAGTGCAGCCCGGCAGTATGTAGGATGTATATATACACACACACACAATCCAATTCATGTAAAGTGCAGCCCGGCAGTATGTAGGATGTATATACACACACAATCCAATTCATGTAAAGTACAGCCTGGCAGTATGTAGGATGTATATACACACACACACAATCCAATTCATGTAAAGTGCAGCCCGGCAGTATGTAGGATGTATATAAACACACACACACAATCCAATTCATGTAAAGTGCAGCCCGGCAGTATGTAGGATGTATATACACACACACACAATCCAATTCATGTAACGTGCAGCCCGGCAGTATGTAGGATGTATACACACACACACACAATCCAATTCATGTAATGTGCAGTCTGGCAGTATGTAGGATGTATATATAGACACACACACAATCCAATTCATGTAAAGTGCAGCCCGGCAGTATGTAGGATGTATATACACACACACACAATCCAATTTATGTAAAGTGCAGCCCGGCAGTATGTAGGATGTATATATACACACACACACAATCCAATTCATGTAAAGTGCAGCCCGGCAGTATGTAGGATGTATATACACACACACACAATCCAATTCATGTAAAGTGCAGCCCGGCAGTATGTAGGATGTATATATACACACACACACAATCCAATTCATGTAAAGTGCAGCCCGGCAGTATGTAGGATGTATATACACACACAATCCAATTCATGTAAAGTACAGCCTGGCAGTATGTAGGATGTATATACACACACACACAATCCAATTCATGTAAAGTGCAGCCCGGCAGTATGTAGGATGTATATACACACACACACAATCCAATTCATGTAACGTGCAGCCCGGCAGTATGTAGGATGTATAAACACACACACACAATCCAATTCATGTAATGTGCAGTCTGGCAGTATGTAGGATGTATATATAGACACACACACAATCCAATTCATGTAAAGTGCAGCCCGGCAGTATGTAGGATGTATATACACACACACACAATCCAATTCATGTAACGTGCAGCCCGGCAGTATGTAGGATGTATACACACACACACAATCCAATTCATGTAAAGTGCAGCCTGGCAGTATGTAGGATGTATATACACATACACACACAATCCAATTCATGTAAAGTGCAGCCCAGAAGTATGTAGGATGTATATATACACATACACACACAATCCAATTCATGTAAAGTGCAGCCCGGCAGTATGTAGGATGTATATACACACACACACACACAATCCAATTCATGTAAAGTGCAGCCTGGCAGTATGTAGGATGTATATACACACACACAATCCAATTCATGTAAAGTGTAGCCCGGCAGTATGTAGGATATATATATACACATACACACACAATCCAATTCATGTAAAGTGCAGCCCAGCAGTATGTAGGATGTATATATACACATACACACACAATCCAATTCATGTAAAGTGCAGCCTGGCAGTATGTAGGATGTATATACACACACACACACAATCCAATTCATGTAACGTGCAGCCCGGCAGTATGTAGGATGTATATACACACACACACACACACAATCCAATTCATGTAAAGTGCAGCCCGGCAGTATGTAGGATGTATATACACACACACACAATCCAATTCATGTAAAGTGCAGCCTGGCAGTATGTAGGATGTTTATACACACACAAAATCCAATTCATGTAAAGTGTAGCCTGGCAGTATGTAGGATGTATATACACACACACACAATCCAATTCATGTAAAGTGCAGCCCGGCAGTATGTAGGATGTATATACACACACACACACAATCCAATTCATGTAAAGTGCAGCCCGGCAGTATGTAGGATGTATATACACATACACACACAATCCAATTCATGTAAAGTGCAGCCCGGCAGTATGTAGGATGTATATACACACACACACACACAATCCAATTCATGTAAAGTGCAGCCCGGCAGTATGTAGGATGTATATACACACACACACACAATCCAATTCATGTAAAGTGCAGCCTGGCAGTATGTAGGATATAGATACACACACACACACACACACACACACAATCCAATTCATGTAAAGTGCAGCCCAGCAGTATGTAGGATGTATATACACACACACAATTCAATTCATGTAACGTGCAGCCCGGCAGTATGTAGGATGTATATACACACACACACAATGCAATTCATGTAAAGTGCAGCCCGGCAGTATATAGGATGGATATACACACACACACACACAATCCAATTCATGTAAAGTGCAGCCTGGCAGTATGTAGGATGTATATACACACACACACACACACACAATCCAATTCATGTAAAGTGCAGCCCGGCAGTATGTAGGATGTATATACACAGACACAATCCAATTCATGTAAAGTGCAGCCCGGCAGTATGGAGGATGTATATACACACACACACACACAATCCAATTCATGTAAAGTGCAGCCCGGCAGTATGTAGGATGTATATATACACACACAATCCAATTCATGTAAAGTGCACCCCGGCAGTATGTAGGATGTATATACACACACACAATCCAATTCATGTAAAGTGCAGCCCAGCAGTATGTAGGATGTATATACACACACACACAATCCAATTCATGTAAAGTGCAGCCTGGCAGTATGTAGGATGTATATACACACACACACAATCCAATTCATGTAAAGTGCAGCCTGGCAGTATGTAGGATGTATATACACACACACACACACAATCCAATTCATGTAAAGTGCAGCCGGCAGTATGTAGGATGTATATACACACACACAATCCAATTCATGTAAAGTGCAGCCCGGCAGTATGTAGGATGTATATACACACACACACAATCCAATTCATGTAAAGTGCAGCCCGGCAGTATGTAGGATGTATATACACACAGACACAATCCAATTCATGTAAAGTGCAGCCCGGCAGTATGTAGGATGTATATACACACAGACACACACACACAATCCAATTCATGTAAAGTGCAGCCCGGGAGTATGTATGATGTATATACACACACAATCCAATTCATGTAACGTGCAGCCTGGCAGTATGTAGGATGTATATATACACACACACAATCCAATTCATGT
This sequence comes from Pelodytes ibericus, assembly GCA_036172795.1. NCBI lineage: Eukaryota > Metazoa > Chordata > Amphibia > Anura > Pelodytidae > Pelodytes > Pelodytes ibericus. The sequence continues at coordinate 7,392,358 of CM069863.1, read as the reverse complement.
AATGTGCAGCCTGGCAGTATGTAGGATGTATATACACACACACACACACAATCCAATTCATGTAAAGTGCAGCCCGGCAGTATGTAGGATGTATATACACACACACACATTCCAATTCATGTAAAGTGCAGCCCGGCAGTATGTAGGATGTATATACACAGACACAATCCAATTCATGTAAAGTGCAGCCCGGCAGTATGTAGGATGTATATACACAGACACAATCCAATTCATGTAAAGTGCAGCCCGGCAGTATGGAGGATGTATATACACACACACACACACACAATCCAATTCATGTAAAGTGCAGCCCGGCAGTATGTAGGATGTATATACACACGCACACAATCCAATTCATGTAAAGTGCACCCCGGCAGTATGTAGGATGTATATACACACACACAATCCAATTCATGTAAAGTGCAGCCCAGCAGTATGTAGGATGTATATACACACACACACACACACAATCCAATTCATGTAAAGTGCAGCCTGGCAGTATGTAGGATGTATATACACACACACACACACAATCCAATTCATGTAAAGTGCAGCCGGCAGTATGTAGGATGTATATACACACACACACAATCCAATTCATGTAAAGTGCAGCCCGGCAGTATGTAGGATGTATATACACACACACACAATCCAATTCATGTAAAGTGCAGCCCGGCAGTATGTAGGATGTATATACACACAGACACAATCCAATTCATGTAAAGTGCAGCCCGGCAGTATGTAGGATGTATATACACACAGACACACACACACAATCCAATTCATGTAAAGTGCAGCCCGGGAGTATGTAGGATGTATATACACACACAATCCAATTCATGTAACGTGCAGCCTGGCAGTATGTAGGATGTATATATACACACACACAATCCAATTCATGTAAAGTGCAGCCTGACAGTATGTAGGATGTATATACACAGACACAATCCAATTCATGTAAAGTGCAGCCCGGCAGTATGTAGGATGTATATACACACACACACACAATCCAATTCATGTAAAGTGCAGCCCGGCAGTATGTAGGATGTATATACACAGACACAATCCAATTCATGTAAAGTGCAGCCCGGCAGTATGTAGGATGTATATATACACACACAATCCAATTCATGTAAAGTGCAGCCCGGCAGTATGTAGGATGTATATACACATAATCCAATTCATGTAAAATGCAGCCTGACAGTATGTAGGATGTATATACACAGACACAATCCAATTCATGTAAAGTGCAGCCCGGCAGTATGTAGGATGTATATACACACACACACACAATCCAATTCATGTAAAGTGCAGCCCGGCAGTATGTAGGATGTATATACACACACACACAATCCAATTCATGTAAAGTGCAGCCCGGCAGTATGTAGGATGTATATACACAGACACAATCCAATTCATGTAAAGTACAGCCCGGCAGTATGTAGGATGTATATACACAGACACAATCCAATTCATGTAAAGTGCAGCCCGGGAGTATGTAGGATGTATATATACACACACACACAATCCAATTCATGTAAAGTGCAGCCCGGCAGTATATAGGATGTATATACACACACACAATCCAATTCATGTAAAGTACAGCCCGGCAGTATGTAGGATGTATATACACACACACACAATCCAATTCATGTAAAGTGCAGCCCGGCAGTATGTAGGATGTATATACACACACACACAATCCAAATAATGTAAAGTGCAGCCCGGCAGTATGTAGGATGTATATACACACACACAATCCAATTCATGGAAAGTGCAGCCCGGCAGTGTGTAGGATGTATATACACACACACACACACAATTCAATTCATGTAAAGTGCAGCCCGGCAGTTTGTAGGATGTATATACACACAGACACAATCCAATTCATTAATAAGGGTGGAGATCTCATAGGACCTTCCAAGATTATTTAATTGGATTGTGTCTGTGTGTATAGCGTATTTGGTCGAATATAAGACTACCTTATAGGAAAAAAGTTTAACTTGTATATATTTATATGTAAATTGCTTTTTCATATTTAATAAAAATTATGATATAAAAAATTTATTTCTTGTTTTTTTCCCTTTTATTTGCCCATCTGCCCCCACCGCCATTTTCCCACCAGACTTAGCCGATGCATTTGCTCTGAAAAAAAAAAAACTTGTCTTATATTCAAGCAAACACGGTATGCATCCTACACATAGTTGCCAACAGTCTTGAATTTTTCTGGGACAGTCCCTTTTTTTTTCAATCCTGTCCGAACGAATTGTGGTTCGAAGCAAGATTAATACTCTCTGTCTGGCAGACATACACAGCCTAAAATTAGCTCCAGATACCCTGTGGGGTTAGGCAATAGTGGCAAGTTTACTTTCCCTAATAATTCCTGGCACAATACACTTGGAGGAGTAAAGGTTGCCTGGGCTGGTCATTAGAGCCTTTCTTTTATACATTTTGTTTTTTTGGCTACATAATGATTTGGAAGTTGGCTGTGCAAGACGAATGTGTACAACAATCCGAAGGCTTTCTCAGCATGATGGGAGTTGTAGTACGCTGCAGTTGGTGAGGCGGAGGGGTTTTTGCGATAAGATGGTCGACTTTTTTTACATCTGAATTTAGTTTTCCTTTTTCTACTTATGCAATACCTTTTCAGGCTATTAAACTGTGTCTGTGGGGGGCTAGCCCTTCACTGTAACCACCGTGTATGAAACAAATTAGGTTTGTGACACTTTAATAAACGGCTCTTTTGCATCCCTGTGTCAAAACAGAGACAAGCTTTATTGATGGGACGGGAGTTTGGATGGGTTTATTCCACTCACAAGCTTTGGAAGGAGAGAGATTTGCAAAGGATAATGAAGATTTAATGAATAACAAGAGGCCCAGGCGACAGAAATAAATATACAAAGCTCTTCACAGACTTTCTAAAGTGCAAATAAGAGTAAAAGACTGTGATATAGAGCGTGATATAGAAAATTCATAGACTGGAGTAAATATGGGGGCAAATAAACATCGACATATAGTGACCAGCAATGAACAGACAACTCAAGCGGCTAAAATCAGCTTGGACAAAACAGAGAGCTTGACCCCAAGTCAACCCCAAGGCTACGGGGCCAACTGGCTGCATAACCAACAACATTTCAAATGGCAAAAGAGGGGGGCCGACAGGGAAATCCTATGGATCTAGTTTACTCTTAAAGGACTAAAACTCCCCCTAAAGTTGGTGCGGAAGTCACCGGCAGTGTAATTCGACAGATATTAGCTGGCGAATTGAACTTAAAAGTTAATAAAAATATATATATGTAAAAATGTTGAATAAAATAAAAATAAATTTAAAAAACACAACAAAAATAATAATAATATAAAAAAAAAAAAGAATTATATTAATGATATATATATATATTAGTAAGAAACATATATAATATAATTTAAAAAAATTATTAATCAATGACATTGGCATGGTAAAGCGGGACAGTTGGGGTATACTTATATATGATTAGTTCTATTGTTTTGGACCCCAGGCGGTAATACACTCAAACACATCTAAGGTTCTGAACTCCTAGAAGATATCAAAAGGAGAAAAAGGGACGGGGGATTTGGGGCAACAAAATCCCTTGTAAATAGGGACACTTGGGAGGCAGGAGTTTGGAGTGATAGGTAAGGATAAATAGAGGTATCGTGGTTCAGACTGAAGAAGGGTAGATTACGAGTTCTAATTTAGAAAGGTTCCATTTTTCATGGTAGTTGGACGCCCAGGGGTCTATCATTCATCTGTATGGCATTTCCTATCAATTACCTGGAATAATAAGTCTTCCTGCAAGACCTCCAGCAGCAATACAAACAACCCTTTCATCTGTTAAAGCCAGGGCTTCCAGAATGGGGTAGGCAGTAGTGTATCTTCCACAAGGCACTCGCCTAGGGCGGCACTTTGCCAGAGGGCGGCACTTTGCCAGAGGGTGTTAAAGCACACTTCTGGTGCTTCAAACATTTTCGCTCCCTCCCCCACCATTCAGCAAGCTTTAGCTCCTTCCAATTAATCGGGGTGATGGGGGCATGTAATGGATGTGGTGGGGGTATGAAATGAGGGTGATGGGGGCATGTAATGGATGTGGTGGGGGTATGAAATGAGGGTGATGGGGCATTTAATGGGGGTGATGGGGGATTTAGTGTGTATGCAATGTGGGTGATGGCGCATGTAATGGGATGATGGGGCATGTCGTGGGGTTGCAATGTGGGTGAGCAACGTGGGTGATGGGGCATGTCGTAGGTGTGCAAGTTGGGGGGGGTGCCCAAATTGTGTCTGCCTAGGGCAGCACAAAACCAAGATACACCTCTGGGGGTAGGACACACGAAATAACCTAGCCATGGGGGGAAATGACAGGTTACTGCCTGTATCATGAGACCTTGTGAGATCCGTGTCTCCAATATTCAGTATAGATTGATATTCCGTGTTAAGTTCCCCATGCAATCAATACTGCAAAAATGACTTAAACTGATAGATCCCGAACTCATTTAAAGGGAAATCCCCTGATAATACAAAACAAATCTGCTTTTGTAGCCTACAATTCTTTCCCCTCTCCCCATAGACCTGCTATGTGACTCTGTATGCAAAATGTTATTTAATATGTTTTTCTGCGACTGACAATCGGGTAAAACTGAGCCTTTGTACAGTAAAGAAAAAGATCTTACTAACAATTATTAATTAAAACGGCTCAGTTTAATGGAATTCTATTCTGGAGTCTTCTTTATGAATGCTCCAGCCTTTGATGCTTGTCAAGGTCTTCAGGTGAGATCTAATCTAATGCTTTCAGCTAGTACATGTCTGTCCGCATGTATCCTTGATGACTTGCCCTCTCTGTAGCCCAGAAGGTCCACAGAGAGGACACCTTGAGATGTTTCTACACATTCAACATGATAAAGGAAAGACACACTCTCGTCACTCTCTGTCTCTCTATCTCTGATCTTGGCATTTTCAATGAATATACTAAACCATTATTGCTTCTTGTGTTTTTTTTTTTTTTTTTACATTAAAAAGCATAGCCTTGTGCAGCACGGAAACTATTCTACAGCCCCACGCATTTCGCCCCTTGTGTTTTACAATCATAGGAATTAGATTTGTTCTGTAAAAACAATTTTTTAACAATATTTTTAATTAATAGATTGCCTGCCGTATTGCTAGCAAATGTGGAAGAACTCTCGTCAACAAGGCATTTTTTTTAAAATTTGAATCCCAAAGGTGTTGAGATTAAAAATTAGAAATATGGCCGCGGTAATGGATGCGTTGGGATCCACTAATCCCCCAAAATATGACCTTGTCTTCCAATGGGTTGTGACGGGCTACCCCGATTACTAAGCCCCTTGGCACAAAGCCATCACCATATGGGGTTTAATAAGTGTGCGCGTCAACTTGGTGTCCATCTTACTGGATCCAGGCAGCCATATTTTAGGAGACGTCAGTCTGTGCTCAGAACTAGGGTTCTAATTTTTTGGGGGGGCCTTATGTGAAATATTCAGTTGGGACACCCATTGTCTCATGTCGGCTCTGCGTTTGGGCCCTCGATGTAAGTTGAACCACCACTGGAATTGACCTTCGAAGCATCTTCTGCCACCACCTTCTTTCCTACATAATATTTCCCCTGCTTCTTCTTAATTGTACCTGGGTCCTGGGGGGCAGTGAGGGTGGAGTCACGTGACCCCGCGAGACTGAGCTCCAGCGGGTGACAATACTCTCTTTCATGAATAAAGCCCCTAGTTTAAACACAGTGCTGCTTCTACACTGTGCATAGGCATGGGGCAAGCTGGGACAAATCCGAATTTGACAGGACTGTCCCAGCAAATCCAGGATTGTTGGCAGCAATGCTGTAAGTTTGCAAGCTGGGCTCTCCCTGTCTAATCTATCTCGGTCCTCCGAATTGAGTATTATAATATTAACCTCCGTACTAAATGCTTGTGAAAGGATTGCTGCGATACAAATAAACCTTTCTGCAATATTAAAGGAATCCCATGCCTTCCAGATGACCCACTTTGGGTGGGACAGTACCAATCTGGAGGCTCTGTCCCACCGAGCTCTACCGCAGGATTCTGAGACCAGCCGGAGATTGTATACTGCGTAGGAAACACGACCACCCAAGAATCGCCCTCGGGCATCCTAGGAGGTATAGAGTTTGCAGAAGACTTTCATTAATTCTGTATGTCTGCACACTAAGAATTCACTGTACCTGCTAGATACTAATATTACAACTAACCTTAGAAAGTGTCTGGTAAATAAGTTATGTAGCCACAAGACTAATTCAATCACACTGCATCTCTATTATGTAGCTTTTTGATTCCTTGTAAAGCCAGCTAATTCCCTGAGACCCTGCCAGACCCACTACAGATATTCCACACGTCCGACAGACAGAAGCCCAGTCCACAGTCAATTCAAATCCGTATCTTTCTTGAAAATAATTTATCAAAAAATTGCTAACAAACTCCTCTTTCCTGCCATTTCTCTCTGGGGCACAGGGGGCACACTGCATCATTCCCTCCATTTACACAGTGGAATGACCCACGCACTTGACGCAAGAGGAAGGGACAGGGTGAGACAGGCAGGACTGATCATAACAGCAATACTACACCTAATTAGCAGTATTTGGCTCCCGGGGGGGAAAGGGGGTGGAGCTAAGAGCGACAGAGTTACGTCACTTGACATCACGTGACCCTGACTCCTCCTGTGTGGAGCTCTTTTAGACTATGTATGTCTGTCAGACATAGTTTAGTGTCAGGCATAGTAACAATGCAGAGAAAGACCTGTATTTGACAGGACAGATCTTAAAAAAGGGGACTGACCGGGCAAATTCGGGTGTGTTGGCAACTATGCATGATGCACAACTTATCTAAATATATTCTCCGTCCGCACACTGTTGGTGGAACTGTCTTTATAAAGACTTTAGGGAGGTGAATCCCTAGTCTACATCTTATGTCCAAAAAAGGCTTTGTTTTGCAATATTCTCCGACAAACATGTTTAGATTTGATCCCATTTAATAAATATTTGTAGCATGTCTGAGCTAGTAATACAGGTAGCATAAATAATTCTCTTTTACTCTGTAGAACCCACACTGGGACTGCTTTCTGGGCTGGCAGACACAACTCATTAAGTGGGAAAGACGATGCAATGGGACATTTTTTAGTTTTGTGCAAAGTCTGTCAAACCACCGTATGTTTACAAATGGATACATAGACGCCCTCCAGGAGATATGCTATATATTAAATAGCTATATATATTGACTTCGAAGGCCCAGGGGGTTAGAAATGCGTTGGCTACATGACACTGGGGCATCCTTAGGACAGCAAATGTCATGTTCATCTACAAACAGAGAATCTCTAAATGGTAAACAAACAAGACATGCTGTGTTAGCTTGGAGGAACATGTATAGCTTGGACATGTATACATGTATAGCTATAACATGTAACATGTATAGCTTGGAGGAAAGACGTAACAGGGGGGATATGACATTTAAATACATAAAGGGAATCAACACAGTAAAGGAAGAGAGTATATTTAAAAGAAGAAAAACTACCACAACTAGAGGACATAGTCTTAAATTAGAGGGGCAACGATTTAAAAGTAATATCAGGAAGTATTACTTTACTGAGAGGGTAGTGGATGTATGGAATAGTCTTCCAGTAGAAGTGGTAGAGGTAAACACAGTAAAGGAGCATGCGTGGGATAGACACAAGGCTATCCTAGCTATAAGACCGGGAACGGGGGACTAATAAAAGTACTCAAAAAAAATTGGGCAGACTAGATGGACCGAATGGTTCTTATCTGCCGACACATTCTATGATTCTATGTTTCTATGTTTCTATGTGTTATGATGTCATAGATTCGCCCCCCGAATCAAAAGCTGCCGTCGTTTCAGATATAATATTATTTTTAGAATTTTAATGTTTATTCTTCTTCAGTGTCACTGGTAGTTTTACTTGCTGCTCTGAGATTATATTCCCCATGGCATTTATCTCACTGCTGACTTTTGACATGCAATGTGGAATGTATACAGGAATACTGGCAGTCTAAATTAATGCAAAATAGTTTGTTTTTTTCAGCTGAGGAAAACATTACTTATGGATTTGCAAGTTGCTTGTGTTTGTCAAACTTGCTGATAAAAACAAGAGACAGATGAAAAAAAAATGAAATTTTATGGCATTCATCCTGCAAAGGTTTACAAACTGTACATATCTCCATAATGTGCACAGATATAGCAAGATTGTTTTTTAATGCATAAAGAGCTGTAAGATATATAGATTAATTCCCTCCCTTCCTTCCCTGGAAGGAAAATAACAATAAATACATTTAACAAGGTAGAGATTGGGAATTATAATTCTATGAACTGTAGTTTTATTTATTTATTTTTCCGTTCCGGTCTTTCCGTTTAACATCTCTGTTTACACAGATCCCTTTCTCACTTACCAGCTAACAAATAAATAAAATAAAAACTATCAACGCCATGGATTTGCTTTACCACGGAGCAGCCCTTCCAAGTGTGACAGCTCGTCCTAGGTAAAATTATAGTGTGCTTTGAATTGTCACAAAGCCGGGCCGTTCTCTCCTCTGCACTATAATTTTATTGATGAAGAGCCCTTGTGCCAGTCGTTCGGAAGTTACAGGAACCTATTCAGAGGAAACTAACACAGCATTTAAGGCATAGTAAATGGTCAATTAGACACTTATTTTTGTGTAATAAATACCTTTTAAATGTAAAATATGCCTAGGAATTTCTATATTTAATTCCTTAAAAGAAATAAGTTATAAATCATTTTAAAATGTAGATGTTTCAAATAGAATACAAATAAAGTACCTTACTGATGCATTTTTGCTCTGTATAGCTCTATCAGGAGTCAGACATGTTGTTTAAAATGTTTGCTCCGTATAGCTCTATCAGGGGGCGGACATGTTGTTTAGAATCTTTGCTCTGTATCGCTCTATCAGGGGGCGGACATGTTTAGAATCTTTGTTCTGTATAGCTCTATCAGGGGTGGACATGTTGTTTAGAATCTTTGCTCTGTATAGCTCTATCAGGGGCGGACATGATGTTTAGAATCTTTGCTCTGTATAGCTCTATCAGGGGGCGGACGTGTTGTTTAGAATCTTTGCTCTGTATCGCTCTATCAGGGGGCGGACATGTTTAGAATCTTTGTTCTGTATAGCTCTATCAGGGGTGGACATGTTGTTTAGAATCTTTGCTCTGTATAGCTCTATCAGGGGCGGACATGTTGTTTAGAATCTTTGCTCTGTATAGCTCTATCAGGGGCGGACATGTTGTTTAGAATCTTTGCTCTGTATAGCTCTATCAGGGGGCGGACATGTTGTTTAGAATCTGTGCCCTGTATAGCTCTATCAGGAGGCGGACATGTTGTTTAGTATCTTGGGTTGGTCATACGAAGAACATGTCTGCTCACTGATAAGGTTATGCAGACCCAAAGGTACTCAGTAAGGTTATTTAATTGTATTTCATTAAACCATTTGTATTTAAAATGTCTACACTTTATGCAATCTTTTAAATAAAAATAACTAAAAAAAAGTATTACATTATTCTCTAATACATTTTGCCCTTGCAGCTTAGGAATATAAGGACTTTAGTGGCCCAGTTGTAGGATGGTGACCCTGTCATTGGGTCGGGGAGCCCCTATCTGCCCCTATCTCCCCCCATAGTTCACAGGTTCGCTCAGGGCACTCTTACTCCCAATATTATTCATTTATTTGCCATTTTACTCACCCAGCATTGGCATTGGTGGGATAAAGCCCCCTTCCCTGGTGGTTCTGTGGGTGGTAGGGTGTTTGTGCTATCACCAGACAGCTGCATTGTGATATTACATGTTGTAGACCTGCTAGTGAGCTATAAGGTTATCCTAGATATAAAATAAGGCCAGGGACTAATGAAAGTATTACTTTACTGAGAGGGTAGTGGATGCATGGAATAGTCTTCCAGTAGAAGTGGTAGAGGTTAATACAGTGAAGGAGTTTAAGCATGCGTGGGATAGGTATAAGGCTATCCTAGATATAAGATAAGGTCAGGGACTAATGAAAGTATTACATTACTGAGAGGGTAGTGGATGCATGGAATACTCTTCCAGTAGAAGTAGTAGAGGTTAATACAGTGAAGGAGTTTAAGCATGCGTGGGATAGGTATAAGGCTATCCTAGATATAAGATAAGGCCAGGGACTAATGAAAGTATTACTTTACTGAGAGGGTAGTGGATGCATGGAATAGTCTTCCAGTAGAAGTGGTAGAGGTTAATACAGTGAAGGAGTTTAAACATGCATGGGATAGGTATATGGCTATCCTAGATATAAGATAAGGCCAGGGACTAATGAAAGTATCTTTACTGAGAGGGTAGTGGATGCATGGAATAGTCTTCCAGTAGAAGTGGTAGAGGTTAATACAGTGAAGGAATTTAAGCATGCATGGGATAGGTATAAGGCTATCCTAGATATAAGATAAGGCCAGGGACTAATGATAGTATTACATTACTGAGAGGGTAGTGGATGCATGGAATAGTCTTCCAGTAGAAGTGGTAGAGGTTAATACAGTGAAGGAGTTTAAGCATGCATGGGATAGGTATAAGGCTATCCTAGATATAAGATAAGGCCAGGGACTAATGAAAGTATTACTTTACTGAGAGGGTAGTGGATACATGGAATAGTCTTCCAGTAGAAGTGGTAGAGGTTAATACAGTGAAGGAGTTTAAGCATGCGTGGGATAGGTATAAGGCTATCCTAGATATAAGATAAGGCCAGGGACTAATGAAAGTATTACTTTACTGAGAGGGTAGTGGATACATGGAATAGTCTTCCAGTAGAAGTGGTAGAGGTTAATACAGTGAAGGAGTTTAAGCATGCATGGGATAGGTATAAGGCTATCCTAGATATAAGATAAGGCCAGGGACTAATGAAAGTATTACATTACTGAGAGGGTAGTGGATGCATGGAATAGCCTTTCAGCGGAGGTGGTAGAGTTAATACAGTGAAGGAGTTTAAGCATGCGTGGGATAGGTATAAGGCTATCCTAGATATAAGATAAGGCCAGGGACTAATGAAAGTATTACATTACTGAGAGGGTAGTGGATGCATGGAATAGTCTTCCAGTAGAAGTGGTAGAGGTTAATACAGTGAAGGAGTTTAAGCATGCATGGGATAGGTATAAGGCTATCCTAGATATAAGATAAGGCCAGGGACTAAAGAAAGTATTACATTACTGAGAGGGTAGTGGATGTATGGAATAGCCTTCCATTAGAAGTGGTAGAGGTTAATACAGTGAAGGAGTTTAAGCATGCGAGGGATAGGCATAAGGCTATCCTAGATATAAGATAAGGCCAGGGACTAATGACAGTATTACATTACTGAGAGGGTAGTGGATGCATGGAATAGCCTTCCAGCAGAAGTGGTAGAGGTTAATACAGTGAAGGAGTTTAAGCATGCGTGGGATAGGTATAAGGCTATCCTAGATATAAGATAAGGCCAGGGACTAATGAAAGTATTACTTTACTGAGAGGGTAGTGGATGTATGGAATAGTCTTCCAGTAGAAGTGGTAGAGGTTAATAGAGTGAAGGAGTTTAAGCATGCGTGGGATAGGTATAAGGCTATCCTAGATATAAGATAAGGCCAGGGACTAATGAAAGTATTACTTTACTGAGAGGGTAGTGGATGTATGGAATAGCCTCCCAGTAGAAGTGGTAGAGGTTAATACAGTGAAGGAGTTTAAGCATGCGTGGGATAGGTATAAGGCTATCCTAGATATAAGATAAGGCCAGGGACTAATGAAAGTATTACATTACTGAGAGGGTAGTGGATGCATGGAATAGTCTTCCAGTAGAAGTGGTAGAGGTTAATACAGTGAAGGAGTTTAAGCATGCATGGGATAGGTATAAGGCTATCCTAGATATAAGATAAGGCCAGGGACTAAAGAAAGTATTACATTACTGAGAGGGTAGTGGATGTATGGAATAGCCTTCCATTAGAAGTGGTAGAGGTTAATACAGTGAAGGAGTTTAAGCATGCGAGGGATAGGCATAAGGCTATCCTAGATATAAGATAAGGCCAGGGACTAATGACAGTATTACATTACTGAGAGGGTAGTGGATGCATGGAATAGCCTTCCAGCAGAAGTGGTAGAGGTTAATACAGTGAAGGAGTTTAAGCATGCGTGGGATAGGTATAAGGCTATCCTAGATATAAGATAAGGCCAGGGACTAATGAAAGTATTACTTTACTGAGAGGGTAGTGGATGTATGGAATAGTCTTCCAGTAGAAGTGGTAGAGGTTAATACAGTGAAGGAGTTTAAGCATGCGTGGGATAGGTATAAGGCTATCCTAGATATAAGATAAGGCCAGGGACTAATGAAAGTATTACTTTACTGAGAGGGTAGTGGATGTATGGAATAGCCTCCCAGTAGAAGTGGTAGAGGTTAATACAGTGAAGGAGTTTAAGCATGCGTGGGATAGGTATAAGGCTATCCTAGATATAAGATAAGGCCAGGGACTAATGAAAGTATTACTTTACTGAGAGGGTAGTGGATGCATGGAATAGTCTTCCAGTAGAAGTGGTAGAGGTTAATACAGTGAAGGAGTTTAAGCATGCATGGGATAGGTATAAGGCTATCCTAGATATAAGATAAGGCCAGGGACTAATGAAAGTATTACATTACTGAGAGGGTAGTGGATGCATGGAATAGCCTTTCAGCGGAGGTGGTAGAGTTAATACAGTGAAGGAGTTTAAGCATGCGTGGGATAGGTATAAGGCTATCCTAGATATAAGATAAGGCCAGGGACTAATGAAAGTATTACATTACTGAGAGGGTAGTGGATGCATGGAATAGTCTTCCAGTAGAAGTAGTAGAGGTTAATACAGGGAAGGAGTTTAAGCATGCATGGGATAGGTATAAGGCTATCCTAGATATAAGATAAGGCCAGGGACTAAAGAAAGTATTACATTACTGAGAGGGTAGTGGATGTATGGAATAGCCTTCCATTAGAAGTGGTAGAGGTTAATACAGTGAAGGAGTTTAAGCATGCGAGGGATAGGCATAAGGCTATCCTAGATATAAGATAAGGCCAGGGACTAATGACAGTATTACATTACTGAGAGGGTAGTGGATGCATGGAATAGCCTTCCAGCAGAAGTGGTAGAGGTTAATACAGTAAAGGAGTTTAAGCATGCGTGGGATAGGTATAAGGCTATCCTAGATATAAGATAAGGCCAGGGACTAATGAAAGTATTACTTTACTGAGAGGGTAGTGGATGTATGGAATAGTCTTCCAGTAGAAGTGGTAGAGGTTAATACAGTGAAGGAGTTTAAGCATGCGTGGGATAGGTATAAGGCTATCCTAGATATAAGATAAGGCCAGGGACTAATGAAAGTATTACTTTACTGAGAGGGTAGTGGATGTATGGAATAGCCTCCCAGTAGAAGTGGTAGAGGTTAATACAGTGAAGGAGTTTAAGCATGCGTGGGATAGGTATAAGGCTATCCTAGATATAAGATAAGGCCAGGGACTAATGAAAGTATTACTTTACTGAGAGGGTAGTGGATGCATGGAATAGTCTTCCAGTAGAAGTGATAGAGGTTAATACAGTGAAGGAGTTGAAGCATGCATGGGATAGGTATAAGGCTATCCTAGATATAAGATAAGGTCAGGGACTAATGAAAGTATTACTTTACTGAGAGGGTAGTGGATGTATGGAATAGTCTTCCAGTAGAAGTGGTAGAGGTTAATACAGTGAAGGAGTTTAAGCATGCATGGGATAGGTATAAGGCTATCCTAGATATAAGATAAGGCCAGGGACTAATGAAAGTATTACATTACTGAGAGGGTAGTGGATGTATGGAATAGTCTTCCAGTAGAAGTGGTAGAGGTTAATACAGTGAAGGAGTTTAAGCATGCATGGGATAGGTATAAGGCTATCCTAGATATAAGATAGGGAACTGGGGACTAATAAAAGTATTTAGAAAATTGGCAGACTAGATGGGTTAATGGTTCTTATCTGCCGACACAGTCTATGTTTCTATGTAATCCACGCACACTGGGTATATGCAGACATCTCTACATTATACACAGTATTATTTTCCCTAGCATTGAGGACCAGAGTACCAAACCCCACCTTCCATATCATTAACTCCAGACCATCGACTTACTGTTAGATCATTAAACAGGCCCCTAGATCAGACACATGGGGGGACTCGGCAGATAATGGATGCTGCTATCCTCCTGCCAGTCACTCACCTCGGGCCATCCAGGGAAACATGTCTGGAGTCCAAGTCTTATTAGATATGACAATTGGCTCTTTTGTCTCTTGCCTGCTCTCGTTTGATGGATCTGAGCTGGAATTTATCTCTGGCAGCGAGGGTGATAGCTCTTCCCAGCCCTTGTCTATAAAGCAAAGACATCCTTTGTGAAGCATATCCCCATATCCTGGCTATTTAACCCCTGTTTTGCCCTACAAATAGCACAATTTAATTGTATCCTCTTTAACACTCTGTGAATGGATAAACAGTACTTTATCACATGTAAGATGTTTCTTATGAAATAAAAACTGGGGAAATAAATGCATTTTAGAGCTTTAAACATATATATGTATTTGGTCCATTTTTGCAGAGTTTGCACAATTGCCTTTCCCCTACAATCACTGGTGTAAAAAGAACCAAACAGGGAGACAGTTACTAGTTTCTGAATGAAGCCGTTACTGCACATGCTCACTGCAAGAGGATCCAGTTCACCTGCACTGATCCTCTTGCAATGTTTACAATTGCTTTTGTTTTACAAAAACAAGCTTGCGCAAGAAACTTTGCTAGGTATTCCCCAGGATTCCCTGCATGCATTCATATGCAACATAACCCTTTACAATTGACATGTTAAACACTACCATAGGCATCAAAGCTCATTTCATGCCTGGAGTATCCCATTAAAAATAAAAGCTCTCAGTTTATTGCTGTTTCTACATGGTGTGTGATGCTTCACATTAAGAAATTGGATGGGGACTCTACGAGGAACAGACTTGTAATTAAACTAATTTGGGAATCATTAAATGTTACTCACCAACAACCTTCCTACTTCCCCATCTGATGTGCTACCATTCCTGACCCTAGGGAAGGGGTCCCGCTTGGTCATATGGGGTTTATGCCACCATGTGGGTTGGGATGACCAGTTACCAGGTTGCACGGACAGAGAGAAAAATGTTTAAAGCAACAGTGTCAGTATTTTTTTCACATTTTACAAAATATACATACAATTTAATACTGTTAAACTCACAAGTGCTTCCCGCTGCCTCTGGAGAGTCCATTGTATCAGTTGTCCAATCGTGGCTTCTAGTGTTATAGTAAAATAACTAAATTAAGGCCACCGGTTGTGACTGGCATGTTACTGCTGCACTCTCAGCCTGGGTATTTTATTTCTTCTTTCAGAGCAATAAACATGAGTAGGTACCCAGAGAGCCAGCTCCAAGTTTATCCCAACTGGGGGGATAGAGAGGACCAGCTTCCAGAACAATGGAGCTCACTGGATTCTGTAGAGAAGGAAGCACTGTGCTTGGATACTGTGCTGGGCAAGAGTCTCAAGCAGCTGAACCATATATAGGCAGGTCTCTACACTGGCCCCTTCTGCAAATTCCCAGATCACTTCTCCGCTGCAGGGTCCAGAGTGGAACTGGTCAGCACGGTGGGAAATTGGGAGTTTTATTCAAGAAAGAGGAAATTGTAAACTTAAGGCCAAAGGTAGCAAGGTTGAAAAATTCAGCGATACTTCAAACCCTGCGATTTTGGCCTTAATTTTGTAATATCCATCTCAATTCCCTGCAAATCCCCCTTCCATAATTAAAGCCCTATCCCTTTACAATGTCTGCAATTGCTTTTGTTACAAAAAAGCTTTAGCAAGAAATTTTGAAGGATTCTCTGCATTTGTAGGCAAAAAGGTTTACACAATTTACATGTTAAATACTACCCTAGGCATCAAAGCTAATTTGATGCCTTCAGTGTCCCATAAACAATAGGCTCTCAGTGATTGCTTTATCCAAATGATATATATCCCTCCACTCCCACATTATTTGGAAGTACTTAGAAGTGGGATAACTTCAACAATCTCTCTGATTTGGATATTTGCTAATCTGTTGGCAGTACACCACTTGGGTTCCCATCTTCTCTTCCAAAAAATACCATCCATGGTAGCACCTCGATAGACTTAACAATGGCCTCAAGCCAATTTATTAATGGCCTACCATCAATATACCGTCTAGGTGGCAGCCCTGTACACACACCGTGGTCTGTTTAGTGAATAGACCCCATGTCTCCCCCGGCTCTCCGTCACAGAGGAGAGCAGAGATCTGTTTCTCCGCTAACCTCGTTTCCAGCATTAATCTGTCAGTGCTTGCCAGTGATTCGGAGACTCACAACACTTGCCAAGAAGATAGTCTATAATTGGGCTGTAATTTTTCAGTTTGACAGATCTGACAGAGATGGGTGGGAGAGTGCCGGGAACAGGGTTTTCTCTCTATTCGAGTCGAAAACCTAGCAGTGCGCTGAATACATATCAAAATAGGTAACAGGAGAAACTGGACTGTGATGTGACTGTCCGCATCGGCTTGAACCCCTTGAGCATCAGAGGGGAATGCAACAGGCTGAGCACCCTTACGCATTCCAGTGGTTAATACAAAAAGTAGAATGTTAAATGCATGTATCAGACATGCCCCACCCCTTTTAATGACATCACTTTTAGAATGTTGTGCTAGTATGAGGTCACTGCTGTGATGTAGTGCAGTTAGAGTGACTTTATTCTACCGCAAAAATCCTTCAAATAGTGGACAGTAAAAGGCACTATTTTTTTGAGGTGAGCCGAATATTTAATCTCACCAGTTTAGCTATCCATTAGACATGGACAAACAAGGCGCTTTTTTACCCAGGACAGAAAACTGTTTTCTATTTTCCTGGTTGAGCACCAGCCTCCATTACACCAGCCACTCAAGAAGCCGAAAGAGGCCTGGTAGAGTGTGCCCATAGACCAACAAGAACTGGAAAACCACGGGATAGATAACCACGTGAAATGGCCACAACAATCCACGAGGTAGCCATGAGAACCAAACCATACCAGGGAGCAGCGAATTAAACGAGAATTGGAAAGTATAAGGGTTCCAGCGCCGAGAATTTGAATGCACATGAGTTCCAACGCAGAATCTACGCTCCATTACCAGGAAAACCTGTAACAAAACTAAGAAGAGGCAAGAATAACCTCCTAAGTGCCCCTAACGCCTGCCCAAATAACCCAGCTGCTTTAAACGAACGCTCATAAAATAAAACTGGGGAGAGATCAAAGACACCATAGGCTGGAACGAACCTTCATCCCGAAACACACACAGCAGGAACATACACAGGTCTGCAGAATGGACCTCCTCTCCCGTACCAATCCACAGACATGGCGATAGGATTCTCAAGTAGAATCATCTGGAGAGCAATACTGGGCTTCAGGAAGAGAGAGGCTGAGCTCGCCAGAGAACATAGGGGAGAAAAAAATAATAAATGTATATATATACACCTGAAGACAGGCTCAGTCCTGTACTGCTAGAGGACAGAGTAAACGATGGGAGAGGTGAAGACCACGCGGGCTATATTTCGGTTTTCTCTCATGCCTGCTCACTGCTGACATGGCTAACCAGGAAAAAAACAACAATGGTGGCTAATTATCGGAAAGGTGAGATGTTGTTACATGAACATTTAATCTCTTCAGTTTAGCTATACATGGTGCAGGCACAAACCTGGCGTGTTTGCTTATCAGGGGAGACCCACCAGGTTTGTCCCTGCACCATGTATAGTGAGCTGAAATGTTCATCTCACCCCACAGCTTTCCCCGCATTTAATGCTGGGGGGGGGGGGTTATTAAGTGATCACTTAACTTGCAATCTTTACTGTCCTTTTACATAAATCAATTTACTGACAAATATCTGCTCCACACATAAAGTATTAAAAAAAAAAACCCTTCTCCCAATAGTCAGGCAGATGGTCTAAATCCACATATCAGCATCTGTAATAAAATGCAGCCTTTCAGATAAATTCTGGTATAATCCCCCCATGACAGACATATCTCTGCAGACTTTAATACACTGTTGTTATAAGGTTTGTGGAGCATACACCTCACTGAGCACGAGTCCTGCCAGATCTTCCACGCTCCCATCCCCAAAAAGCCCGTTAAATCCAGGATGATCTCACATGAGGATTCCCAATATTGACCAGTGGGCCAGAAGGAAGGTTCTGTTTCTCTCAATCTCATCAATAACCTCCAGGAAACTGTATTGCCCCATTTTATCTAAAATACTATTAATATTTTTTGTGCTTTTTTTTATTTTTGGAAAAGAGAGAAAAAAAAAAAAAAGAAACTTTCTTCCAGAAATCTGCTATAGAAAAACAAAATACATTTTAACTGGAGTTGAGCGGACACCTGGATGTTCGGGTTCGAGAGGTTCGACCAAACTTCGAAAAAATGTCCGGGTCCGTGCTCGAACTTGACCCCGAACTTGACCCCAAACCCCATTATAGTCAATAGGGACACGGACTTTTGGCCACTAAAATGCCTCTAAAAAAGTCCTGGAAAGGGCTAGAGGGCTGCAAAAGGAATTAAAATGTGGGTAAAAGTAGGACAAGTGCCCTGCAAGCAAATATGGATAGGGAAATAACTTCAAATAACATAAAATACATACAAATTACAAATACAGCTGAGCCATAAAATAGCACTAGATGGAATCTTTGATTTTAGCTTTGGAAGAACATAAATCTAAATCTAAAGCATGGCTGCCAGGAGGATCAACATAATTATCCATTTGAGAGAGGGTTGGAGTGCAGGGTATTCTCTCTCAGTTTATACTAAGTGACCCATAGGTTGAGGAGGCGGTGACCGTGGCGGTGTAGGTGGAAGCAGCGCTGGAGGAGGAGGAGGTAGCCAGAATTTTTCAAAGTGCGCTGTAAGCACAGTATTTGACGGTTCTATTTGACTCTCAGATATGAAGTGCACCGCAAGACGCAAATGTACTATTTACCACCCAAAACTATTCGAAATTTTCAAAGTGCGCTGTAAGCACAGTATTTGACGGTTCTATTTGGCTCTCAGATGTAATACATGTAATGCTATTGCTATTCTATAAACCGAAATAGAGTCCCCATTCATACGAATAGGTCAGTTGACCTATTCGTATGAATGGGGACTCTATTTCGGTTTATAGAAAGCCAATAGCATTACATGTATTCCATAAACCGAAACTCTATAAACCGAAAGACATTCGGTTTATAGACTTTCGTTTTATAGAATACATGTAATGCTATTGCTATTCTATAAAAAGAAAGTCTATAAACCGAATGTCTTTCGGTTTATAGACTTTCGGCTTATAGAATACATGTAATGCTATTGGCTATTCTATAAACCGAAAGTCTATAAACCGAATGACTTTCGGTTTAAAGACTTTCGGTTTATAGCTGAACCTCGAACTCCAACCCGAACATACAGAGAAATGTCCGGGTTCGGGTCCGGGGTACGGACACCGTAATGTTCGGTACGAACCCGAACAGTGCGGTTCGGGTTCGCTCAAAACTAATTTTAACTAATGTAAGAAATACAAGAGACGCTAGAAAAACCTCCATAGCACCCCCACAGCTATGACCCACTGTAAGAATGGCACTTCCACTTAGCTTATCTGTATGTTGTACGTGTTTTTAATTTATGTGAAATGCACATAATTTGGTTTTCAAAACACTTTACAGTTTCCCCGCATTTTTAAATGAAAATAATTTCCCCGGGGCTTTTCAATTCAGTGATATTCAAGGGGGAGGAGCTGGGGGAGATGGGCAGGACTGTTGCTATAGCAACATAAATAATTCTGTTCCAATTTACATGCAGTTTATAGGAGATGGGAAGGTTTCATGGACCTTATACAGCCCTGTAGGTGGATCCATATCTTGGATACCTTTGGACACGTGGCAGATCACAGCAGCCGTCTCTCTATTGGATATCAAGCTGCCTTTCTGTCTTTCAGCCTCTGTGAGGTTTTTATTCATTAAATAGGGAACTGACAAGTGAATTTCAAAAATAAGGCCAAAGTAGTCAAGTTGGAAACAAATCTGCAATTCAGTTGAATTGGTGAATTCTTCCAACTTGGCTACTTTGGCCTTAAGTTTGAAATTCCCTTGTCAACTCCCTCTTTCATAGATAAAGCCCTATCTGTATCTGTTTGTCCATCCAGCTGTGCATCCTGCTCTGTTATCTGATTATCAGCCACTGATTACTGAGTAATAAACACATCAAAATCCTTTTAAAACCCACAAGATGTTGAGGATGAGAGAGGTAAGAATAGTGAGAGGGGTCAGAGGGGGGAGAGAGGTAAGAATAGTGAGAGGGGTCAGAGGGGGGAGAAGGGGGAGAGAGATGAGAGAGGTAAGAATAGTGAGAGGGGTCAGAGGGATGAGAGAGGTAAGAATAGTGAGAGGGGTCAGAGGGGGGAGAGAGGTAAGAATAGTGAGAGGGGTCAGAGGGGGGAGAGAGGTAAGAATAGTGAGAGGGGTCAGAGGGAGGAGAGAGGTAAGAATAGTGAGAGGGGTCAGAGGGGGGAGAATGGGGAGAGAGATGAGAGAGGTAAGAATGGTGAGAGGGGTCAGAGGGGTGAGAGAGGTAAGAATAGTGAGAGGGGTCAGAGGGGGGAGAGAGGTAAGAATAGTGAGAGGGGTCAGAGGGGGGAGAATGGGGAGAGAGATGAGAGAGGTAAGAATGGTGAGAGGGGTCAAAGGGGTGAGAGAGGTAAGAATAGTGAGAGGGGTCAGAGGGGGGAGAGAGGTAAGAATAGTGAGAGGGGTCAGAGGGGGGAGAGAGGTAAGAATAGTGAGAGGGGTCAGAGGGGGGAGAGAGGTAAGAATAGTGAGAGGGGTCAGAGGGAGGAGAGAGGTAAGAATAGTGAGAGGGGTCAGAGGGAGGAGAGAGGTAAGAATAGTGAGAGGGGTCAGAGGGAGGAGAGAGGTAAGAATAGTGAGAGGGGTCAGAGGGGGGAGAGAGGTAAGAATAGTGAGAGGGGTCAGAGGGAGGAGAGAGGTAAGAATAGTGAGAGGGGTCAGAGGGAGGAGAGAGGTAAGAATAGTGAGAGGGGTCAGAGGGAGGAGAGAGGTAAGAATAGTGAGAGGGGTCAGAGGGGGGAGAGAGGTAAGAATAGTGAGAGGGGTCAGAGGGGGGAGAAGGGGGAGAGAGATGAGAGAGGTAAGAATGGTGAGAGGGGTCAGAGGGGTGAGAGAGGTAAGAATAGTGAGAGGGGTCAGAGGGAGGAGAGAGGTAAGAATAGTGAGTGGGGTCAGAGGGGGGAGAGGGGGGAGAGAGGTAAGAATAGTGAGAGGGGTCAGAGGGAGGAGAGAGGTAAGAATAGTGAGAGGGGTCAGAGGGGGGAGAGAGGTAAGAATAGTGAGAGGGGTCAGAGGGAGGAGAGAGGTAAGAATAGTGAGTGGGGTCAGAGGGGGGAGAGAGGTAAGAATAGTGAGAGGGGTCAGAGGGGGGAGAATGGGGAGAGAGATGAGAGAGGTAAGAATGGTGAGAGGGGTCAGAGGGGTGAGAGAGGTAAGAATAGTGAGTGGGGTCAGAGGGGGGAGAGAGGTAAGAATAGTGAGAGGGGTCAGAGGGGGGAGAGGGGGGAGATGGGTAAGAATGATGAGAGGGATGAGAGAGGTAAGAATGGTGAGAGGGGTCAGAGGGGGGAGAATGGTGAGAGGGGTCAGAGGGGTGAGAGGGATGAGAGGGGTAAGAATGGGGAGAGGGATGAAAGGTAAGAATAGTGAGAGGGGTCAGAGGGGTGAGAGGGATGAGAGAGGTAAGAATGGTGAGAGGGATGAAAGGTAAGAATAGTGAGAGGGGTCAGAGGGGTGAGAGGGATGAGAGGGGTAAGAATGGTGAGAGGGTTTAGAGAGGTGAGAATGGTGAGAGGGGTGAGAGAGGTAAGAAGGGTGAGAGGGGTCAGAGGGGGGAGAGGGGTGAGAGAGGTAAGAATGGTGAGAGGGGTCAGAGGGGGGAGAGAGGTAAGAATAGTGAGAGGGGTCAGAGGGGGGAGAGAGGTAAGAATAGTGAGAGGGGTCAGAGGGGGGAGAATGGGGAGAGAGATGAGAGAGGTAAGAATGGTGAGAGGGGTCAGAGGGGTGAGAGAGGTAAGAATAGTGAGTGGGGTCAGAGGGGGGAGAGAGGTAAGAATAGTGAGAGGGGTCAGAGGGGGGAGAGGGGGGAGATGGGTAAGAATGGTGAGAGGGATGAGAGAGGTAAGAATGGTGAGAGGGGTCAGAGGGGGGAGAATGGTGAGAGGGGTCAGAGGGGTGAGAGGGATGAGAGGGGTAAGAATGGGGAGAGGGATGAAAGGTAAGAATAGTGAGAGGGGTCAGAGGGGTGAGAGGGATGAGAGAGGTAAGAATGGTGAGAGGGATGAAAGGTAAGAATAGTGAGAGGGGTCAGAGGGGTGAGAGGGATGAGAGGGGTAAGAATGGTGAGAGGGTTTAGAGAGGTGAGAATGGTGAGAGGGGTGAGAGAGGTAAGAATGGTGAGAGGGGTCAGAGGGGGGAGAGGGGTGAGAGAGGTAAGAATGGTGAGAGGGGTCAGAGGGGGGAGAGTGGTGAGAGGGGTGAGAGAGGTAAGAATGGTGAGAGGGGTCAGAGGGGGGAGAGTGGTGAGAGGGGTGAGAGAGGTAAGAATGGTGAGAGGGGTCAGAGGGGGGAGAGTGGTGAGAGGGATGAGAGAGGTAAGAATGGTGAGAGGGTTCAGCGTGGTGAGAGGGGTGAGAGGGATGAGAGATGTAAGAATGGTGAGAGGGGTCAGAGGGTTTAGAGAGGTGAGAATGGTGAGAGGGGTAACAATGGTGAGAGGGATCAAAGTGGTGAAAGGGTTTAGAGAGGTGAGAGGGGTGAAAGGGTTGAAAGGGGGGAAAGGGGTGAGAGGGTTTAGAGAGGTGAGAATGGTGAGAGGGTTTAGAGTGGTGAGAAAGGTGAGAGGGGCGAGAGGATTGGGAGGGGGAGACGGTTGAGGGGTGAGACAAGTGAGAGAGGTGAGAGCGGTGAGAGGGATTGAGAGCGGTGAGAGGGGTGAAAGGGGTTACAGTCTGAAAACAACAAATATAAAACCGCATTAACAAAAAATCATAGGGAAAAAACTAATCTGAATGAACTAAATTGGAAAAGTGGAAGAAACTCTAGATCCTATTTGTGTTTTTTAGCTAAGAAGACAAACAAGAGCCTACATCTCCCTGTGACTCACACAGGTCAGGTAAGTTCAGTCTGCACCGAGCACAGATAAATAACCCATTCCCTTCCTTGGAAGGGCACTAAATGAGAATTGCACCTTTTCTCCTACTTGTTTTATAATAGGCTGTTATTTGTGTCTTGTTTAGTGATGTCTCTGGTTTCAATGCTGTTTTATAGTGCTGTGGTGTTATTTTAGAACTCTTCTCTTTATTCAGTGTGTAAAAAAGAACACTCCTCTATTCTTTTCCCCTGTGCTGGCCACATCACTGGAGTGATGTACAGACAGTAAATCATTCCTGAGAGACTTTTTGAATGGATAATGTTCCCTATGCATTTCATATGCCGTGACCTCTGATAATACTGTTCCCTATCTCTTTGTGGACTGTTTACTGTGGGTTTCATGAGTAGCAGTTTGCTTTGTCGGAGAACAATGTTCCCTAAGCATTTCACGAGAAGCATCCATCTCTCTCCCTCCCTCAGGAACGAGTGTTCCCTATGCGTTTCACCAGCTGTGACTTCCTCGGGTTTTTAATAAGCAGTAGCTCTCTTTCTCTATGGATTTCATGAGGGGTCGCTTTCCCCAGTGATTCATTGCTCAGTTTTGGCAGCAGCATTTTGCTTCCTTTTCGTGTAGTTTGCCCAATGCATTCCACCAGTCAGAAGCAATCCTGCTCCAAGTAACATTGTGACACTGAGGATCTGAAACCCCCCGTCAGGGAGACAGGATTCAAGAATAACAGCTAATTATGTTTATCTGTTTGACTAATGATCGCACTATAATTACTATAGAAACAAAAGACATCTGACAGTCTTATCACTAAACAGGCAGCAGTTACAAATCTCTCTGCTTGCCATGGAAACATTAAAAATCCTGATAATATCTAAATGGGACGTCTCCGGGCGCTGGGGTTAACCCTTGGCTTGCTGGAAGGGCCATGCCTTGGATGATTGGAGACCTTGGCATGCGTGATTAAGTGATGGTTTGCGATGAAGAGTAATATTTTTTCAGCCATTGAAGCGCTTGGGATCATCTGCCACCTACTCAGGCTAAACTGTGTGGGAGGAAAATCTGCCTTTAACCCCTCCACTGCCAGGCAGATTAATAGAACCCCGAGCACTCGGACACGAATAACAAGGACGCTGATCAACATCGCCATCCATCCTGCAGCTGAAAAATACACATTTATACACAAAGATCACATCATGCACTCATAACCAGATAGATAACTCAGATACAGACCTGGATGCTTAAAGAAAGAGAAACACAGGTAGCTCTATGTACAGATATCAAACCGGGTACCTATAGAAAGAGAAACACATATAGCTCAATGTACAGATTTCAAACTGGGTACCTATAGAAAGAGATACACATATAGCTTAATGTACAGATATCAAACCGGGTACCTATAGAAAGAGAAACACATATAGCTCAATGTACAGATGTCAAACTGGGTACCTATAGAAAGAGATACACATATAGCTCAATGTACAGATTTCAAACTGGGTACCTATAGAAAGAGAAACACATATCGCTCAATGTACAGATATCAAACTAGGTACCAATAGAAAGAGATACACATATAGCTCTATGAACAGATATCAAACTGGGTACCTATAGAAAGAGATACACATTTAGCTCAATGTACAGATATCAAACTGGGTACACATTTAGATCAATGTACAGATATCAAACTGGGTACCTATAGAAAGAGATAAACATATAGCTCAATGAACAGATACAGAGCTGGATACCTATAGAAAGAGATACACACATAGCTCAATGTACAGAAATTAAACTGGGTACCTATAGAGAGACATACACATATAGCTCAAAGTACAGAAATTAAACTGGGTACCTATAGAGAGACATACACATATAGCTCAGTGTACAGATATTAAACTGGGTAACAATAGAAATATATACACATATAACTTAATGTACAGATTAAGCTACTCTTCATCACTGTCTACACACTACCACTCTGTGCGCTGCCGAGGGGGCACAGCCAGCCTTCCATACTGCGTTCCCCATGTGAGGTCAGAGTCCCTGTCGGCACTAAGCCTACAGACCACCCTGGGAGCACATGAGGCAGCATGGTAGGATGTCTGTGCACCTGGTGACGATAGAGCTTTTGATCTCCGCATTCAGCGCCTCTGCCAGAAACCCGGGGAACTGTGGGTGCTGGGGTAAATCCTGGGACTGCAGTGCAGATGGTGGGGCATGGGTTACTTTGTGGAATGTACCCACCATGTACAAGTACCCAGAGGTGCAATATCAGAATCTCCATATACAGACCAGCTGTGGTTTTCAATACCTGGTATAAATGGTGCAAGAATGGGGATTAAGCTCCCATCTTTCCCCCTTATAAAGATCTGAAGTATGAGAACGTGTGGCCAGCTGTCATCTCAGGCTTATTAGATGTCTGCACATTATATCGAAACTGCAAGGAAAGGCAAGTGGATAGGATCAGGAAAGTAATAATGAACACGCCAAGAGATCGTATCAGAGAGGGAGACAGAGCGCTATATTAGCATTTTTATTAGGCAGCTGGGGGAACCTGTGAACATAAATATACACTACACAAGGACAAATAAGAAAACCAAAGGCATCAATGAGAATTATATTATGGCTGACAGAGGAAAGGTGTCATACTGATATAACAGATATTAGTCCCGGGCCTTACCTTATATCTAGGATAGCCTTATACCTATCCCACGCATGCTTAAACTCCTTCACTGTATTAACCTCTACCACTTCTACTGGAAGACTATTCCATGCATCCACTACCCTCTCAGTAATGTAATACTTTCATTAGTCCCTGGACTTATCTTATATCTAGGATAGCCTTATACCTATCCCATGCATGCTTAAACTCCTTCACTGTATTAACCTCTACCACTTCTACTGGAAGACTATTCCATACATCCACTACACTCTCATTAATGTAATACTTTCATTAGTCTCTGGCCTTACCTTATATCTAGGATAGTCTTATACCTATCCCATGCATGCTTAAACTCCTTCACTGTATTAACCTCTACCACTTCTACTGGAAGACTATTCCATGCATCCACTACCCTCTCAGTAAAGTAATACTTTCATTAGTTCCTGGCCTTATCTTATATCTAGGATAGCCTTATACCTATCCCATGCATGCTTAAACTCCTTCACTGTATTAACCTCTACCACTTCTACTGGAAGACTATTCCATACATCCACTACCCTCTCAATAAAGTAATACTTTCATTAGTCCCTGGCCTTATCTTATATCTAGGATAGCCTTATACCTATCCCACGCATGCTTAAACTCCTTCACTGTATTAACCTCTACCACTTCTACTGGAAGACTATTCCATGCATCCACTACCCTCTCAGTAATGTAATACTTTCATTAGTCCCTGGCCTTATCTTCTATCTAGGATAGCCTTATACCTATCCCACGCATGCTTAAACTCCTTCACTGTATTAACCTCTACCACTTCTACTGGAAGACTATTCCATGCATCCACTACCCTCTCAGTAATGTAATACTTTCATTAGTCCCGGGCCTTATCTTATATCTAGGATAGCCTTATACCTATCCCATGCATGCTTAAACTCCTTCACTGTATTAACCTCTACCACTTCTACTGGAAGACTATTCCTTACATCCACTACCCTCTCGGTATAGTAATACTTTCATTAGTCCCTGGCCTTATCTTATATCTAGGATAGCCTTATACCTATCCCATGCATGCTTAAACTCCTTCACTGTATTAACCTCAACCACTTCTACTGGAAGACTATTCCATACATCCACTACCCTCTCAGTAAAGTAATACTTCCATTAGTCCCTGGCCTTATCTTATATCTAGGATAGCCTTATACCTATCCCATGCATGCTTAAACTCCTTCACTGTATTAACCTCTACCACTTCTACTGGAAGGCTATTCCATACATCCACTACCCTCTCAGTAATGTCATACTTTCATTAGTCCCTGGCCTTGTCTTATATCTAGGATAGCCTTATACCTATCCCATGCATGCTTAAACTCCTTCACTGTATTAACCTCTACCACTTCTACTGGAAGACTATTCCATGCATCCACTAACCTCTTAGTAAAGTAATACTTTCATTAGTCCCTGGCCTTATCTTATATCTAGGATAGCCTTATTCCTATCCCATGCATGCTTAAACTTCTTCACTGTATTAACCTCTACCAGCTGGTCCGTCATAATAGTCTGCCGTGTCGGGCAGCATGGAGGATGTCTGCACGTATCGTGCAGACATCCCCCAGCTGCCCGATTTACCCTGGTGGCTAGTGGGGCAGCAGAGGAGGTCTGCGCGATGAGCGCAAACCTCCCCTGCTGCCGCCCGACACGCTCGCTTCTGTGACGAAAGCGGAAGTACCCGGCTTCTTCACAGAAGCCCCGGCGGTCGTGCCGGGCGGAACCAGGGGAGTCTGCGTTCCCCTGCTGTTAGAGAGGGGGATCCAGGTCCCCTGCAGCTCTGCTGGGGACCTGGATCCATGTTTTATAATCTGACCTCAATTTGAGGTCAGATTATAAGAAGACCTCGATTATAAGACGAGGGGTAGTTTTCAGAAAAAAAATTCTGAAAAAAACCTTGTCTTATAATCGAGCAAATACGGTACTTTCATTAGTCCCTGGCCTTATCTTATATCTAGGATAGCCTTATATCAATCCCATGCATGCTTAAATTTCTTCACTGTATTAACCTCTACCACTTCTACTGGAAGGCTATTCCATATATCCACTACCCACTCAGTAAAGTAATACTTTCATTAGTCCCTGGTCTTATCTTATATCCAGGATAGCCTTATACCTATCCCATGCATGTTTAAACTCCTTCACTGTATTAACCTCTACCACTTCTACTGGAAGGCTATTCCATGCATCCACTACCGTCTCAGTAAAGTAATACTTTCATTAGTCCCTGGCCTTATCTTATATCTAGGATAGCCTTATACCTATCCCATGCATGCTTAAACTCCTTCACTGTATTAACCTCTACCACATCTACTGGAAGACTATTCCATACATCCACTACCCTCTCAGTAAAGTAATACTTTCATTAGTCCCTGTCCTTATCTTATATCTAGGATAGCCTTATACCTATCCCACGCATGCTTAAACTCCTTCACTGTATTAACCTCTACCACTTCTACTGGAAGACTATTCCATACATCCACTACCCTCTCAGTAATGTAATACTTTCATTAGTCCCTGGCCTTATCTTATATCTAGGATAGCCTTATACCTATCCCATGCATGCTTAAACTCCTTCACTGTATTAACCTCTACCACTTCTAATGGAAGACTATTCCATACATCCACTACCCTCTCAGTAAAGTAATACTTTCATTAGTCCCTGGCCTTATCTTATATCTAGGATAGCCTTATACCTATCCCATGCATGCTTAAACTCCTTCACTGTATTAACCTCTACCACTTCTACTGGAAGGCTATTCCATACATCCACTACCCTCTCAGTAATGTAATACTTTCATTAGTCCCTGGCCTTGTCTTATATCTAGGATAGCCTTATACCTATCCCATGCATGCTTAAACTCCTTCACTGTATTAACCTCTACCACTTCTACTGGAAGACTATTCCATACATCCACTACCCTCTCAGTAAAGTAATACTTTCATTAGTCCCTGACCTTATCTTATATCTAGGATAGCCTTATACCTATCCCATGCATGCTTAAACTCCTTCACTGTATTAACCTCTACCACTTATACTGGAAGACTATTCCATACATCCACTACCCTCTCAGTAATGTAATACTTTCATTAGTCCCTGACCTTATCTTATATCTAGGATAGCCTTATACCTATCCCATGCATGCTTAAACTCCTTCACTGTATTAACCTCTACCACTTCTACTGGAAGACTATTCCATACATCCACTACCCTCTCAGTAAAGTAATACTTTCATTAGTCCCTGGCCTTATCTTATATCTAGGATAGCCTTATACCTATCCCATGCATGCTTAAACTCCTTCACTGTATTAACCTCTACCACTTCTACTGGAAGGCTATTCCATTCATCCTCTCAGTAATGTAATACTTCCTGAAATTACTTTTATTGCCTCCGCTTCTGTTGATTAATAGTTTTCTTTTATAATATATTCTTTATAGAAAGTTTTCAATTGTGCTGGGAGTGAATACAAAAAAACAAAAAGGGGATAAACAACAACTGGTCATCATTTTATAATATGTTTCTCTATATCTTTACTTTCTACAATGAGTTTATATGAACATGTATCCAATTTTTATATAAATATTTAATAAATCTGATTTTCCATGTCGCTAATCATTTCTTAAAGTATTTCAAGGTCTTGTTTCTGTATTCATGTATATGGGTCTTGTCACTTTTTTATATATATTTTTTAATGATGTTTCTATCATGTTGGGTTTAGAAGATATTACTGATTATTAAGGAGATGCCAGTCTGGCAGTTCCCATCCACAAGCAGACACTGGAGATAGTAAGTTCCTTCCTTACGTAACTCCTTCCCCTTTTTAAGTTTATCCCCTACTTAATCAGCACTATCTTTTAAACAAATCCTGACAGAAAGATAACTGAAAAAGTGAATTAGTCAGCAAGACAGCGACGATGGGTTTAGGAATTTAAAATAAAAAAGTTGGCATTACTCCATCTTGAAGTATTCCTTGGCTTAAATCCCAAGTCTAATGCAAAAGTGTAATTTTGGAAATATGGACAAAGATAAGATCAGTGTTTTTTGGAAGAAGGTCTAAAAGCTAAGCTAGAATTTAAATAGATCAGAAGACAGATGGGTCAAGGAAGCTCTGACCAGCCAGTGCTTGCAGAGGAGCTGGGAAGGAGAGCTGGGATCTTTCTATAAGAGCATGGCACAGGGAGAGATTTACTCAGATTGACCCACGAATAAAGCTGATTCCTGCAGGGGGGTTATTTTTGGTCTGGCACCTGCGGCATGCATTAAAAGCCCCTGGTACACTGACTTCTATGTGGGAGCGGGATGGCTAATCAGTAGAAGAATAAAGAGCTTGTCAACTCTCCACTTGCAGGGTCCATTTGGCTGGGAGGTTTTCACTATCTGCAAAGAAAAGAGCAGCTGTGTGAGCTCTGTGCCCAGCAGCCCCTACTTCCAATTATTCAGTCTTTAGTGTACTTTTGTTACCCGCGCCCCCTACTCACTATTTTACCAAGTAAAAAGCTTGCCACGCTCTTAACTTCATCTTTGCCATGCAGCTGTCTTAACTTCCAAGCCTGTACTGCAGAGAAATCTGAGCCGATCCACCCAGAGCCTTGCTGAGCATCCCTATAATAATATGTTATGGGGCAGGAAGGTTTCAGACTGAGCATCACTATAATAATATGTTCTGGGACAGGAAGGTTTCAGACTGAGCATCACTATAATAATAGGTTCTGGGGCAGGAAGGTTTCAGACTGAGCATCACTATAATAATACGTTCTGGGGCAGGAAGGTTTCAGACTGAGCATCACTATAATAATAAGTTCTGGGACAGGAAGGTTTCAGACTGAGCATCACTATAATAATAAGTTCTGGGACAGGAAGGTTTCAGACTGAGAATCACTATAATAATAAGTTCTGGGGAAGGAAGGTTTCAGACTGAGCATCACTATAATAATAAGTTCTGGGGAAGGAAGGTTTCAGACTGAGCATCACTATAATAATAAGTTCTGGGGAAGGAAGGTTTCAGACTGAGCATCACTATAATAATATGTTCTGGGGAAGGAAGGTTTCAGACTGAGCATCACTATAATAATAAGTTCTGGGGCAGGAAGGTTTCAGACTGAGCATCACTATAATAATAAGTTCTGGGGAAGGAAGGTTTCAGACTGAGCATCACTATAATAATAGGTTCTGGGGAAGGAAGGTTTCAGACTGAGCATCTCTATAATAATAAGTTCTGGGGCAGGAAGGTTTCAGACTGAGCATCACTATAATAATAAGTTCTGGGGCAGGAAGGTTTCAGACTGAGCATCTCTATAATAATAAGTTCTGGGGCAGGAAGGTTTCAGACTGAGCATCCCTATAATAATAGGTTCTGGGGCAGGAAGGATTCAGACTGAGCATCACTATAATAATAAGTTCTGGGACAGGAAGGCTTCAGACTGAGCATCACTATAATAATAGGTTCTGGGGCAGGAAGGCTTCAGACTGAGCATCACTATAATAATAAGTTCTGGGGCAGGAAGGTTTCAGACTGAGCATCACTATAATAATATGTTCTGGGGCAGGAAGGCTTCAGACTGAGCATCACTATAATAATAAGTTCTGGGGAAGGAAGGTTTCAGACTGAGCATCACTTTAATAATATGTTCTGGGGCAGGAAGGTTTCAGACTGAGCATCACTATAATAATAGGTTCTGGGGCAGGAAGGTTTCAGACTGAGCATCACTATAATAATATGTTCTGGGGCAGGAAGGTTTCAGACTGAGCATCACTATAATAATAAGTTCTGGGGCAGGAAGGTTTCAGACTGAGCATCACTATAATAATAAGTTCTGGGGCAGGAAGGTTTCAGACTGAGCATCACTATAATAATAAGTTCTGGGGCAGGAAGGTTTCAGACTGAGCATCGATATAATAATAAGTTCTGGGGCAGGAAGGTTTCAGACTGAGCATCGATATAATAATAAGTTCTGGGGCAGGAAGGTTTCAGACTGAGCATCACTATAATAATAAGTTCTGGGGCAGGAAGGTTTCAGACTGAGCATCACTATAATAATAAGTTCTGGGGCAGGAAGGTTTCAGACTGAGCATCATTATAATAATAAGTTCTGGGGCAGGAAGGTTTCAGACTGAGCATCACTATAATAATAAGTTCTGGGACAGGAAGGTTTCAGACTGAGCATCGCTATAATAATAAGTTCTGGGGCAGGAAGGTTTCAGACTGAGCATCGTTTTAATAATAAGTTCTGGGACAGGAAGGTTTCAGACTGAGCATCACTATAATAATAAGTTCTGGGACAGGAAGGTTTCAGACTGAGCATCGTTTTAATAATAAGTTCTGGGGCAGGAAGGTTTCAGACTGAGCCTCACTATAATAATAAGTCCTTGGGCAGGAAGGTTTCAGACTGAGCATCACTATAATAATATGTTCTGGGGCAGGAAGGCTTCAGACTGAGCATCACTATAATAATATGTTCTGGGGCAAGAAGGTTTCAGACTGAGCATCACTATAATAATAAGTTCTGGGGCAGGAAGGTTTCAGACTGAGCATCACTATAATAATAAGTTCTGGGACAGGAAGGTTTAAGACTGAGCATCACTATAATAATAGGTTCTGGGGCAGGAAGGTTTCAGACTGAGCATCACTATAATGATAAGTTCTGGGGCAGGAAGGTTTCAGACTGAGCATCACTATAATAATAAGTTCTGGGACAGGAAGGTTTCAGACTGAGCATCACTATAATAATAAGTTCTGGGACAGGAAGGTTTCAGACTGAGCATCACTATAATAATATGTTCTGGGGCAGGAAGGTTTCAGACTGAGCATCGATATAATAATAAGTTCTGGGGCAGGAAGGTTTCAGACTGAGCATCACTATAATAATATGTTCTGGTGCAGGAAGGTTTCAGACTGAGCATCACTATAATAATAAGTTCTGGGACAGGAAGGTTTCAGACTGAGCATCGATAAAATAATAAGTTCTGGGGCAGGAAGGTTTCAGACTGAGCATCACTATAATAATAGGTTCTGGGACAGGAAGGTTTCAGACTGAGCATCACTATAATAATAAGTTCTGGGACAGGAAGGTTTCAGACTGAGCATCGCTATAATAATAAGTTCTGGGGCAGGAAGGTTTCAGACTGAGCATCGTTTTAATAATAAGTTCTGGGACAGGAAGGTTTCAGACTGAGCATCACTATAATAATAAGTTCTGGGACAGGAAGGTTTCAGACTGAGCATCGTTTTAATAATAAGTTCTGGGGCAGGAAGGTTTCAGACTGAGCCTCACTATAATAATAAGTCCTTGGGCAGGAAGGTTTCAGACTGAGCATCACTATAATAATATGTTCTGGGGCAGGAAGGCTTCAGACTGAGCATCACTATAATAATATGTTCTGGGGCAAGAAGGTTTCAGACTGAGCATCACTATAATAATAAGTTCTGGGGCAGGAAGGTTTCAGACTGAGCATCACTATAATAATAAGTTCTGGGACAGGAAGGTTTAAGACTGAGCATCACTATAATAATAGGTTCTGGGGCAGGAAGGTTTCAGACTGAGCATCACTATAATGATAAGTTCTGGGGCAGGAAGGTTTCAGACTGAGCATCACTATAATAATAAGTTCTGGGACAGGAAGGTTTCAGACTGAGCATCACTATAATAATAAGTTCTGGGACAGGAAGGTTTCAGACTGAGCATCACTATAATAATATGTTCTGGGGCAGGAAGGTTTCAGACTGAGCATCACTATAATAATAAGCTCTGGGGCAGGAAGGTTTCAGACTGAGCATCACTATAATAATATGTTCTGGTGCAGGAAGGTTTCAGACTGAGCATCACTATAATAATAAGTTCTGGGACAGGAAGGTTTCAGACTGAGCATCGATAAAATAATAAGTTCTGGGGCAGGAAGGTTTCAGACTGAGCATCACTATAATAATAGGTTCTGGGACAGGAAGGTTTCAGACTGAGTATCACTATAATAATAAGTTCTGGGGCAGGAAGGTTTCAGACTGAGCATCACTATAATAATAAGTTCTGGGGCAGGAAGGTTTCAGACTGAGCATTACTATAATAATAAGTTCTGGGGCAGGAAGGATTCAGACTGAGCATCACTATAATAATAAGTTCTGGGGCAGGAAGATTTCAGACTGAGCATCGATATAATAATAAGTTCTGGGGCAGGAAGGTTTCAGACTGAGCATCACTATAATAATAAGTTCTGGGGCAGGAAGGTTTCAGACTGAGCATCACTATAATAATATGTTCTGGGACAGGAAGGTTTCAGACTGAGCATCAATATAATAATGAGTTCTGGGGCAGGAAGGTTTCAGACTGAGCATCACTATAATAATATGTTCTGGGGCAGGAAGGTTTCAGACTGAGCATCACTATAATAATAAGTTCTGGGGCAGGAAGGCTTCAGACTGAGCATCACTATAATAATAAGTTCTGGGGAAGGAAAGTTTCAGACTGAGCATCACTATAATAATATGTTCTGGGGCAGGAAGGCTTCAGACTGAGCATCACTATAATAATAAGTTCTGGGGAAGGAAGGTTTCAGACTGAGCATCACTTTAATAATATGTTCTGGGGCAGGAAGGTTTCAGACTGAGCATCACTATAATAATAGGTTCTGGGGCAGGAAGGTTTCAGACTGAGCATCACTATAATAATATGTTCTGGGGCAGGAAGGTTTCAGACTGAGCATCACTATAATAATAAGTTCTGGGGCAG
Organism: Pelodytes ibericus; assembly: GCA_036172795.1. Taxonomy (NCBI): domain Eukaryota; kingdom Metazoa; phylum Chordata; class Amphibia; order Anura; family Pelodytidae; genus Pelodytes; species Pelodytes ibericus. The sequence continues at coordinate 7,357,667 of CM069863.1, read as the reverse complement.
GAAGGTTTCAGACTGAGCATCACTATAATAATAAGTTCTGGGGCAGGAAGGTTTCAGACTGAGCATCACTATAATAATAAGTTCTGGGGCAGGAAGGTTTCAGACTGAGCATCGATATAATAATAAGTTCTGGGGCAGGAAGGTTTCAGACTGAGCATCGATATAATAATAAGTTCTGGGGCAGGAAGGTTTCAGACTGAGCATCACTATAATAATAAGTTCTGGGGCAGGAAGGTTTCAGACTGAGCATCACTATAATAATAAGTTCTGGGGCAGGAAGGTTTCAGACTGAGCATCACTATAATAATATGTTCTGGGGCAGGAAGGTTTCAGACTGAGCATCACTATAATAATATGTTCTGGGACAGGAAGGTTTCAGACTGAGCATCAATATAATAATGAGTTCTGGGGCAGGAAGGTTTCAGACTGAGCATCACTATAATAATAAGTTCTGGGGCAGGAAGGCTTCAGACTGAGCATCACTATAATAATATGTTTTGGGGAAGGAAGGTTTCAGACCGAGTATCACCATAATAATATGTTCTGGGGCAGGAAGGTTTCAGACTGAGCATCACTATAATAATAAGTTCTGGGGCAGGAAGGTTTCAGACTGAGCATCACTATAATAATGAGTTCTGGGGCAGGAAGGTTTCAGACTGAGCATCACTTTAATGATATGTTCTGGGGCAAGAAGGTTTCAGACTGAGCATCACTATAATAATAAGTTCTGGGGCAAGAAGGTTTCAGACTGAGCATCACTATAATAATATGTTCTGGGGCAGGAAGGTTTCAGACTGAGCATCACTATAATAATAAGTTCTGGGGCAGGAAGGTTTCAGACTGAGCATCACTATAATAATGAGTTCTGGGGCAGGAAGGTTTCAGACTGAGCATCACTTTAATGATATGTTCTGGGGCAAGAAGGTTTCAGACTGAGCATCACTATAATAATAAGTTCTGGGGCAAGAAGGTTTCAGACTGAGCATCACTATAATAATATGTTCTGGGGCAGGAAGGTTTCAGACTGAGCATCACTATAATAATAAGTTCTGGGACAGGAAGGTTTCAGACTGAGCATCGCTATAATAATATGTTCTGGGGAAGGAAGGTTTCTGACTGAGCATCACTATAATAATAAGTTCTGGGACAGGAAGGTTTCAGACTGAGCATCGCTATAATAATATGTTCTGGGGCAGGAAGGTTTCAGACTGAGCATCGCTATAATAATATGTTCTGGGGCAGGAAGGTTTCAGGGTCAATATAATTATAAGCTGAGGGTGGGTTTTGTTCTGACATAAAAGCAATGATCTACAACCCATCCCAGGGTTTGAAGGCTTCGTAGCATCGTCCTGATAACTAGTGCAGGAAGGAGAAGACTTGGCTGGACACATCTCCCAACATCCACTGTATGAGACTTGGAGTAGCAGGGTCATGGCCGCACTACTAGATACTGATAAACCACCATGCACATGTAGGCCACCTCTGGGCACCCAGAATATTTAGTCTTTGGTCTCCCACAAAACCTGGACACCAGAGGGGAAATCTGTGCGTGCGGACATCAGTCCCAACCTCAAGCACCCATAGAACACTCCACTGGAGTCCTGGCAACTCGATGGGATTCCCAGGTCCTAAAGGTGAAACCCAGTGAGTTCCTGGGGTTGGACATTAAGAAGCTGAAATTAGAACTGATGCCAAGTCTAAAGCATAAACCCCTGATTCTACCATCACGTCAGTTAGGGTACCACACATGGTTAAATCCAGCTCCAGTGGCGGATCTGTGTGCTAAGATTTTCCCTGTATATTTATTTCTATTTCTGGCCTCTAGAAGCCATCAATCTCTTACATTCTACCGTTAGAAAATCTGCCATGTATGGCGTGAGAAACCTCGGGGGGGTCTTGTCCCTGTATCACCAGGTAATGTACATTTCAGGCACTGTGACCTCTGTAGATATATCCAAAGAAGCTGGGCTCTGCTGCTCTAACATCTGCCCACAGGGGAGGGCTGTCAATGGGGGCAAAGGGGGAATCCCCCCTCTGGATTGCTCTCTCCTTACTCAATGGCCTGGGACTGAACCACTTTCCAATCTATATTCCCCAGTGCATAGTGATTTCTATCCAGTTATCTTGCCTGTCTATCAGCATATCTGTATTTGTGTCTTTTGCAGATGGTAAATGGCTAAGCTGGGGAAATTGCACTATGGGCCACTAAATAGTTTCTGCCCCCAGGACACAAGTGGCCAGCCCTCCCCTGTTTGCAGAGACCCATCTTTTTCCAAAAGCCCAATTGTCTGTAATCCATAACCCATGTTTTATCCCCATGTAGCTTTAGGAAAATAAATCTGCAGAAAAATGGACAGAACTTAAGGGGCTTTATTAACCCGGAGTAATTTTAGGAATTCTTCCCTCCTCTGGTATTTAAGGGCTAATTGGTGCTAGTTATCAGTCTGCAGTTGGTCCATTTGTACAGCTCCCCCTGCTGGTCCAGGGTGGAAATGCAGCAGGCTTTCCACTGATTGCTGGTCATTAGCTGTCTTTCCCCAGCAGGAGATAAGATGCTAATCTAATTTCTTCTCCTATCTTCACTACAGGACCCAAAGGGAGCAAGGAGCCATTAAAATCCTTATTGATTACCTCCTGTAACCTCCGAGGCTTACATTGCAGGTGTCAGTCATTATGGACAGGGGAAATCTAGAAAACAAACTTTAAATTAATTAGAAAGATGTGGAGGTGATGTAAGGAGCAGAGAACCTTTCCCTTTCGACTTCCTTCCATTTAGAGGTCATTCTGATCACTAATACATAGCTACCAACATCGGCCATGTTTCCAGGGACACATATTTGTTCCACATGCTGCAGAAAGAGCATGCAATGTGCAGCCCGGCAGTATGTAGGATGGATATACGCACAGACACAATCCAATTCATTAATAGGTCCTATGAGATCTCCACCCTGATTGATTAATTGGATTGTGTCTGTGCGTATATCCATCCTACATACTGCCGGGCTGCACTTTGCATGCTCTTTCTGCAGCATGTGGAACAAATATGTGTCCCTGGAAACATGGCCGACGTTGGCAACTATGCTAATAGAGATCACTGCTCTTCCATTGAGAGGCCGTACGTTAGCTGTAACTGTTACACAAGCCGTTGCAACAGAGTAGGCAATTGGTCACTGGACTACTACTCTCATGATCCGCAGCCATCCTTTGCCCATAAACTCAGCCAGAGAATGCTAGACCTGTATTTGCTAGGCATCTGTAGGACCCCAATCTTTACATTACATTATGATCTGTTTGCCCACGATTTACACTGACGTCTCACAGATATTAGATTATTTTAATTTAGCACATAAGGTCTGCTTTATTTTTACCCACACCATTTCTTTAATCTCTTATTTATACTAGTTACTAATTACAAACAAGAAACAACAGGATTCCACTGGAAGGTAACACAGAGCCCATTCCAGTGCTAGAAGAATTAGCTGCTGGAGTAAATGATGCTGAAAGAAGAGCTCAGTGAGACAGAGCATTGGAGTTATATAATGTGGGGCCCAGGATCTTATTAAAGGGAATCTGTCAACATGTACATGGGTTATTCTGTTAATGTAGAGAATAAAATAACTCTATACATTGTGTTCTCAGAGCTGCAGAGTATGCTTTAAATGTGTCTGTGGTGACTACTGCTTATGACATCATCTTGTGGCTTGATAGGCAAATGAACTCATTTTCAATGTGAAATGAGTAGACACCACAGTCACATTTAAAACTTGTATTTTTCTTAATTTTTGCCGGCAGTTGATTTACTGACTTCTCCACTCCGATATTAAAAATAACCAAATCAGTGATGAAATGGAATACACTTTATAGAGGGGAGAAGTGGTCTGCATCTGAAACCAAAAACCCAAGGGGTTATGTATCAAGAACCGGGGGCAATCAACTGGAGCTGTCCTTTGGTTTCCATGGTGATTGCTCCATGTTTGGAGGCCATATAACTGATCTAAATAACCTCCTGACCTCAAACACATTATTATTGATCTATGCATTTGCTTGTAATTTTGCTAACACAAGGTGTAGATCATTTTTCATCATGTATCTATTACTCACAGTATAGCAGGGGGTGTAGGAGACCGGGAGCCGGTCTAACAGTTAGTTAGTTAATGGTAGAGTTAATGAGTTAGGGTCAGGATTACTGTATGTGATGAATGTTATGGTATGTACAGTACAATGTAAATATCTAGCTCCGTATTGCAAATAATTGATTCAAATATTTTCCTCCAACATCTGCTTTATACAATAGGAATGATCTGTGCTTGATTACAGGTGCTTGGGGTATAAGAGTGACTGTGAGGTTTGGAATAAAGCCAGACTAATGACACAATGTAAATAAATGAAACCCCATCCTACTGACACTTTAAATGGGTGAATTGCTTCAGCCAGGCCTGAAGTATCATACTCGATGGTTGGAATCAGCGGCATTTGTTCTTGATGGGAAATGGTCCAAACGTTCATTGCCAGAGAACATGAATTAATGGCTTCTTCCAAATCTTGCCAAATAGGAGATTACTGGAACCTTTTATTCTCTTGTATAGGAGAGTACCGATACCTTTTATTCTCTAGTATAGGAGATTACTGGAACCTTTTATTCTCTTGTATAGGAGAGTACCGATACCTTTTATTCTCTAGTATAGGAGATTACTGGAACCTTTTATTCTCTTGTATAGGAGAGTACCGGAACCTTTTATTCTCTAGTATAGGAGATTACTGGAACCTTTTATTCTCTTGTATAGGAGAGTACCGGAACCTTTTATTCTCTAGTATAGGAGATTACTGGAACCTTTTATTCTCTTGTATAGGAGAGTACCGGAACCTTTTATTCCCTAGTATGGGAGAGTACCGGAACCTTTTATTCCCTAGTATAGGAGAGTACGGAACCTTTTATTCCCTAGTATAGGAGAGTACCGGAACTTTTTATTCTCTAGTATAGGAGAGTACCGGAACCTTTTATTCCCTAGTATAGGAGAGTACCGGAACCTTTTATTCTCTAGTATAGGAGAGTACCGGAACCTTTTATTCCCTAGTATAGGAGAGTACCAGAACCTTTTATTCTCTAGTATAGGAGAGTAACGGAACCTTTTATTCCTAAGTATGGGAGAGTACCGGAACCTTTTATTCCCTAGTATAGGAGAGTACCGGAACCTTTTATTCCTAAGTATGGGAGAGTACCGGAACCTTTTATTCCCTAGTATAGGAGAGTACCGGAACCTTTTATTCTCTAGTATAGGAGAGTAACGGAACCTTTTATTCCTAAGTATGGGAGAGTACCGGAACCTTGTAACTTACAGCAATGTAGAAACCAAAATTAAAGATTGCTGCAAACTAAATAGATTTGTTTGGCCAAAACATAAACACAATAAATTGCAATAAATGTTCAGCGCAATCAAAATCTCTGACAACACAATTACAGCCCAGGTAAAAACAGTAATAATAATAATAACACACAAATACTCAGGAGAGAGACATGAGAAATGAAGATTGTTATTATTCGGGGGGTTTCTGTATCACAGTTACAAAGATTCCTAGTACATTATGAGAAATCCAAAAGACTTGTCATTATTCCTCGTATTAATATTACTAATACTAATCATATTATATAATAGACTGTGCCCCTCGGGATATCTTGATCTCTATACTCTGGGAAGCAGGATGTCTGCCCCCTAGTTCGGGATTTGGGATTTTGTTAGCGACCAGGTAATTGTTGATGTCCACTCAACCGGATGAGTGGTTGTCCACACACAGAAGGGGGCACCACATGGGGGACATGCCCATCCCTCCGTGGGCACCCGTCTGTCTAGGCATCTAGTGATTCCAGCAGGGTTTAGTCAATATTAATTAAAAACACAGTAGTCCCACTGAGTTTGCACTTTCTAGCTGCTATGGTGGTCCCAACAGGTCCAGATAGTTCACCTCCAAGCTGGAAGCAGGTTTCTATGGAGAATGCTATTGATGACATCCCAGCCTTTATATCCTCTATAGCTGGATGCTGCCAACCTGACCTCGAAGACTCCAATGAACAGGAGGAGAAAAGCCTCTATGGACTTGTAACACAAGGGTTTAGAAGTTTGTGCATCTCTAGTGCAGCATCTCCTCTGTCTCAGCATTGACACATCAGATCAGTCTGACTTTGCACATCCACCCAGCTGCTGGGCTTTGACATTTACCTGTACACATTACTACTAATGGAAGGGGCCGCTCCCAGCCCCCCCCCCCACCCCCTTTCCCCCTCCCCCTGAAGACACATGCCGCTGCCAACAGGGAATTGGGCTGATATCTCTCAGCGGCAATGATTTCCTAAATTGAAATAGACGATAAGAATAAGGGAATCATTTCCATAAGAATGGTCCTGTTCTCAGCCTGATAATTTCCCTGCCAATTAGAACTGGTAAGATTTGGGCAATGCCAGTCACTGCTGCAAGACAGACACGGCTGGGGTTTAACCCTTCACCTCCTGCTAAACAGCGTCCCGATACACACACACAGCGTGTGCACACGAGGAAACTGCCCGTGTGTGATGATATGAAACAAAAGAGCTACTCAGTTGGGTCGATTCACTAATATTCGACTTCGGAGGTTGACTTACATTTTGAGACTTAGTAAAATTTGGGACCCGAGAAAAAAGAAACCTGGTTGGAATCTTCCCCATTCTAAGTAATGCAAAAAGTGCAGCAAGAACAGAGCCCCATATCACTTTTTTTTATTTATTAAAGATCTTACTTTTTTATTTATTAAAGATCTTACTATACATACCCCACCAGTGGACTGGAGGGAGTAAGCTCATGCAGAGAAATTGTTCTCCTCTGGTGTCACCTGGACTCCAGTCAGTGGGGACAATAGGTGGTGGTGGGGTCAATGGTTCCAAATAGGGAGCGTCCACATGAAACCAGATAGAGCTATAGCAACATGGCTGCCACAATAGACACGGATGTGCCACTCTCAAATCAGTAACATCAATATGCATGATGGGGATTCAATATCATCATTTCTTGAGTGACTTTGAGTGACAGCATGTCAACTTTCCCAAACCAGGAATATAAACTCATATCACACTATAGAATTCCCTGCACACAGCAGTGCGAGGGAGCAGTCAGAGCACAGAAATATAAACTCATATCACACTGTAGAATTTCCTGCACACAGCACTGCGAGGGAGCAATCAGGGCATAGGAATATAAACTCGTATCACACTATAGAATTCCCTGCACACAGCAGTGCGAGGGAGCAGTTAGAGCACAGGAATATAAACTCATGTCACACTATAGAATTCCCTGAACACAGCAGTACGAGGGAGCAGTCAGGGCACAGGAATATAAACTCGTATCACACTATAGAATTCCCTGAACACAGTAGTACGAGGGAGCAGTCAGGGCACAGAAATATAAACTCGTATCACACTATAGAATTCCCTGCACACAGTAGTGCGAGGGAGCAGTCAGAGCACAGGAATATAAACTCGTATCACACTATAGAATTCCCTGCACACAGCAGTGCGAGGGAGCAGTCAGAGCACAGGAATCTAAACTCATATCACACTATAGAATTCTCTGCACACAGCAGTACGAGGGAGCAGTTAGAGCACAGGAATATAAACTCATGTCACACTATAGAATTCCCTGCACACAGCAGTGCGAGGGAGCAGTCAGAGCACAGGAATATAAACTCGTATCACACTATAGAATTCCCAGCACACAGCAGTGCGAGGGAGCAGTCAGAGCACAGGAATCTAAACTCATATCACACTATAGAATTCACCATCTGTGTCTGCCTAACTACAATAGAAGACATGACTGTCTGACTAACTATATGCTGATAGGAGCTAGTTTATGCTGAGTTATAATGCAATACATTTTGCATCTGGCCAATTCGTCCTTCATTAATAAATTATATATATATCTTTTTTACTTTTGGCACACTATTAGCTATTTATAGTTTTGCTAGACAATAGTCTCCACAAAATGCACAGTTTAATTAATACTAAGGCCTTGAAGGAAATGGATCCTGAGAAGACAGAAGACCATTATCACCAAAAATATTTATGCTGCAAGAGAATTAATTAGAATTCTGTGTCAGACGTCAGACCGTTTCCCACTCTTTCTAATCTGTTAGATTGTATCATCAGTGGATTTATTTCCCTTGATCTCTTTTTAATTCTTCTGATGTTTATAACATGAGTGGACTTTACAAGTGACTTGAAATTCCAATGAGGAAATCCCTGGACAGAGCCAGATACCCCACTGCAGAGCCAGATACCCCACTGCAGATCCAGATACCCCACTGCAGAGCTACTTATCATCTCACAGAGCTGGATACACCAGTGCGGAGCCCGGTATCATCTCACAGAGCCAAATACCCCAGTGCGGAGCCCGGTATCATCTCACAGAGCCAAATACCCCAGTGCGGAGCCCGGTATCATCTCACAGAGCCGGATACCCCAGTGTGGAGCCCGGTATCATCTCACAGAACCAAATACCCCAGTGCGGAGCCCGGTATCATCTCACAGAGACGGATACCCCAGTGCGGAGCCGGTATCATCTCACAGAGCTGGATACCCCAGTGCGGAGCCCGGTATCATCTCACAGAACCAAATACCCCAGTGCGGAGCCCGGTATCATCTCACAGAGCCGGATACCCCAGTGCGGAGCCCGGTATCATCTCACAGAGCCGGATACCCCAGTGCGGAGCCCGGTATCATCTCACAGACCCAGATACCCCAGTGCGGAGCCACATACCACACTGCAGAGCCAGATACCCCAGTGCGGAGCCAGATACCCCACTGCAGAGCTATTCATCATCTAACAGAGCCGGATTCCCCAGTGTGGAGCCTGGTATCATCTCACAGAGCCGGATACCCCAGTGCAGAGCCCGGTATCATCTCACAGAGCCGGATACCCATGTGCGGAGCCCGGTATCATCTCACAGAGCCGGATACCCCAGTGCAGAGCCCGGTATCATCTCACAGAGCCGGATACCCCAGTGCAGAGCCCGGTATCATCTCACAGAGCCTGATACCCCAGTGTGGAGCCCGGTATCATCTCACAGAGCCAAATACCCCAGTACGGAGCCTGGTATCATCTCACAGAGCCGGATACCCCAGTGCGGAGCCCGGTATCATCTCACAGAGCCGGATACCCCAGTGCAGAGCCCGGTATCATCTCACAGAGCCGGATACCCCAGTGCAGAGCCCAGTATCATCTCACAGAGCCGGATACCCCAGTGTGGAGCCTGGTATCATCTCACAGAGCCGGATACCCCAGTGCGGAGCCCAGTATCATCTCACAGAGCCGGATACCCCAGTGCAGAGCCCGGTATCATCTCACAGAGCCGGATACCCCAGTGCAGAGCCCAGTATCATCTCACAGAGCCGGATACCCCAGTGTGGAGCCTGGTATCATCTCACAGAGCCGGATACCCCAGTGCGGAGCCCAGTATCATCTCACAGAGCCGGATACCCCAGTGTGGAGCCCGGTATCATCTCACAGAGCCAAATACCCCAGTACGGAGCCTGGTATCATCTCACAGAGCCGGATACCCCAGTGCAGAGCCGGTATCATCTCACAGAGCCGGATACCCCAGTACGGAGCCTGGTATAATCTCACAGAGCCGGATACCCCAGTGCGGAGCCCAGTATCATCTTACAGAGCCGGATACCCCAGTGCAGAGCCGGTATCATCTCACAGAGCCGGATACCCCAGTGCAGAGCCGGTATCATCTCACAGAGCCGGATACCCCAGTGCAGAGCCCGGTATCATCTCACAGAGCCGGATACCCCAGTGCGGAGCCCGGTATCATCTCACAGAGCCGGATACCCCAGTGCAGAGCCGGTATCATCTCACAGAGCCGGATACCCCAGTGTGGAGCCCGGTATCATCTCACAGAGCCAAATACCCCAGTACGGAGCCTGGTATCATCTCACAGAGCCGGATACCCCAGTGCAGAGCCGGTATCATCTCACAGAGCCGGATACCCCAGTGCAGAGCCGGTATCATCTCACAGAGCTGGATACCCCAGTACGGAACCCAGTATCATCTCACAGAGCCGGATACCCCAGTGCGGAGCCCGGTATCATCTCACAGAGCCGGATACCCCAGTGCAGAGCCGGTATCATCTCACAGAGCCGGATACCCCAGTGCAGAGCCGGTATCATCTCACAGAGCCGGATACCCCAGTACGGAGCCCAGTATCATCTCACAGAGCCGGATACCCCAGTGCAGAGCCGGTATCATCTCACAGAGCTGGATACCCCAGTACGGAGCCCAGTATCATCTCACAGAGCCGGATACCCCAGTGCGGAGCCCGGTATCATCTCACAGAGCCGGATACCCCAGTGCAGAGCCGGTATCATCTCACAGAGCCGGATACCCCAGTGCAGAGCCGGTATCATCTCACAGAGCCGGATACCCCAGTACGGAGCCCAGTATCATCTCACAGAGCCGGATACCCCAGTGCAGAGCCGGTATCATCTCACAGAGCCGGATACCCCAGTGCAGAGCCGGTATCATCTCACAGAGCCAGATATATCACAGTCTATAATATTCATCACTCAGAGAGGCTGTGATCCTAACGTTTCTTTTCACCATATTTCAAAAATACAAACATTTATCTAAGAGGAAACGCAGGCGAGAAACGCGTCTCCCCCTCTTTCCCGACACTGGGAAGCCATCCAAGCAGAAGGTTCCAATCTGCTCGATACAGCTTCCATTAACCCTTTCCCACCCCAGGGAGCAGACGCATTCCACTAGCCTGCTGGATAATCCGAGCATCACCTATTCACAGCCTCAGCCCAGTCCTTCACAAACACTATATCCCTGAATTACTTCCCTGTTGTGTGTTTGGAAAGATGGGATTTTTCTGGTGCCGATCAAGTCAAGATATTGATAATCCGGTAGTGTGATCATGTCGCGATTGTATTCAGAGACACAAAGAAAAACAATGGAAACTGCTAAATAAATACTGTTAAAGGACAACTGTAGGCAAAACAATAACGTATTGAAAAGATTGCAAGTGTAAATAAATTAAATAGAAATGATTTCATGAAGGCATATAAATAAAGTACCTTATTGAGCCCTCTGTGCTCCGCATAGCTACATCAGGGGGCGGACATGTTGTTTAGAATGTTAGGTCAGATAAAGGAAGATCTTATGCAAGATTCTAAACATGTCCGCCCCCTGATAGAGCTACAAAGAGCCAAGTAGACTCAATAAAACACTTTATTTACAATCTTTCATTAACAAAATGAAATTACAATGGCTATACAATAACCCCCCTTATTAATAGCAGGTTGGACGCAGTACTGGAGAACGTATCTCCAGAAGGATATAGAAACTCTGGAGAGAGTTCAGAGAAGGGCTACTAAACTGGTTCATGGATTATAGGATTAAATTTACCAGGAAAGGTTAAAGCATCTTAACAAGTATAGCTTGGAGGAAAGACGTAACAGGGGGGATATGATAGAAACATTTATATACATAAAGGGAATCAACACAGTAAGGAAGATTCTAACCAACATGTCTGCCCCCTGAGAGAACTATATGGAGTAAAGATTCTAACCAACATGTCTGCCCCCTGAGACAACTATATGGAGTAAAGATTCTAACCAACATGTCTGCCCCCTGAGAGAACTATATGGAGTAAAGATTCTAACCAACATGTCTGCCCCCTGAGAGAACTACATGGAGTAAATATTCTAACCAACATGTCTGCCCCCTGAGAGAAAGACATGGAGTAAAGATTCTAACCAACATGTCTGCCCCCTGAGAGAACTATATGGAGCAAAGATTCTAACCAACATGTCTGCCCCCTGAGAAAACTATATGGAGTAAAGATTCTAACCAACATGTCTGCCCCCTGAGAGAACTATATGCAGTAAAGATTCTAACCAACATGTCCGCCCCCTGAGAGAACTATATGGAGTACAGATTCTAATCAACATGTCTGCCTCCTGAGAGAACTATATGGAGTAAAGATTCTAACCAACATGTCTGCCCCCTGAGAGAACGACATGGAGTAAAGATTCTAACCAACATGTCTGCCCCCTGAGAGAACTATATGGAGTAAAGATTCTGACCAACATGTCTGCCCCCTGAGAGAACGATATGGAGTAAAGATTCTAACCAACATGTCTGCCCCCCGAGAGAACTATATGGAGTAAAGATTCTAACCAACATGTCTGCCCCCTGAGAGAACTATATGGAGTAAAGATTCTAACCAACATGTCTGCCCCCTGAGAGAAATATATGGAGTAAAGATTCTAACCAACATGTCTGCCCCCTGAGAGAACTATATGGAGTAAAGATTCTGACCAACATGTCTGCCCCCTGAGAGAACGATATGGAGTAAAGATTCTAACCAACATGTCTGCTCCCTGAGAGAACTATATGGAGTAAAGATTCTAACCAACATGTCTGCCCCCTGAGAGAACTATATGGAGTAAAGAAGGTCCAATAAGGAACTTTATTTGTATTCTTTCATTAGAGAATTTCTTCATAAATCATCTACACTCGATACAATCTTTCAATTAAACATAAGTTCATTGTTTGCTACAGTTGTCCTTTAAAGATATATTGATTTGCTAACCTACTGAATCCTGCACTGTGATATGAAGCGTAAGGCTTTCGGTTTAGGTCTGCCCTGCAGTTGTTATTATTTTTGAGTCCAAGGACTAAATAAAGAATAGAGATTTCCCTGATTTATATTTGGACGTTTGGCCTCTATTCCCTCCGGAGACGCGTGGCGATATTTCTTTCTTTTAGTTCATTGCTCTCCGCTGCCTCCATGATGGTATATAAATGCAAAACAGCGAAGATAACGTCTAATGTGATTATCAGGCAGCTACAAAATATGTGAGACTCGCTGAACCATCCAACAATATGTATTATTAATGAGTCATTCAGGAGCAAGGAGTGGAGCAGTCACTAGGGAAACCCATAGAACGCTCCTGCTGATTGCTCCAGTTTTAGAATGTTGCCCCAGACCCCAGGCTTTCAAACTGCAACCTGCGGGAGATAATGGACTGAATAAGGGATCACACAGATCAATCTGTCCTAATTTCACAGAGCACATTAAATAATAATCTTCCGCAGGTATAATCACCGCTGTAACGCTGATTAGGAGACCGCTGATGGAGCTTGAAGAATAATTGCGCTGGTTATAAGTGGAAGGCAAGCATCTCCTGCTTGCTGGACAGGGCTCTCTAGGATACTGTTGCCCCACAAAGCAATTAGAGCAGATTTAATGATAACGTGGAGCGGTAACGAGGCAGCTTTACACTGCCGAGGACGAAATCTCTGGCTGAAATGAGTTCGCTGGCGTCTGATATCATCACGCGAGATTAATGTCTAAAAACATGAGATTAACGTTCTTTAACACTATTTTATTGACTCCTTGTTATACAACTGGAAATGCAGTGATAAAGTAAAGTCACTGGAATCCAGTGCCGTCGTATTTCAAGAGACTGGAAAATTCAGCGAACGATGTTATTATCTCATAAGGAATAAAGAGCTTAATACATTTTTATGGGGGCTTTTATTAGGCACGTGATGATTGATTTCCCAGATTTCGTTTATTGGCGGGGCACAGCACAGGGAAAATGTACTTGGCAGGGGCACAGCACAGGCAAAATGTATTTGGGAGGGGCACAGCACAGGGAAAACGTATTTGGGAGGGGCACAGCACAGGGAAAAAGTACTTGGCAGGGGCATAACACAGGGAAAACATACTTAGCAGAGGCACAGCACAGAAAAAATTTACTAACAGGGGCACAGGGAAAACGTACTTGGCTGGGGCACGGAACAGGGAAAACATACTTGGCAGGAGCACAGCACAGGGAATACATACTTGGGAAGGGCACAGTACAGGGAAAACGTACTTGGCAGGGGCATAGCAGGGCCGGACTGGGAACAAAAACCAGCCCTGGAAAAAATGTATATACCAGCCCCATCGCATAAGATTTTTAAACCAGCCCATAGCATAATATAATTTTTTTTATTCATAGAAGGGAAAATCATGCATTTTAAAAAGCACATCTGAACAGTGTATTATTTATAGATAAGACTGATATATAAGCCTGTCTAGGGCAATATATATACCTCCAGTATGTACACAGAGTTATATGAATTGCCCTGTGCAGAGGTATATATCAGGGCAGTGTGTGAGACATATCCTGTAGCCTGTCTCTCGCATATCTGTAGCCTGTCTCTCTCTGTCCTTTCTGTGGCGTCTCTCTCTCTGTCCTTTCTGTGGCGTCTCTCTCTGTCCTTTCTGTGGCGTCTCTCTCTCTGTCTTTTCTGTGGCGTCTCTCTCTCTGTCTTTTTCTGTGGCGTCTCTCTCTCTGTCTTTTTTTTGTGTGGCGTCTCTCTCTCTGTCTTTTCTGTGGCGTCTCTCTCTCTGTCTTTCTGTGGCGTCTCTCTCTCTCTCTGTCCTTTCTCTCTCTCTCTGTCCTTTCTGTGGCGTCTCTCTCCCTCTCTGTGGCGTCTCTCTCTCTCTCTGTGGCGTCTCTTTCTCTCTCTCTCTCTGTGGCATCTCTCTCTCTCTCTCTCTCTGTGGCATCTCTCTCTCTCTCTGTGGCATCTCTCTCTCTCTCTGTGGCGTCTCTCTCTCTCTCTGTGGCGTCTCTTTCTCTCTCTCTCTCTGTGGCATCTCTCTCTCTCTCTCTGTGGCATCTCTCTCTCTCTCTGTGGCATCTCTCTCTCTCTCTGTGGCATCTCTCTCTCTCTCTCTGTGGCATCTCTCTCTCTCTCTCTGTGGCATCTCTCTCTCTCTCTGTGGCATCTCTCTCTCTCTCTCTGTGGCATCTCTCTCTCTGTTGGGTATCTCGCTCTCTGTGGCGTCTCGCTCTCTGTGGCGTCTCGCTCTCTGTGTGTCCTTTCTGTGGCATCTCTCTTCCCACCTTTCCCCTTAGTGTCTTTCACCCCTTTCCCCCTGTAGTCTTTCACACCCTCCTCTTCCCCTGTACAGTCTTTCACCCCCCCTTCCACCTCCCCCTGTAGTGTCTTTCACCCCCCTTCCACCTCCCCCTGTAGTGTCTTTCACCCCCCCTGTAGTGTCTTTCACCCCCCCTTCCCCCCCTGTAGTGTCTTTCACCCCCCCCTTCCCCCCCTGTAGTGTCTTTCACCCCCCCTTCCCCCCCTGTAGTGTCTTTCACCCCCCCTTCCCCCCCTGTAGTGTCTTTCACCCCCTGCCCTCACCTTGCGTTCTCTACTTCCCATCCCGCCGCCGGAACTGCTGCTGCTGCATCCGGCGGCAGCAGGCGAATTTCTTAAAGCGGCGACGGCCGCCGAATTGCTTAAAGTGGCCCACCGCCGCTTTAAGCAATTCGGCGGCCGTCGCCGCTTTAAGAAATTCGTCTGCTGCCGCCGGATGCTGCAGCAGCCGAACTCTTAAAGTGGCGGCCGCCGCCACTTCACTTTAAGTGGCCAAGGCGGCCCCGGGGCAGGCGGCCCACCGGGATTTTTCCCGGTATCCCGGTGGGCCAGTCCGGCCCTGGGGCACAGCACAGGGAAAACATACTTAGCAGAGGCACAGCACAGGGAAAATTTACTAACAGGGGCACAGGGAAAACATACTCGACAGGGGCGCAGCACAAGGAACACGCACTTGGGAGGGGCACAGTAGAGGGTAAACATATTGGGAGGGGCGCAGCACAAGGAACACGCACTTGGGAGGGGCACAGTAGAGGGTAAACATATTGGGAGGGGCACAGCACAAGGAACACGCACTTGGGAGGGGCACAGCACAAGGAAAACACACAGCACAAGGAAAACACACTTGGGAAGGACACAGCACAAGGAAAACATACTTGGCAGAGAAACAGTACAAGGAAACCGTACATGGCAGAGACACAGCACAGAAAAAAACATACTTGGGAAGGGCACAGCACAGGGGAAACGTACTTGGGAAGGGCACAGCACAGGGGTAAACATACTTGACAGTGGCACAGCCCAGGGAAAACGTACTTTGGAGGGGCACAGTATAGGGTAAACATATTGGGAAGGGCACAGCACAAGGAAAACAAACTTGGGAGGGGCACAGTACAGGGAAAACATACTTGGCAGGGGCACAGCACAAGGAAAACGCATTTGGGAGGAGCACAGCACAGGGAAAATGAACACGACAGCGGGCGCAACACAGGGAAAACATACTTGGGAGAGACACAGTACAGGGTGGAACCTAAGGGGGCGGGGTTTTGTAATGGTGTGCCATGCCACCTGGCATTATGTCACCCTGCAGCATACTCCGGGCACCTACATGTCTTTATCACCCAGAGAAGTAAATGTTGTAAGTAACAAGCAAACACTGGAAAAGAATGTGCTATTTTCAGGCCCAATTGTGAATTTTGTGAATTTACATTTTTATTTTGTTTCAAATGATCACACAGAGCATTTCTTTTCTTTTTTTTTAATCATGTTTGTGCATCAATATTGTTATTATTTGAATTACGTCATCATTCGATATTTCCATCGTGTTTCTTTATCAGTTTATTCCAGGGCAGCGCGGCTATATATATATATATATATTGTACACAGTTTATCTCTGCAGGGGACGATCATTATGGGAAGAGGGGAGCACAGAAGGAATCCAGCAGCCTTTCGTTTTTTCAGGAATCTTCAAGAGGTTACAGGTGCAGATGAAATACAGAGACACAAAGTGCGTTCACATGTCCTACGATTGCAAAAGATACAACAAAATGGTTATCTGATACCCTCAGATATTTTGGTGCCTCTTACAGAACAAATGGTTAGATATAGCCCCCATTCAGTGGTGTATCTTGATTTTGTGCTGCCCTAGGCAGACAAAATCCGGGCACCCCCCTACCCAAGCTGTACACCCACGTTACACACCTAAGACATGCCCCATCATTCAGACTCACATCAAGCTCATACTCCCATCACACACACACTCCCATCACACTCAGTCACACACTCCGACTCCCATCACACTCCGTCACACACACTGTCTCCCATCACACACAGTCACACACACTGTCTCCCATCACACACACACTCTGACTCCCATCACACTCAGTCACACACACTGTCTCCCATCACACACACTCTTACTCCCATCACACTCAGTCACACACTCCTACTCCCATCACACTCAGTCACCCACACTGTCTCCCTTCACACACACTCTGACTCCCATCACACTCAGTCACACACACTGTCTCCCATCACACACACACTCTGACTCCCATCACACTCAGTCACACACACTGTCTCCCATCACACACACACTGTCTCCCATCACACTCAGTCACACACTCCTACTCCCATCACACTCAGTCACCCACACTGTCTCCCTTCACACACACTCTGACTCCCATCACACTCAGTCACACACACTGTCTCCCATCACACACACACTCTGACTCCCATCACACTCAGTCACACACACTGTCTCCCATCACACACACACTGTCTCCCATCACACTCAGCCACACACACTGTCTCCCATCACACACACACTGTCTCCCATCACACTCAGCCACACACACTGTCTCCCATCACACACACTCTGACTCCCATCACACTCAGCCACACACACTGTCTCCCATCACACACACTCTGACTCCCATCACACTCAGTCTCTCACACACACACACTCTCCCATCAGCACTTACCTTTCCCTGGCAGACAGGCAGCATGGTCCCTCCATGCTGCCTGTTCGGCTTCCCGGCGATTGTGCCGACAGGCCACGTGACAGGGCGCGCGTATGACGTCAGCGCGCCCGTCACGTGACTGTCGGCACTTCCGTGTCGGCACACTGCACGGGGAGCCGAACAGGCAGCACGGAGGTTTCTCCGTGCTGCCTGTTCGGCTCCCCGTGCAGCCTGGCAGGCAGAGCGATGGTGAGGGGGGATCTTCCGATCCCCTCTCACCTCCGTCTCTGCCTGCAAGCGCGGTCTATTTTTTTTTTTAAAGGGCCGCGTTTTTTTTTTTTTTTACATTTTTTTTTTTCACATTTTTTTTCTTTTCAGTGCTGGGGGGCGCTGCCGCCCCCCAAAATTTGCCGCCCTAGGCATCCGCCTAGGATGCCTCGCGGTGAATACAGCACTGCCCCCATTCCAACACTTATGGTGGTCTAGGTTCCTTCCTCTGTCCCCATTTGTTCTAATTTTTCTGCCCACTTTTCATTGTAGCCCCCAAAGCACCATACTGCACCCACAGGTCTTACTCCCGCACCATACTTGCACACCCACAGGACTTGCCGACTTATCCATTGCAGCACCCACTGGACTTGCCCCTTTATTCACTGCACCACCCACTGGACTTGCCCTTGCACCAAACTGCTGCAAGCATTGGGCTTGCCCACACATCCACTGCAGGACCCACTGGACTTGCTCCCGCACCCCACTGCAGCACCCACTGGACTTGCCCCCGCACCACACTGCAGCACCCACTGGACTTGCCCCCGCACCACACTGCAGCACCCACTGGACTTGCCCCCGCACCACACTGCAGCGCACACACTCTGTTGTAGCTACACTATGAAGTACATGTGTCTATACATAACGTGTAGTTTCTGCCCTCTTTTTTCTTCTTTCTTGTCACTCTTTTTTTTTTCTTCTTTTGTAAAACATAAACTTACATCTACACTTGAGTGTCTACTCAATACAGAGAGATTTGCAGGGAATTGAGGTGGTAGATGGGAATTTCAAACTTTAGGCCAGAGTAGCCGGTTTGGAAAAATTCTCCAGTGTAGCTGTATGCATCTCAAATCATCTACTTTGGCCTTAAGTTTGGGACTCAATATCCCTACATGTGATACAACCTTCCAACTAAGCAGAACTTTAATTTTTTTTTCCTTAATAGAGGAACAATTGTTGAACCTTATCCCTAAAAGATTAATGTACGAAAACAGGACGAGCATCAGCTGAGTGAGACACTGACCCACAATTTTCACAAACAGGAAGGGACGCAGGTGGTCTGAGAATACACAAAGGGGGCAGAGAACGAGCAGCCACCCGAATTGTAGGCCCATTAAGGAAGCAAAAGAAATGACTCCAGGAATGTCATCTTAAAAAATGCTAAAACGGGGGAAAGGATTGGGAGAGTGGGGTCTGGTTTGGGGAAGGAGGCAGAGAGAGGTGCACATCCTGCTGCTCAGACGCAAGTGAGGAAGATTTCAAATAACATGAACTTTATTCATATTCCTGGGCCGGAGGCTGAGATAAAACTCTTTTCCTCTTTCCATCCAGTGAATTCCTGTTAGTTTTTTTTGGCCGTGGTTGCTAAATGTGCTCTAAGCTATGCTGTCAGATGGGTCGCTTCTGACACGCCAGCTAAAGTGGATTAAGTTTCGCCTGACGCCAAAGATCCAGCTACACATCAAGTCCCGAATTTGCTAGGACAGTTCTGTACCATCAAATTGGGGTCTGTCCAGGCATTAACGCTGGGGACAGAGATTGCACTTGCAAACTGTCTCAGGACATAGATGGCACTGGCAAGCTGTTTGGGGACATGTATGGCACTAGCAAACTGTGTGCATTGTGTTTAAGAGTTGTATGTCTGACAGTCTGTAGGCTGGAACGTTTAGGCTATTCTGTCTTTAGGCCCCGCCCTCTTCATCTCGGACCCTCAAAAGATGAAGCTGCCAAGTGCATGGAGCAAGACACATCCAAACTCATAATAAAATGAGAGCATTTGGCATAAAGGGGGTTAATTTATATAACTCAAGTCTGGGGCAAAGTTCTAAATGTATCTAAATGGTAGGAACATTTTATTGGTTTCCAGGGCTCCAAAAGGGACCATTATGAATCAGCCCCACAGCATCCATGCTTGATGTGCTGATCACACAAGACACAGACACTATGGACATGAATAACATTTATGACACTGAGATGGATGATAACTCTCTCTACCAAGAAAGGAGTGGAGAGCAAGACTGCCAATTACGCCTTGGTCTTGATACCACGGGGCATACAGAAGACCAGCATTAGTTGTACAGGGTAGAAAAACTGTTGTATAGCTCTATCAGGGGGCGGACATGTTTAGAATCTTGGGTCAGATCTTCCTTCATCCGACACAAGATTCTAAACAAAATGTCTTCCCCCTGATAGAGCTTTATGGAGCACAGAGGTATTTTTTCATTAGACCATTTTTTTTTAAAAAACATCTACATATGATGCAATCTTTCAATTATATATAAGTTAATTCAGCGCCATCAGCTGTCCTTTTAAGAATAGTTAGCGCTGATCTGAATCTAGCATCGAGTTATCCTTATCGTTGGGTTGGTTTTGGACCTTCACATACTTACTAAGGCCTTGGACAGTCTTGTGGACCTGGGAACAATCAAAAAAACAGAGGATTAATATTGTATGTATGTAACGTGGTGGTCTGGTAACCAAGGTTAGCAAGGGCAAGAGGTCATAGATTTCACCCTTCTACAAATCGCTCTATTAACTCTCAATATGGGAAATCTTAAAATAATTTTGGTTTTGCCAACACAGCCTTCCTGAGTAAACAGAAACCTCTAACAAAAAGGACTCTACAGAAAGTACGTAGAATGGATCTGTGTGTCTCTGGCGCCCCCGGTGGCTATGTGGGATACTGCAGGCTAAAATAACTTTTCAAAAACCCTGACACGATTTTTATTTTTTGTAAACAGCCAAAAGGGGGTTGTTTCACCCTTGACCACGTTTACCCATGTCTTTCTCAAGTTCCTTCCATATTATAGCCTGTAATAAAATATATATATATATATATATATATATATATATATATATATATATATATATATATATACAGGTTGAGTATCCCTTATCCAGGATGATCTGTTATCCAAATATTTCTCGGATTTTGCCACAAGTTGTAAATCCCACACACCCCTGTCAGACTGCAAACACAGGTTATTCAGTGTGCAGCCCCCTTAAGCTGAGATATAGCCTTTCCATGCATGCTCAGATCCCACCACGCCCACAAAGGGTCATACAATGACACGTGTGCAGACCTGACACGCCAACGGCAGATCCCTAACGATGCCTCACATCACGGCTACATCACCGTAACAGGGATTTATTGGCTCTATACAGTATTTACATTGATATTACTGTATTCCATGAGAGCCGAGAGGCTTTAATATATCTTATTCATGGGCAAACAAAGAGACTTTTGGACCTGTTAGCTTTATGCCCCCAAAAAACAATGGTTTCAAATTTAAAATTGCTTAACACAGCCGATATTTCCACAGCTAAGATGATTTCTGTATGTGCTCTGGCCCTGTAATAAAGGTCATGACACTTTTATACAAAGACTATTAACGAATGATTTTATGATAACTGTATAGACTATGACTGATTAATACTGGATATATCCTTACTGAGCTCTGTAAAGGTATCTTAGAAGGTTATGGATGCAGTAGCACTTTAGAATTATTAAGAATGGTAGATATTACCAATAAACTTCCCCCTTTTTATACAATTTTTAGGATAATAAATAAGGAGAATTTTTCCCACATCCAAATGAGGAGTTGGAAGCCGAAGGTGCGTTTATATCCATTGAGGGATACCTAAAGTGTACTTTATTGTTCATTTATATGTTAGGAGATTTGGGTTTTGACACTTCTGCAACATCAATGCAAAGATTTAATACAATCTGCACAACAAATAATATATTCCCCATCTGGGGATATAAGGACGGCAGGAGGAGCCAGGAGCATGCGCCATGAAGAAGCTCACATTTCAAGCGAAACGCGTTGTGTGCACCGTCAGCAGAAGTGGGAGGAGCCTACACACAGACGCAACCGGGTGCACCCGGCTATCCCGATTTCTCCGCACTTGAGAGACTACAAGCGCATGTCACAGTTCTGTATTGGTGGCGCAGTGTACCGATTTTAATGTAAATTTGTACTATTTGTACTATTTGTCTAGCAGTGGGTATCCGCCTTTCTTTCACACTCCTGCCGCCCTGGATTCCTCGTGACCTCCATGGGCAGTTTATTTTGCTTTTTGTACCAAGGTTGTGTGGCTCTAAACCAAGTGAGTGCCACACAAACGGGGAGTGGATATATATATATATATATTAAGCTTGAATCCCTTTGCCGTCTGCTCTATGTCGTATTGTTCTGTGCTATATTTAATATACTGAGGTTTGAAACAGCAAAACCTGCACAAGCTAAGGGCTAATTAACTTTTATGCACACCTTCACTTGTAACATCTCACAAGTTCTCATTTAGGTGGTATATTTGGGAGGGTACACCACTTGAGTGGTAGCTGCATTATAACAAATACTTGGAGGGCCTTGTACAAACTTTGCGATATTTCCACTTTAACCCTTGATAATAAAACAAATAAACAGCTGTGGCAGCTTAAAAAAAAAATCCTCAAACAAACTATTCTATTTAATGGACAATCAAAATATTGGTGTGGATTTGGTGGACTAATGGCGTCACGATACATTAACAACAAAAAGCAAAATATCCCATTTTCATTCATGTTATAATTAATATTCTTACTGACATATCCCTAGATTATTGGTTCTTACCTTTCTTGCCCGCAAAGACGTGCAAGTTCTGGAACCTGGCGATATATGTTAAACCTGTACACAGAATAGAGTATAATCAGGATAAAATAATACAACAACATAGTAACATAGAAACATAGAATGTGTCGGCAGATAAGAACCATTCGGTCCATCTAGTCTGCCCACTTTTTTTTTTGAGTACTTTTATTAGTCCCCCGTTCCCGGTCTTATAGCTAGGATAGCCTTGTGTCTATCCCAAGCATGCTTAAACTCCTTGACTGTGTTTACCTCTACCACTTCTACTGGAAGGCTATTCCATACATCCACTACCCTCTCAGTAAAGTAATACTTCCTCATATTACTTTTAAATCGTTGCCCCTCTAATTTAAGACTATGTCCTCTAGTTGTGGTAGTTTTTCTTCATTTAAATATACTCTCTTCCTTTACTGTGTTGATTCCCTTTATGTATTTAAATGTTTCTATCATATCCCCCCTGTTACATCTTTCCTCCAAGCTATAACAACAGACTATATCTACAAAACAAACAACATAAAATAGCTGTAATAATGAGGCTGTTCCATGAATCTGAATTGTATATAACATTGACTCTTCAAACATTAAATGGAAGTAATTATATATAAAAAGTCAGTTTGCTATGTGTTTTTTAAGTTAGATTTGGGAATGAATAGGTTTTATTGTTTTAACTCTTTTACGTGTTACTGGCAATGTAATTAATATACTTTAGGTAATATAAAGACATCATGGTGGCATTTATTTAAAGGGACATTTGTAGTCTCCAATACAGAGGTTTTAGAACACGTGTCAATGAGTCAGAGAAGTGTGTTGGCTGACTTATTTACTCCATTTATTATCAAAAAGATCTTGGTGATTCAACTGTTGTTTACAGCAATACATGTTCAATGGCTTTTCTTGTTCAGGGGCTAAAGGTAGAAACATAGAAACATAGAATGTGTCGGCAGATAAAAACCATACGGTCCATCTAGTCTGCCCAATTTTTTTTTTTGAGTACTTTTATTAGTCCCCCGTTCCCGGTCGAGGTAAATTTGTTTAAACAGGTAATATTACATTTCTTTTCCAAATGGGAGTATGCAACTCCAGAACCTGAGATACCTTCCTTTAGAGAAGTCCGATTGTTATATGGAGTGGGCTCACAACTTTCTAAGACATTGGGGGCTATTCACTGAAAGGTGAAAGCTATAGGTGAATTGAGATGAGATTAATATTTTATTTTTCACTATAAATTGTACAGGGACAAACCGGATGAGTTTCCCCTGCGACAGGACCTCGACTGGACCTGCACAATGTATCATGTAGAAATATTCAGCTCACCAGCAAGTCACCAGCACCTCACTTTTAGTGACAAGCTACCGTAGTCCCTTCTCTATAACTGACCCTGCTCCGATTCAGGGCTGGCACAAGGCGCTTTCACCTTGTGCCACCAGCAAAAGTTGAAGAGGTTTGGAACATAGTCCCCCCAAAAATCCCTATGTACAGAATATATTAACATAACGAGCAGTCATTTCTTTAATTAAATAGGTCAAAATACAATCCATTAGGATAAAAGTCCTACCTTTAAATCGGCATCCTATATGCTGTGGAAAGAAAAAAAAAGAAACCTATTCATCCTGAAATGTCAGTCAACTGATCTGATCTTACATGCCTTCTAGGAAAGGCAAGAAATGGACAGACAAAATGGGTAAACTGGAGATATGGGGGAAGAACAGTATGATCTGGTCGATATCACATCAACGTGGTGGGAGAAATAGAGAAGGGGGAGACATATGTTTATATGTGAACCCTAAGTTAATTGTCTGAGGACACTGATGGCACTGCCAAGCTGTTTGGGGACATAGATGACACTGGCAAGCTGTTTGAAGTTAGAGGTGGCACTGGAAAGCTTTTTAGGGGCAGCGATGGCACTGGCAATCTGTTTAGGGGACAGACAGCACAAGAAATCTGTTTTGGGACAGGAGTGGCACTGAAAAGCTGTTTGGGAACATATTTATGGCACAGGAAAGCTGTTTGGCACATACCTGGCACATAGCATGGATAGCTGTTTGGGGACATAACAGTTATAGCTGTTTGGGGACACTAACCAGGTGTTTAAGGACATACATTTCACTGGCACGATGTTTTGGGACAGATTTAGCATTGACAAGCTGTTTGGGGACAGATTTTAGGATAGCTCAGGCTAGATTCACTCAATTAAACAAAATTTATATTCTCCACTGCACTCTACCACCAATAAAAAGAGTGCTGAATGTAACATGACATCCTGGCGCTCCCAGGGGAAACAAATAGTAAAAAGTTAGGGGGGGTGTGGAGCTGTGTGACTGCATGTGTGTGGAGCTGTGTGACTGCGTGTGTGCGGAGCTGTGTCACTGCATGTGTGCGGAGCTGTGTGACTGCATGTGTGTGGAGCTGTGTGACTGTATGTGTGGAGCTGTGTGACTGCATGTGTGTGGAGCTGTGTGACTGCGTGTGTGCGGAGCTGTGTCACTGCATGTGTGCGGAGCTGTGTCACTGCATGTGTGTGGAGCTGTGTGACTGTATGTGCGGAGCTGTGTGACTGCATGTGGGCGGAGCTGTGTGACTGCATGTGTGCGGAGCTGTGTGACTGCATGTGTGTGGAGCTGTGTGACTGCATGTGTGCGGAGCTGTGTGACTGCATGTGTGCGGAGCTGTGTGACTGCATGTGTGTGGAGCTGTGTGACTGCATGTGTGCGGAGCTGTGTCACTACATGTGTGGAGCTGAGTGACTGCATGTGTAGGGGGCGCCACAGGGGTGGTCCACCCAGGGAACCTAACAACCTAATGCTGGCCATGTGGCTCACAATCTATTGCTGGATAATAAACCCAGCCAGACACTCAGTGTGCTCATGATTATTAACATTCAGTGTAGATAGCTCTGCTCGGTGTTAATTAATTCTTCATCCAACGCTTCACAAGCAGACACAAGGACTGGAAGATCATCTCCTGCTCTGTGCACAACAAGAGAAAGAAAACAAAAAATGCCCCATCCACCTGTCATCCTCCCGCCCAGGTCAGACTGACATCACTACATCTTTATATATAGCGCCAACAATATCCATAGCGCTAGGTACAGAGACAGGTAGAGAGCCCTGATCGCAGACCTTACAATCTAGTGTGAGTAGGTGATGAAGTACAAGTGAAAGCTCACTGCCCCTAGTATGAGGATAACCTGGAGGTACCATGGAAGGAGGTGTAATACTGTGCGCTTGCTGATCAGTGACTGTGCATCAGTCATTGTTTGACATCCTTCTGCATGGTGGGGGATGGGGGGGGGGGGGTCCAACTGATTGCAGTTGGGAAGGTATAGCATGCATACTTACATTTTCAGAAGATTCATCACTCTCTGTTTAGGAAAACACAATTGAGACACACTGATTGCAGGCACAGCTGTGTTTATACAGACAGTAAATAATGCTTCAAGACTTGCAACATTCTCTGTCATTTGAGTGTTTGCAGTTATGCAGAGTAAACAGGATTTATCTCCCCTCCCGCTGGAATTGGCACATAACAAAGCATCATTATCAACAAAGCAGGAAAACCAAGGGTTTAACATTTAAAAGAGCAAATCAGGCCTCAAGATAAGACATTTAAAAAAAAATTGTAATACATTTGAATCTATCTGTTGTCTAACGCACTAAATTAGGGGCATTTAATTACCTCCATTTCCTCTGCTTCGTGCACCAGTTACTAAACGCCCTTCAGCCAAATTTTTCTTCTTACTCAACTACTCTGGTCTCAAGAACTTCCCTTCTCAATTCCCTGCAATTCTCTCTTTCATGATTAAAGCTCTATGGCTATTGCACTGTGGACAATGCCACCTTGTGGCGAACATGCTAAGTGCTTCTCAAATTCTAAATCGGCTCCAGAGATGTCATTCGCTATACATAGAATACAAATAAAGCACCTTATTAAGTCCTTTCCGCTCAGTGTGGCTTTATCAGGAGACGGACCATGTCGTTTTAGAACTTGGGTTTGATGAAAGAAGGTCTGATCCAAGATTCTAAACAACATGTCCGCCCCCTGACTTAGGGAGCAAAGATTCTAAACAACATGTCCGCCCCCTGACTTAGGGAGCAAAGATTCTAAACAACATGTCCGCCCCCTGACTTAGGGAGCAAAGATTCTAAACAACATGTCCGCCCCCTGACTTACAATAGCAAAGATTCTAAACAACATGTCCACCCCCTGACTTAGGGAGCAAAGATTCTAAACAACATGTCCACCCCCTGACTTACAATAGCAAAGATTCTAAACAACATGTCCGCCCCCTGACTTACAATAGCAAAGATTCTAAACAACATGTCCACCCCCCTGACTTACGGAGCAAAGATTCTAAACAACATGTCCGCCCCCC